>JAVLUZ010000323.1:518992-735219 GCA_036768485.1 Mermis nigrescens
ATATTATACAGGTTCTAGTCAATTTGAAGCACTTTTCAGAAAATTTAAAATTGTCATCCACTTTTAGCCTTCATTTTACCTCGTCTTTCCGAAAAAGATTTGAGCCCCCAAGGTGCATGTCTGGTCATTAGTAAGATCCAATTAAAAGGGCACGCGAACCCTCCAAATAAGTTTCGTTTTGCCTGACTTGGATCAGTGCGCTTATAATTACTCGATAGATAAAACTTTTGCTACTGGACCCCTAATTTGTGGCTCGGACTGTCATATTTTCACTAAATGCATCGAATCTTTGTAAGCCTAAGTTTTTTGTGCAAGGCATACAAATATGCAATTAAAATGTAACTTGATAAAAAAACTCGCAGAGCTGAATTGAAATAAATGATGAAATTGTTGTCTAAATCTCACCAATAGAAACAGGTTCCCTCATCCGAGAATTTGGCGAAGCTCACCCCCAGAACTAAATTATTGGTGCTATTGTTGACAATTTTGCCCCATCCGACCCCCAGAATTAGGCCGCTGCTCACTAGTGGTTAACACTTTTTTCTTTGCAATTTGCCAGAAAAACAATGTTTACAAAAGTGTAAATCAAAAAGGCAATAGCAGAGGTAAATAAATTAAATTTGACTGTTTTGTTGCCCCACATTTACTCTTTCAAAAAACAGTAAATTTTGGCGACATGTTTCGAACAGCTATCAATTGTGATAAAAACATTTTTTGTACCATTTGATGTTACATATATCCTTTTGAAAAAAATTAAATTCTACAACGCTCTGGAAGTAAAGTTCAATTTCAGTGTAAACTTGACTTAAGTGCAGGATGTAAAGCAAAAATAGTCAGATTCGTAATCCTGACGTTCCGGAGAATATGTTGAAAAAAATTCACGTTTTACAACGTTATGGAAGTAAAATAAATTTTTAGTTTAAAGTGTACACCTCTACAATGACTGATTAGTGTAAAAGTTACTCAACTAACGGTTGTAGAGAAAATTAGCAGTTTGATTCGTAATCCTGACGTTACGGAAATTATTTTGAAAAATTCACATTTAGCGATGCTTTGGAAATAAAATGAATTTTTAGTGTAAACTTTATCCGCAATAAGTCAATATTTGGCGTGATTAAACGCGCTTACGTGCATGCGTGATCCTCGATGTTTAGCACTTTCTATAATTAGAATTTTGTTCCAACTCATATAGGGATTATGTGACAAACACAAACCTGCCAGAAACGTCTTTTTTCACATAAAAGTTAAACTTTTTACCTTCAGAAATAATTCAGAATTCAGTAATAAGAAACACGACTAAGTGCGATGTGTAATCATTGACATAGGCCTTATTTTCAAAATAGTTCACACTAAAGCGGAGTAGTTTACAGACAAAAAACGGTCAAAAACATGTTTTTACCCATAATTTTAAACTTTACACCATTAGAATTATCTCTATATTGAGTTTGAAGAAACGTGTCAAGGTCGTATCTGTAATCAATAGGACGTATTTTATTTTTATCATACTTTGAAAGTCCTAATTTATAACCGGAGCGGTTAACAAACTGAAAGAAGGTAAAAACGCATTTTTTCGTCCACAACGTGAGTGTAAACTCCAAAACACCAGAACTAACTCCGTATTTACTTTACACAAACACTATAAAGTTTCTCGCATAAGTTTTTGAATGACTCTTATACGAAGAAATTGACAGACATAAACAAGTCGAAAACTCGACTAAAATCCGTCTTTACTCTCGCAGATTTTTACACTCTTTACACTCCCCATCAAGGACTAATGCGAGATTCAAAAAACGAAAAGATCAGGTTTTAGATAATTTAATTCTCTACAAGTTTGTACCATAAAATTGTATAAGGTATGTAAACTTAGCTGCGAACACGCTGACTAAAAAATGCGTCAAAAGTTTGTAAATGTTATAAAGTTTCGTCAAAACTATACACGCTCATTACAAACTAGCCATTGAGTGTAAACAAAAGAAAAAAATGCTCATCCGGATTTTAATTTAGCTATCTTTCAAAGAACCGCACGTTTCAAAAATGTCCCAGTGTTGCTGTAGGGGAATAGAATGTTGGGCGTATTCAAGCATTTTATAGGTACGCGCTAATGCGTTACGTATGATATATCGTGAATCACTTCAGGTAAGCCGTTCGTTAAGCCGTGAATAAAATATTATCCTTTTGAACAGATTCTGCAATCGCCAATTAACACAAATCACTAGAAAAATTGGTTAAATGTATGGAATATCCATGCGTAAGAAGCTGGTGATTTTACGATAGATCTCGTAAAATTGTACCTACGAGTATATAACGCTGTGTCATCCATTCAACCAGCTGGTGAACAATCAAATGATTGAAGAACGAATTATAAAATAAATCCAAAGGCTTATAGCTTAAATGATGCAATAACGCGCAAGTATAAAAATAGATTCAGCTTACAGTAGCTAACATAGACAAAAAAGAGGCTCAGGCTTATGCTTGGCTTTACGTGATACCTTGATCGAAATCTCATAGTACTTGAACGTTTGCGCTTTAGTATATTACGGCGTTATAGCGTTGCTTTATTTCATGATGCTTAATCCAAAGGTGGGTGTTAACTTATTTACTTTACTCTTCAAGCTAGAGAGCGTGTGCCTACGAGTCATATACACATCCTAACGTTAGTTGTCATCTTCTAGAAACGTTAAGCTTCATATGATATGCTAGCGAGTGACACGTACACTTAAACATCCACAAGCTCTGATTTATAATATATTTTTTAATTTTATTAGCTTACCTGTATATTTTTAATTTAATGATAATAAAAATATGATAAATAAATATAATTTAATGATAAAAAATGTAGTAATACAATAGTAATAATAGTAACAATAATAATAATAACAATAATAATAATAATAATAATAATAATAACAATAATATTAATAATAATAATAATAATAATAATAATGATAGTAATAATAATAATAATAATAATATTAATAATAATAATAATAATAATAGTAATAAAAATAATAATAATAACAATAATAATAATAACAATAATTCTAATAATAATAATAATAATAATAATTATAATAATAATAATAATAATAATAATAATAATAATAATAATAATAATAATAATAATAATAATAATAATAATAATAATAATAATAATAATAATAATAACAATAATAATAATAATAATAGTAATACTTATAATAATAATGATAATAATAATAAATAATAATAATAATATCATTATTATTAATATTATTATTATTATAAATAAAAATATAATATTAATAATCGAATGAAATTCAAGCCCAAAAAAATTATAAAATTGTCGTTATTCGACACTTCCTAATCAATGGATAACTTAGTTTATGTCCACTAGAATCACATCGCCTGCGTATTTGTCCATGTGCGCGTATGATGTATCAAATAATAAGTCTTTAAAATCTTGTCTTGTCATGATAGATTTTCTTGTGCCTAATAAAAATATTACTTGAGGCACAAATCGCTCAAGCTAGCTGTTCCTCTTGTTCGCTCTGATTTACAACATTTCAAGCAGAAAAACTTGATAAAATTCAAGTAAATTGAACAAAATATAGTCCTAAAATAAGTATATGGCGCGGAGAATCGGAAATTTGACACTCACTTTAAAGCCAAAAGTTAGCGAAAATTACCTAAAACAGCAAAGTTTAATCTTTTTCGGAAAATCGATAATTCTGGGGGTTGAAGTCATTTTGCGGGTGTCAGTAGGCGTATCACAGGCATACCCAAACATTAAGGGCCCCCTACAGCAGGCACATTGCTGGGTCCTGATTTATTGTAGACCAACAACAGCTCAATCTGCATAAATAATATTATGCCTTATTCTTGCAGAGTTGTTAGGCTTTTGAACAAAGCAAACCGCGTTTAATTTGGTCTAGTACTGAAGAAGTTACAAGGACCAATACGCTAATTGTTCTCTTCGAGCCACCATGTATATATAGTTAAAATATTATATGTAACAAATATAAATGTAATAAATAGATATCATAAAAAATTAAGAAAACGGTGGTAGATGGCCAAAAATCATCACAAAATAATAATAATAATAATAATAATAATAATAATAATAATAAAAATTATAATAAATAATAATAAGTTAATAATAATAATAATAAATAAAAATAATAATAATAAATAATAATAATAATAAATAATGATAATAATAATTCCATCCTTATATAAACAAGTAATTTGGGCCAATAGAGTGGTGCCGCCCAACTTACCCCTTAAACCCCCATACTGCGATACGAACCATCCAGAATTGTCGATTTTCAGAAAAAACGTACATAATGTGCTTTTACAAGCGTTTTTTGTTAACTTTTAGCTCACAAGTGTCATTTTTTTTAGCGCATCGCGCCGTATACTCATTTCCATATATATTTTGCTCAATTTACACAAATTTTCATCATATTTTCTCGAAGTTTTTCAATGTTTGTTCTTTAATTTGTGTCCTTTTTATTTCTTGAAATATCAATTTTAACATTTTTGATGTGCAACCATGAGTATTCTTAGGGAGGTTTAACCACCCCAGAATGGCATGTGACTCCCGCAAAATGGCTGCGACGCCCAGAATTGTCCATTTTTCGTAAGAGTTGGCAAAACTTGTTAAAAGTGTACCTTTTTAGGCGTTTTTAGCTCAGTTTTGGCTCAAAAATCTCAAATTTTCGTCGGATCGCGCCATATGCATATTTTTTGACTATATTTTGTTCAATTTACTCAATTTTTTAAAATTGTTTCAGCTTTCTTTTGCGATTTTGAGTTCGAAAAAGAGCGAGCATTGTCTGAAACGTCAAAAGACAGTGTTTTTGACGTGTACTAATCGTTTTCTAACCCAAAAAGGCACTTTTTACCAAAGTTTTAAGCCTGACCCTTCGACATTCCCATGCTTTACATGTATGCCTGGGAGGTGCGGTTTTTTTAAAGATAGACACGAGCCACTGAGCAGACAATTCGTTTCAATGACATGTCTCAGATTTCGACAAAACTTCACACACAAGTTTACATTTTGAGTTATTGAAGTGTGTTTAATATTTTTGCGTTTTGTCGTCTTACTGTAGAGATATGGCTTGATAAAGATTACAGTAAGCCAAAAGTGACAACTAGGCATGCCCCCAGAAGAATTCTTTTTTTGTTCGGAAATTCTTAGCCGATTAAGACAGGTTATACGCAAAATTTAACAATTATTGTTTTTTGATGAAGAGCTTCTTTCTAATGTTCTTTAGTGGGAGTCTAATCTCTGTGTTGCTTTTCCTAATGGGTCTCGGCAGGCTTTCATTGTATACAATCTCAACGAATCCGACTCGGAAAAAAGACAGGTACGTGTGTGATTCAATGATTAAATCTGTATTTAAATAGACCCTTAATTTAAAAAAACAAAATTAGACCATAAAAATTGAATTTTCCTAATTTCTTTCGCGACATTTGATGCCAGCAGATAAGAGTCTGGTGTGATGAAGATGATGAGTCTTGTTTCGCCGCTATAGCGCATTTCTAGTTATTTTTTGTTTTTTGAAATTTGCAAAAAAAGGCTAGATAAGTACGCCGTCAGCGCATTTGTGTAAGTTTATTCTTATAGTAAGCCTGCTTAGGTACCCGTCTGGGAAAAATAAGCTCCAGTCATTTATGCAGTCTTTATACGGCTTTGAACTTCTAATGAAATGTTTATGATTTTCTCATGTTCGGTTTATTCCTTTCCCTATTACACCAATCCAGTTCAACTTAAGGCAGCAAATTTGAGCTCATCTGAAAGAGCTCAAAGAGCACAATCTGTAACGCGCTCAATATTGCCTGACGGGTGTCCCAAAATTAAGGTAAAATTTTGTAAAAGACGGAGATTTTTAGTGTTTGGTTGCTCATAGCACCACAAACTTTAAGCGGCCACCTCACATATGTTATCAGCTGATAGAGAAGTTTATTTTCTTTCGAATGATGTGAAAATGTGAGAAAATAAGATTTTTTTAATTTGAGCTTTAACAAACGCGGTTACCCCGTCGGATTACTATGCGTAAAGAAATTAAATGTAGCAAAGTGGTCAAATGTAATGCACCCTAGATGCAGAAATTGCTTGCCTACAGAAAAAAACCTAATTAAATCGATTAGGAATGGACGAAGAAAAAGAAACTTCCTGAGGGCATGCCCAGTTGTCACTAACTGTAATTTTTATTAAGCCATATCTCTACAGTAAGACGACAACACGCAAAACTATCTAACAAAGGTTACCAAATCATTATGTAAACCTATGTGTAAAGTTTGGTCAAAATCTGCGACATGTCATTGAAACTAATTGTCTGATTCTTTTCTGCAGTGGCTTAATAATAATACAGGTCAACAACTATTCGGCATCAAAAACAAAATCAATTGATTCTGAATCAAATTTCTGCGCTAATTCCGAATCTGGCCTTAGAATTCCTCTAGCACGTCAACTTTTTGAAATATTTGTATATTAAATTTATGCAAATCGATGCTCTCTTTGATATTAATTATGGAAATCTAGAAGCCACAACGATTTTTTAGAAGTTTAAACTCTAAAATTGTTTTTATACAGACTAACTAGTGATTTAAGTGTCACTGGTGTTGCTTGCTCTATTCTGAATTTATAGATATTACACCTAATTTGCAAATTTATTATAGTGTAAAGTTTGAAGCACATAGTCAGCAAAATGGTTCTACATCTAACAAATATTGAATAAATTCTGAAACAGATTTTAATTCAGATTACAAGTCTGCTTACGGTTTCGCGCTAGTGATTCTATTTTTGAAATTTCTGTTTTAAAATATATTGCAAAACAGTATATGTAATTCGAAAAGTTTAATATCACTGAACTTTTGAAAAAGGTTTCCAATGTGAATGAAAACTTTTAATCATTGCCTTATTCGCATCTTATAATATAGTCAAATTATATTCTAATTGTTTGATTTAGTTGGGAGTCAACAACTGTCCAGTTTTCAATGTTTTTATACTGTTCAATTTGCATTGAAAATTTTTCAATAGGATTTCTAAACATTCTATAAATTCTGAATTATTTGTAAGGAGTAAATTGACTAGCACCAAACAAAAAGCAGATTTCGGAATCAGCGCAACAAAATTAATCGAGACAGTGTTGAAAAATATTTAGGGGCAGACATAATAGACAGCTAGGGATTTATACTTTACACTGTGTGAAATATGCAAATTATGTATTTTCTTTTACAGAAGTGAGTAAAATGAGCTACGGGAACAGTTTTCAATTCAGGAGGGAATCATGTTAGAACAACGTTTTAAGATTTCGTCTTACGGTGATCACTTTACCTTCCCCAATTTGATATTTACACACAAAGAAATCATTATTTGCATAAATTTTAATTTGCAAATATCTCTAGAACTTGATGTGCCACAAAAATTCAAAAGCTAGATTGCGTGAAACTCTGATTTAGAATCATTTAATTTAGTTTCTGATGCAAAGAAAAGCTTCAAATCTGTTGACCTGTGTAATAAATAACTCAATAACCACTTAGTCATGAGAGTGTAAGCTTTTGGCATAATGATTTAACATATAAAAAGGTGTTTTATCTAGTAGGTTCAGAAATTTTAGTTAAGTCAGTTTTTATTTTTGTTAAGTCTGATTTTTTTCGAATGTACATAATCGAGTAAGCTCTAAAGTGTCTTATTACTTTTTCGAAATGTGATTCATTTACCGAGGAGCGCTTTGAAGAGTACAAAAACCTCGGAGTGATAAGCCAAATTTTTTGTCTTGTTTACGTCTGCCACCACTAATAAAGTCGAAAAAATTTTTTCTACGAGAAAACTTGAACGTTTTACGCGCTACACATTTAACTGCGTTCGTACAAAGTCAGGACGGAGTTGTAGATATGACAGTATAAAGTGTAAACTTTGATGGCTGACGAAAAAACGTTTTTGCCTACTTTAAGTTTGTCAACCGCTTTGGTAAAAAATCGAGATAGGCAAATTATTATATAAATAAAGTATGTCTTAAGTACTACACGTCACACTTAGACGCGTGTTTTAAGCTCAATACTGATTTATGTTTAGGGTGTGAAGTTCAAACTCTGTGGTAAAATAAACTTTAAATATAAGGGTTAAAAAAGGTGTCTTTAGCCCTTTTTGTCTGTCAACTAATCCGATTATGAGTCCCAACAAATTTTCTCAAACAGAAATGTACTATGACTCAAAGGCTACTTTCTGTTTAAGAGCAAACTTTGTCACACTCAATACAGAGTAAGATTCGGGGGTTTAAAGTTTACAATCTAGTGGATGGTGGTAAAAAGTTTTCCCTTAGATTTCTCCTCTAACTTATCCGATTATAAGTCATGACAAGCTGAATGATATAAAAGTAAAGTGTGTTCTAAGGGCTACTAGTTTGCAACAAATCACGTTTAAAAAACGCAATATTAAGTAGCTCAGGGTGTAAAGTTTGAAATTAAAAAGTGTGATATAGGGTGAAAAAATCATTTTCTTCTCTTTTATGATTGGTAAATACCTTCAGTAGGGTGCGGAACAAACAATTTGCGTATACTAATATACTGTGACTCAAGGGCTATAAACTGGCTAAAAATCAATTTTTTTACACTCAGTGTGAAGGTATTTTCATATTTTTAAAGTGTGCAATCTGATGAATGGTGAAAAAATAAGTTTTTGACCCTTTTTTGTTAGCCAATTTCTCCATTTAGAAGTCGGGATCAGTCTGCTAGAATTAAAATGATTTTCGTTCAAGGGGTAATCGTCACAGAAAATTTTTATTTACACCAATATTGAGCTGGTTTGGAAGGTGTAAATTCAAAAATCGAGTGTGTAAAACATGATTTTGTCTTGTTTTTATCTGTCAGCTTGCCCGGTTATGAGTCTGAATATGATCTCAACTCTAAGAATAACCAGAGTCAAACGTTATATGTCGATCGAGCGCATTTGTTTACACTTAACAGTGGTGTTAATGGTTTACATCTAACATTTATTTGTCTTCACACCATTATGGACACCTAAATTTTTTTAAAAATGTTGACCGCAATATTAGACTTACGAATTCGACTGAAATCTTCTTAACACTCCTTTTTTGTGTAAAAATTACACTGAATATTTACTTTAGTTCTGGAGCTTTGCGGGAGCATGTTTCTCTAAAATTTTCTATGTTAGGCCAGAATTACTAATCTGACTGTTTTTCTCCTCTAAATCCAGTAGTTGCGTAAAGTCTATACTATTCACTTAGTGCTGAGGAGTAATGTCTACATTACAAATTCATTTAACTCTTAGAGCGTTGCAAAACGTAAATTCTTCGAAAATATTTTCTGATAGGTCAGGAGTACGAATTTGACTGAATTCGTATGTTTCCTTCACTCCCAGTAGTTCTGTTGACTTGATTTGCAAAAGCTTGAAATTTTTTTTATAATATTCCATGTAAGGTCAAGGTTACATACCTGACTGTAAGCTTTCTTTGTACCGAGCAGTTGTGCAAAGTGTGCACTAAAAATTAACTCCAGTTCCAGAGCATTGTAGAAGCTATTTTTTTAAATGTGCTCCGTAACGTCAGGATTACGAATCTGAATGTCAGTGTTCTTTACACCCAGTTGTTGCATAAAGTTTACATTAAAACATTTTATCCGCTTAAATAAGGTAAAAGTTGTCGTGTAAATCTGATGTTCCTAACAATCTTGTTTTCCACGTTCCTTGACTTCTGCCACTATTGTGGCACCGTATGTGCTTACTGACTGGTTTATTCAAATCTTGATTATTAAAAGAAGTTTCTTAGCAAAGAAAAAAGCTTCGATAGAACAAAAGGGACAAATTTACTTTTGATTGCGCATCGTCAAGGGCACAAAAGGATGGACTAGGGAAAAGTTACGTATTTCTATATGTATGCCGTGAAAGTTGTAAGAATCTACTACAAATTAGACTTTCGCTAAAAAGGCAAAAAATCAAAGTATATTCTGAAGCTTCTGAAAAAACGTGCCTTCACAAAACATTGTCCATTTGCTATAAAAACAGATTATGAGGAAGCTTTACTCTGTTATAATAACCGATTTAGCTTCTCGTCAACATCGAAGTTATCTAACCAATATTTAGTTAATCGTCAATGGCTTCATAAATGAATTATGACAAGGCACATCATCCTATTAATACCTGCCCCATAGCAATGCTTGCCATACCAGCGTTAGAAGGCACATTATGTCGTTCTTGGACTAAGGATCGTTCCTTTTCTTTGAATAAGAAGCTATTCATGTTATTTATTTCTACGTTAGAGGCAGACGTGTTGTGGGGGGATTTTGGGGAGGGGATTGACCTTCCCCCAGAATGGCAACTGACCCCCGCAAAATGGCTGCGACCCCCCTAGGATTGTCGATTTTTTGTATAAGTTGGTAAAAGTTGTAAAAAGTTTGCTTTTTAAGGTGTTTTTAGCTCATTTTTTACAAAAATCTCAAATATTCTCGGAGCTTTGCGTCATATGCACATTTTTTGACGATATTTTATTCAATTTAAGCCCTATTCAGAAGTAACAATCGAAGTGGCGATCGGGAGGATCGTCGACGTTGCCGATTTACCCGACCGATCGGCAAAATCGGGAAAATCGTCGACTATAATCGGCAAAATCGGCGAAATCGCCGATTTTTGGCCGCGATTTTCCTGATTTTAGTAAACGATTCTCTCGATTTTTCGGCAAAACCCTCGGATAACCAAGCGAAAAACTGCAAAATTTAAAACATTGAATAACTCTACGATTATTCGGCTAAAAATGATAATAATAACTTGATAAATAGGTTATTTCTTATGCTACAAGTGCTAGTCTAAAAGGAAAAAAACTGTAGCAATTGCTTTTCCCCGACTTTGAAAGGATCTTTCACCCGGTGGAATAGGTCTTCTCCATTTTCCACTTTCTTGTATTAGCGATTAACACTTCTTTCAATAATTCGTCGAATGTTTCGGCAACATGCGGAAAAACGTAAAAAAGCTTTCACGATCATGCAAACGCATCTGAGGGACAAGCGAATGATAATGGCCATACTTTTCACGACTAGCAAAAATAAAATGCGTTTGTTTGCGTTTTTTCTGAGTCGCTTTCAGTAATTTGTAGCTTAGATACAACTGCAGAATTCGGACAAGCATTCACTGTCCATCGTGACTGCTAATAATTCATAATGTACCTAGGCGGAACTGCAAAGCATTTCATTTTTGCCCAGTTTTGTCTATGATACATATCTGGGATATGCTTAATCAGGTCAAAATCGGCCGGAATAGCCCAAAAACGGGCATACTCGGCAATGTTAACAAAGAAAATCGGCAGAATCGGCGTTGTCGGCGATTCTGCCGATTTTAGTCGGCGATATTGCCGACTTTGCCGATTTTAATCGGAAAAATCGCAAAATTCGCTGACTAAAATTGGCAAAATCGTGAAAATTCGGGAAAATCGCCAACTAAAATCGGCAAAATCGCCGATTTTTACTTCTGAATAGGACTTTACTCAATTTTTCTTAATTTTTTGAGATTCCTTCCACATTTGTCTGTCCTAAAAAGGGCGAGCATAGTCTAAAACGTCAAGAAAGAGTGTTTTTTATGTGTACCATTCGTTTTCAGGCTCAAAAAGGCACTTTTAAAAAAATTTTTGCGCCTGATTCCCCCCATCCACCAAGAGTTCCCACGCTGTACATGTATGATCGGAGGTGCAACTCTCTTCCGCAGGCCACATAATATATATATACTTTTATTTTTTGCGTTTTTTTAGCGAAACTCTGATTTTTAAAAAGATTCTCATAACTTTCACAGGCATACATATGTAACTTTTCCCTATATCCCTCCTCCCATTCCCTTAATGGTGTTAAATTCCAAGTGTATTCGTCCTTTTTGTTCCATCAGAGCATTTTTTGCTAGTAAGGCTACTGTTTCCCCAATTGTTCTAACTTTCTGGCGTCTGATGATGATCATATTTCTGCGGAGTAGAAAAGGCAAAACGCTTCTTAAAATCAATATAACTATTCAATCAAAAATTGACTAATCGACACAAGTCGCCTAAAATCCAGGCACGTAGCTGTGGGGGGATTTGGGGGAATCCGGACCCCCCAAATTCAGAAAAACTGGAAAAATAGGACTTTTTACATGTTATTTTGTTCTATTTTTGGCTTAGACCTCCCCAAAATTGGTGTTGGTCCCCCCAAAATAGGAGGGCTAGCTATGTGCCTGCTAAAATCAATGCTTTGTAGCCGAAAAATCGCGAAAAATTGTCTGAAAAAGAATCAAAATAGTCGAAATATCTGTCAAATTTGTCGCAGTGACCAGATATGCATTTTGGTGGTTTGGGTCGACATCCTTCTAGAATACAAAAATATGAGAAACGAAGGCGACACAGAGGCCAAAAATCGATGAAAATCAAAATTTGTCTACGAAAATTATTAAAAAGGATCAGGAAATGTGGATTGACATCGTTTTTATGCTATTTTCACAGACCAGTTCTAAGGTCCTTTGGCTTAAAAATGAATCTGGTTGCCGCCCCCTCCCATTCGACCGGCCATGCTTTGCATCACGTGGGGACCATCCTAGATTTCCAGCACCTAGAATATTCATGGAAAGTTTGTGGTAGAAAGATCTAACTAGAAAACAAAAAGAGCTCATTATTTTTCAATTTATAATGGAATATAGTAATTTAACGAACGACTAATTGTTTAGTGCAGTGCGGAAAATAATTAACTGTACCGCAAAAACAATTGAATGACGAATAATTCGGCTAATAATCTAAATCATACTATCAGTTGTATAGTAAAGATTATCATGACTCATCTGAACTATCAAACTCGAAAAACCGATCTCTGTCCGGAGTATCGGGAGGTGTTTCCGTTGTCTTCGCGTCAATTACTGGCTCGTCAAACAATGGTAGATGAAGCTTCTGCGCAAATAAATCGATCGGAAATAATAAATAGAATAATATAATAAAAAATAATAAATATTCGCAAGTTATGTAGATCAATAAAAATTAACGACTGGCTGCGTAAAAATTAAGTTAGATCGGATCAGAGATTTTTGCCGACATCGTGCCGCTCGAAAGGCCAAAATTTAAAAATTTTCTGTTAAAGACGACTGGAAGAATCGACAGCCTACCAAAAACTTCGTTCACTTTTCTATACGAGTTGTAAGATATTACTATTTTAGCAGAAGTCTTCAAACATTTTTTACGTTAAAACACGCACCATGTGAGTTTAGGAGAAAATCCCTGGCTCTGGAAGAAATCTTTCCGATTTTATGAAATTTCACTAAACCAGCAAACGAACATTGGACAACAGCCTTGTAAAGTTCTACTTATTAATTTTATGTATACGCTACAATATACTTAATTTTTGAAACATTATGTATAAATATGCGCATAAGACAAGTCAATCGCCGTAAAATTTGGAAGTATCAATTTTTCCCCTAGATTTTTTCGGCTTTTTTCGAGCAAAAGAAAGAGGTCAAAAAGCATTTAATTCCATGATTAAAAACACTTTCAAAGGCAATCAAACCTACTTGAAAAAGATTTTCGACTTACGCCCTGAATTTCAATGCTGTGCATGTTTGCCATGAGGTAAAAAGTCCCAGCTATATTAGACAGATGTCCAATAAATAAATTTTGAAAATTCATCTGGATTTTTTGCTTTATTCGCAAGTTTATGGTGCCAGCAAATTTTTTGATTGCACAATGCGAAGGTCAAAGTAGGGGCACCTGTCCAAAGTCTTATTTTTGGCCTCTTGACGTTTGCAAGTTTCCAAACGATTACAATAATGACCTTGAGCAATACTCATATTCCATTTATATATCAGAATCTCGTAACATGCATAGATTTTTACTAAAAGACGGGGTTTACAACTTCTATAAAAATCAAAAGTTATAGTTTCTGAAGTTGAACGCTGAGGAGGCGCCAACTGAAGCTTACAAGGGCTAATAAGCTAAATATTTTCTTAGTAAGAATAAGAAAATGCCCGGTAGCACGCGGGTCAGGCAAAGTTTCTTTTAAAGGAGCGATAATTCAATAAAGTCACTTAGGGAAGACAAAAATTAAATTTCCTTGTCAAATTTTATTATTCACTAACAATTAGAATTGACAAAAACTTTTTTGACAGGATGCGATAACAATGGGATAAGCTCAACTTTTGCGATAAGGAAAGTTAATAATAGGACTGATATTTATGCGAAAATTTTCAGAAAAAACTCTCATTCTGCTTTAGTATCTCGCTAAAAATGTTTTATAATCGATTTTGTTTCTAAATTTACAAAAATTTATAAATTTCTCGCTGATTTTGTGCCTCGTTGAGTGGACAAAATGATTTGTCTCATTACGACAACCCCTGTGAACTCGTACTAATAATACAAAGTCAGTGATTTTAATTCTTTAACGTTTTAGAATTCATCAAGCTTAACTTGGACCACGCTTATCTGGACTGAAGAAATTCAGATAATAAATAATAAAAACGCGTGCTACTGATATGATCGTTCCGCAGAAAAAAATTAATTTTACAAAAAGGTAACGCAAAATTACAAGGGGTCAGAAACAAACGATAAAAAATCAGATTTTTATACAAAAGTTCGTGATATAATCTGCAAAATGCAAATGGGAGTAATTTTTACGATATTTTATGGGGTTTTTTTGGCTTAAAGCGCTATTTACACGTTAAAAAGTAACACTATTCAAAATTTTTACTTTACATTTAGAATGCATAGAAACTTCTTTCGAAAGCATAGGCTAAATGAGACTTTATAGCTTGATTATGCCCAAATATTGGCCGTTTGGGATAAAGATCTAAAAGAGAATATATTTAGGCAGATGAGCAATTACCGAAAACGTCCAAATTATTATATTTTCCCGAGTTTTGCATTAGGCATTAATGAATTCTGCAGTGTCCGCAGCATTTCGCTCGGGTTCACTTGTCAGTCACACATGGGCGTGGGGGTCTGGGGGGTCTCCGCACCATAGAAGCACAGCATGGTCAATCTGAGGGGCAGCCGGTCTGTGGGCAAAAAATTTGAACTTTTTAAGCCAAAATGAGCTCAAAAACTTGTATAAACACTAAATTAGCGTTATAACTACGTTGTTACACAGTTTCCAGTCAATTTAAAGCACATTTGGAAAAATTTTCCAAATATCAATCATTTTTTGGCCTTCATTCTGCCTCATTATCCTCATAAGATTTCCCATTTTTCCATTATAAGGGAAAAAGTGGGTAGATTGCCCAACTCACCTTTGCAATTGTATCTCGTCTTATAAAATGCACTTTAGATTTCCTCATTACCTATCGGTAGCCCTGAACGTGCATCCCAATGTTTTATTATTGCTGTAGCGTAGCATAAAATCAGCAGCGTCGAAATATTTCTGACTTATACCAGAACAAATCGGCATATTTTTTAATAATTTAATTTTACTGTATGTATAAAATATCAGTATGCGTTTTTTCGGGTACCGATAGGTACTGAGGAGTACTGGTGCATTTTATAGGGCGAGTGCTGTACATATTTGGTCTGGACCGCCTGGAATCTGAAAGATCCCCCAAATCGATAGACCCCTGAATCAAAGTTGTAAATTTGTATTACTATTTCTGGGGATTTCGCCCCACTGGACCTTTCTGAATCCGACTACTGCCCACCTCTGTTGTCAGCCCGATGATCGAAATTTTAATTTCCCGCATATATCACGCATTGATAGTCATTTTAAGGAAATAATTCGACAAGAGTACTATCAGATAACGTACCTTCAAAGGATTCGGCGGGCTATTCTGTTTGTCGTTATTCATATTTAGCGCATCATTCTTCTAATAAGATCAAAGCAAAAGTTAAAAACTTGCAAAACAGGCTGCAGAAATTCAAATAAGAGTCATTCTGCTGGTTTATCCAAATTTTTTTCAAATTTTACTCTATGACACATGTTTTTTCGTTCAATTAGTTTTCCATTCAGCTAGTTTTTCTGCTTTTTCTAGCTTGTTTTTTTCTGATTCTCTCCCTAGATAATTCATTGGTTCGCTAAGTGATAAAGGCAAGGGATTAGGGTTCTTGATCAGATGAACACAGCTGTTCGAATCTACAATCTGCAAGGTCAGTTGGTATAAGAGAGCCACCACTGAGATTTTTAAACTAAAATGGCTCAATATAGATGTGATCGTCAAAAGACTTTATAAACAAGAATTTTTTTAATTGTTCATCAGTTTTTAGTTTTAACTTTGCCTTATTTTGCCCGAAAAAATCTTGCCTTGGAAAAAAGGCTTGATATTTTGAATTTTCCAGAGTCATATAGAGTAGGAGGTCTGGGGTCAGTTAAATTTCACATGCCAGATGAAAAGCATTATTGAGCTTAAATAACCCTAGAAATAAATTACTCAAAAAAGTAGCGTAAAAGCTACCTCAACGGAAACGGAAACGAAAGCGATGGGTAATAGCCGGAAAGGGAAACAGAATTGAATATTATTGTGCGCACGATTCCATCGGTGGCATCCCCGCCCCGGTAGTCCAAAGTACCAAAAATGTGTTCCCCGGTAGCGTCCATCAGGTAGAACACCCCCAACCCCCTTTCCGGTAAAATTTCTTCCACTGGAGGGGGTGTTCACCTGATATCCGAAAAAAATTTCTCTAACTGAAAGGGAGTTTAGGGGCTTGGAAACGGGGTACCCCATTATTCATCTGTGAAGCTGACCCCGGTTCCATCAAGGGTCTCTCCGCCCTGGGAGTAGTCCAAAGTGCCGGAACCGGAGTTCAGCAAGTAGGGCTCATCAGGGCCAACAACCTCAACCTCCGTTTCCGGCAAAGTTTCTCCCACTGAAGGAGGTTTAGGGGCTCGGAAACGGGGTACCTCATCATCCATATGTGAAGCTTGCCCCGGTTCCGTCGGGCGTTTCTTGCGTTTGGGGTAGTCCACAGTGCCGGAAACGGTCTTAGGGTTGCTCACCCTGATGGTAAATACTTGCGAAACCCATGTTCCGGCACATTGGACTACCCCCAGGGCAGGAAAACCCCTGACGGAATAGGGGTCATTTTCACGTATGAATAATGAGGTACCTCGTTTCCGAACTCTAAACACCCCTTCAGTGGGAAAGAGTTTGCCGGAAACGGAGTTAGAGGTGTTCACCCTGATGTACCCTACTTAGGAAATCCTTTTCTGGTACTTTTGGACTGCCCCTCGGGCGAAGAAAGCCCCGACGGAACCGGGGTCAGCTTTACATATGAATAATGAGATACCCCGTTTCCGAGACCCTAAAAACCTCTTCAGTGGAAGACATTTTGACGGAAACAGGGTTAATGGTGTTAACCCTGATAGGCCCTACTTGGAGAACCACGATTCTGGCACTTTATACTACTCAATGACGGAGAGACCCCCGACGGAACCGGGGTCAGCTTCACCTAAGAATAATGGGGTACCCCGTTTCCGAGCCCCTAAACCCCCTTCAGTGGGAGAAATTTTGCCGGCAACTGGGTTGAGGATGTTGACCCTGATGAGCCCTACTTGGGAAACCCCGGTTCTGGCACTTTCGACTTCCCCCAGTTGAAGAAACCCCCGACGGAACCGGGGTCGAGCTTACACATGAATGATGGGATCCTCGTTTCCGAGCCCCCAAACCCCCTTCGGTGGGAGAAATTTTGCTGGAAAGGGATTCGGGTGTTCACCCTAATAATCCCTTTATAACGGGAAATGCGGTTCCGGGGTTCCGGCATTTTGACTTACCCGAGGGTGGAGGAACCCTCGACGGAACCGGGGTCAAGCTCACATACAAATAATGGGTACCCACTTTTCTAGTCCCTAAACCCCTTCAGTGAGGGAAATTTTGGCCGGAAACGGGGCTGAGGGTGTTTAGCCTGATAGGCCCTACTCGAAAAACCCCGTTCCCGGCCCTTTGGACTAACCTCAGGACGGAGATAACCCCGACGGAACCGTGTGCACAACAATATAGGTTTCTGTTGCCGGATTTTACCCGCAGCACCTAGCTGGTCTGAGGGAGTAGCAGCTGTGAAAGCTTCAGCCAAAATGACCTCAAAAACTGGTGGTAAATGCTTAATAAACAGAGCAAAACAATGTAAGTCCGCAGTATATGATCATTTTCGAGCACTTTTTGAAGCATTTTTGTTTTTCATCAATTTATGGTCATTTCGTCCTCCCTCCCAAAAAATTTTATCCTTTTCCAGTCTGAAAGATCTAGCCCCTAAAACCCCATGCGCATGTCTCATTAAGAGCCTCATGAAAACATATGCCTCTTGCCTTGCCATATTAAAACTGTGCAAACTATAATAGGCTAAAAATGGTTTGCATACACTTAACGGCATTCCTGATGAGAGGGCGACATAGAAACAAAGGTAAGCTATGATAACGAGCTTCAGCATCGTACGAAATCTGAATTATTCCAGTATTTGACTCTAAAACAAAAGTTTTATCACACTTATGTCTATACAGCATGGTCGTTTTGTCAATTAATTGAGCTTGATTCTTCCATGATATAAGAATTGAAGTAAGGAAAAATCGCGAGTAAAATAAAGACTAGGCTGATTTTTTTGTACGTATGATATTTGACACGAATTTATAAAAGAAATGTTTAAAAGCAAGATTCTTTCATTTCCTACTCATCTCGTACGAAAAAACGGTTCGGCATCACGAGGAAGGCGCTAAAATTATCCAAAATTATATAAACCACGCTTGATCATAGGCTGTAAATCGCCTGAGCCTCGTTTCCAGTTAAAGCAGATTGATGGGAAACGGTGAAAAATGGTGGTTTTTGCTCTCCAATCATCAATTGCGGGCGCTTTCTTGACCTTCAAAAATTTTTGGAACCCTGCCCGCGTATGATGGTAACCCACCCACAACGTGGCATAATCGGGATAAGAAAGTTGATTGAGTTAAGAATCACATTAGAAAGACTGACCACCTTATACCTGTGATTGAATCAAGAGACATCAATTACAATGAAATGAAGATTTGATGCTTAGATTCGTGAATATGTTTGGTTAGATATGTTATCTACTGAAAGTGAACATTCCGGTTGTTGATTCGGTGTTCAATATTCAAGAATGGATGCTTGGGTCAATTTTTCGAGTTTTCCGAGTTGCCCTTGCTGACAATGGAAAAAAGTAAATGATCTGTGCTTATCCGCCTCACGCATATCCATGATATCCTATAAACTAGTTCTACGTCCATCGAAAATATTACATAAAAACTTAGTTCCAATGGCTTTTTAAGCTGAAAAATCTATGATCGTACTACATATAGATGTCTCGAATAATCTTAAGGAATAAAGAAGCGCGTGAAAGGTATAACATTGAAGGGGTCTCTAATTCGTTGATAAATGCTAATGGCTCATATACATAACTCATGCAGCGGCTAATACCAAGAGCTAGCCATCAATAAAAGCATTAATGTAACAAAGGTATACGTGATATATGTAAAATACGCGAGATATGTAAGAAAAGCGGGTCTATCAACCCTGAAACTAGTTACTTTAATAAACGAGAGCATTTTAATCACAAAGATTATCACAATAATCAGCTTTGGGGGAAATGCGATCGTTACAAAGGCTTAACACGGTTAGCACGTTAATGCGCAGAACATTATTACCGATGTGCATAAATTTTCGGTTAGAAGCATCAAAATTGCCTATATGAAAGAGCTTACGAGCAGCTAACTTAGATAAAAAGTGCAAGCGAGGTATGTTAGTTATCGTCAAATCGTGCCTTGCCTGATCCACGTGACTATTTGAACAGCAGGAAGCCAAATGTGCATTCTTATATGTGCTGGGGGTGCCTTTGAAAGAGCGCAGTGATTATTTATAGCTGCGAAATGGGCTCTCGCGATTTTTCCATTATAGAAAGAAAGAAAGAAAGAAGAAAGAAAGAAAGATTTATTCGGTCTACAAAATACACGTACAAATTTAAAATATACGTACACATTACAATACAAATAATAAGGAAAAAGACAAATGTCATATAAATGCATAATTGAAATTCATGTACATATTGCAAACACACGTATTTAATTGTAAAAAAAACGAATAAAGTGATTAAAGAAAGTAGTGTAATGTAAATGTAAGACACGCGGGTACGTACAGGCAATGAATTATAACTGCGCTTAGATACGCCCCTTGAGAAAAATGGATAAATCAAATTGTTTCAATTTCATCGTAAAAATGTTCGAATTAGCTGAGCAGATGATATCATCAGGCAAATAATTCCAGACAGAAATCACACGATTGCAAAATTCAAATTTTCTAACATTTTTGTTTACACGGTTAACGTAAAGTTTGCAAGAATTTACAGCACGATTTGAGTTTACATTAAATGTGAAGAAGTCTTCAACAGGTAACAAATTATCCTTGATTATAGAGCGTGTCATTGATAAATCACTTTGCATTCTACGTAATTCGAGTCTCTCCAAGCCCAATTCCTTTAATCGGGCATCGTAGGAGATAGTTTTATCAGAAAAAATTCGTTTGGTAAATTTTCTTTGGACATTTTCAACATTATTTATGTCACATAACAGATAAGGATTCCAAACAGACGAACCATATTCCAAAATTGGTCGGACATAGGTTGTAAAGGCTTTTACTAACAAAGTTTTATCTCTTGAAACAAAACTCCGTAAAATCAAGTTTGCAATTCTCATGCCTTTTTTTACAATGTTTGTACAATGAGTTCTAGAAGATAAATCTTTACTTATTAAGACACCAAGATCCTTCACCTCCGATATATCATGTGGGATTTCAAAATTATCTATACCGTAAGAGTGCTTGGGATTAGATTTTCCTAAATGCAAAACAAAACATTTGCTGAGTGAGATCTTAAGCTGCCAGATATCAGCCCACCTCTTAATATGCATTAGATCATTTTGCAAGTCCAAAAAATTGGAAGCTGAATTAGATATTTTAACATCATCAGCAAATAGCGAAATTGAGCTGGTACTTTGAAAATCACATAAATCATTTATGAATAACAAAAAAAGGGTAGGGCCTAAAACGCTACCCTGTGGCACCCCACTGGAAACAGGGAGCGGAAGAGACAATGAATCTCCAACTTTAACCCTTTGGGATCTATTACTCAAAAAGCATTTTAACCAATTTAGGCAAAAACCACTTATGCCATAGGCAGCTAATTTTATAAGCAGTTTTTCATGCGAAACTGTATCAAAAGCTTTACAAAAATCGATATAAACAATATCGATTGGGCAATTTTCATCAAGATTTTTGGACCACTGATTTTTGCACTTTAAAAGTTGCAGTGTACAAGATTTATTTTTTCTAAATCCAAACTGATTTTCAGAAAGCAAATTATTTTCATTTAAATGGGTAGTTAGGCTAATATTAATTATCGATTCCATGACCTTACACAGAACACAACAAAGGGACACGGGCCGATAGTTTTCTATGGATGATAAGTCACCTTTCTTAGGTATAGGCACAACAATAGCTTCCCTCCACAGGTCGGGGATGCACCCTGTCCTGTAAGAAACTTCAAAAATTGACATCAAAGGTCTAACAAGGACTAATTTTAGCTTTTTCACAAAATATGCACACAGGCCATCAGGGCCAAGTGACAATGAAGGTTTTAGTCGATTTAGAGCATCCAAAATTGTAAATAAGTCAAATTTGCAAGAAACACTATGATTACGGTTAATTTTATCAGGAAATACAGGTAAAACATTATTGTCATTTACAAAATTGTTGGCAAAATTTGTATTAAAAGCATTTGCTTTGTCTAAATCATCCACAATAGTGATGCCGTTGCTTTTCAACAATGGAATTTTCTTTTTATTATTTAATCGATCATTTACAAAAGAGAAAAAGTTTTTTAAATTATTCGACTTTAGTAACTTTCCTTCCTCATTTGCAAGATGTTCATTCATCAAAGTTTTTATATTTTTGGTCAATTTCTTACATTTCTCTAACGTTTTAGCATCCCTATTAATTTTGTATTTTTTCCAAAGTTTACGCTTTGTAGCCTGCATTTTTCGTACAGAATTTGGCAGAAGATTTCTGCGCATTTTCTTTTTCAGTGGAACGAATTCGGAAATAGCTGTGTTGAGAATGGACAAAAAAGCCTCGTAGAAATCATTAACACTTACACAAGACGAAAAAATTTTTTCCCATTCAACAGATGCCAAGAAAGCTTCAATTGCTTGATAATTTGCCTTTTTGAAATCAAGCGTTATTAGATTTTCATCCTCATTGCTATTAAATGGCAAATTAAACGAAATTATTTCATGATCACTACTAGCAAAAGGTTCGTTAACAGAAACATTAAAAAGGAGTTCACGAGATGTACTCAAAATAAGATCTAAAATATTTAGATTTCGGTTTGGTTCGTTTGTCATTAAATTGAGACCTAGGTTTACAAAACATTCATAAAATATTTGTGTAACTGGGTTCCTGTATGCAGAATGAGAGGCAAAGTTTAGGTCAGGTAGGTTAAAATCGCCTAGTATTATGCATTTTTTCGTGTTTTCAATGTACTTTTCAAGAAAAAGACACAATTTTTGAGCATATTGAATATCATATTTTGGTGGCCTATAGCAAAGTATAAACCGCACATATTCATCATTGGAGTGAAGTTCACAAATAAGAGTTTCAGGGCAATCAAATGGTTCCTTAAGAGTAATATTACAAATTTTCAGTGCATTTTTATACAATATAGCTACCCCACCACCTCTATAATCCAGCCTGTCACATCTATAAATGGAATAAACAGAAGAAGTACAAAGAAGACCATCAGAAATTGTATCATTTAACCAAGATTCTGTTACAAAAATGATATCGTAGGTTTCAGAAATGAGTAAAGCATGAAGTTCAGGTAATTTGTTCACTAGACTTCTAGCATTAAATAAGGCACAATTCAGTACATTTTTATCATTTTCATCATTTTTTGAAGTCAAATCGGGTTTAACAGGGGCGTTAACTCCCTAAGGGCGAGGCATGCGCACTTTATATTGTTTCAATTCATACGAGTTACGGTCAATAAACCAATTTTCCTCGCCCGCGTCCCGTTTTTCCTTCAAATCAGCATTCAATCGACGGAGAGCCTCGCGTTGTTGCCAGGTGCGATCCGGCCGGGCGTAGATTTTGGATTTACGCCCCTTATCCGCGTATTTGGTGGCCAACTGAATCAACTCGGCCCTGGAGGACTCCGAGTCGCACTTGACCTTGATGATGCGGGGCAAGGTGGTGCCATCCTTGTACGATTTGACCTCCGGGCCGGAGCGCCGAATGCCGACGATTTTTTGGGATCGAACCCGGCGGTGGTGACGTACTGCTTCACGTCGTCCTCCAAGCTGCTGTCGTCGCCAATGGGAACGAAATTCTCCAGGACGACGGTGGTTTTCTTGGAATCTGCCTCCAAGGCGTCCTTCACTGCCGAAACGACCACTTTGTTGATGTCGATATCGGCCATCCGTGGCGGCCTCATAGGCGCGAAGTTAGGTGCCGCGAAATTAGGAGCCGTGAAACGCGGTGCCTGCGATTGGGTGACCTGCTTGGCTAAAGAGTCCAACTGTTCTTTAATAGACGCTTCGAGAGAGTCAAAGCGATTTTCCAAAGTGGAAACTTTCTGCTCCACTGTCAAAAGTTTCTTACCAACCGGTAAGCACATCGGGCAGAGAAACAGCTGGTCCAACAGTGCCAAGACGCTGTATTGGGCGTCGTTCAAACCTACGCAAGCCGTGTGAAACCAACAGTGGCAAAGGTCGCATTGAATCCCCTTGGAATTCGGGTCGACCGCTTCGTCGCATTTCGGGCATTTGCACACTTTATCCGAAGCCAATTTCACTTTACGACCCATTGGAAGACGCGGGTAGCGAATTAATCCTTGATGTTTCACACAAAGTATTTTAAATCTAAGAGAATTAGGATGAGCGCAAAGTACGAAGAATGAGCACAGTCAGCCAGCAACTTTGCCGTGCTGATAGGCCTTCAGAATTGTAAAAAATTTCGAAAAAGAGCAGAAATCAGGGGCGAATTCAAGGGGCCTCCCATGACCCAACGTCCTTGTGAGATAAAGAACGAACTATGTTTTGAAGTGATTTTTGACCATTAATTATCGTAATTTCTCAACTTCTGGATAATAACTACATATTACATCTATTCGCGTACTTTCTGGGCACCTGGCGGCCACTTTTCTGCGCCAGGGATATATTCTTGTGCCGAAAAATGTCATAACTTTGCCACGAATTCAGGATCATAAACAACTGTTTCAGCAAACATTTATAAACAAACACTAAAAGTATATATTTTTTGGGGTTTTAAAAAGATGGCAGTTCGTGGAGGGGGTCAGCAGCCGTTTATGCTCTAACTCCTGAACACCGTCTGAAGAAAACGTATGATTATGATCATGGAAATCCGGAGCGGGGGTCAGTGAACGATTTTTTTATAAAGTGTCATTTTGAGCTAAACACGATTGGTATACAAAACATTGCTTTTTTACATCTCAGACGATGCTCTTTCTTTCTTTCTTTTCTAGAGGATAAAATCATTTAAAAAGTTGAAAAAATCGGACAAATTTGAGTAAAGTTGGAGAAAGATATAGTCAAAAAGCATGTCGAAAATATTTTTTCCAATTTCGTTTTCCTTGTCAAAATCACAACACATTTCCATCCTAATAACGATTATAGTTCCATAGACTTCAATGATCTCATATTATTGGGGAATTAACTTTATTTTTTATCATTTTATTAACTCCTTTTTTGTGATTGTCAACCCCACCAGTCCCAACAGCCCCACCGGCCTAACAGCCCCACCATTACAACAGCCCCACTAAAAATCCTAACAGCCCTACCCGTCCCAACAGCCTCACCAGTCCCAACAGCCCCACCAATAATCCCAACTGCCCCACCAATTCCAACAGTCCCACCAATCCCAAGAGCCCCACTGTCCCAACAACCCCACCGTCACAACAGCCCCACCGTCTTAACAGCCCCACCAATAATCCCAACAGCCCCCACCAGTCCCAAGAGCCCCACCAATTCCAGTAGTTCCACCGTTCCAGCAGTCCTACCGTTCCAACAGTCGCACTGTCCCAACCACACATAAGCGTGGGAGGGGATGTTTGAGTTTAACCCAACCCGAAATTCTGGAAATCCCCCAAATTATGGTAGACCCCCAGAATTCTATTTTTAGCACATTTTTCGGTAAGTTTTACCACACCAAACCCACAGAATTTTGTTCGCTGCCAATCTTGTTTCCAAGTGCCCCACTGTTATAATCATAGATGCACAGCACGACCGGTCTGGAGAAGGAGAGTTTTCAGCCAAAAATGACCTCAGAACTGGTATGAATATTAAAATAGCGTAACAACTATGCTAATCCACATTTGTTGGCTATTTTGAAGCAGATTAGCGTGAAAGTATTGATTTTCATTTAATTTTAACACTTATCTTTCCTTTTTTCACTAGAACATTTTTCATTTTTTTTTCTGGCAGTCTAGACTAGACCATAATGAGCAAAAGTCTAATCTTGCGAGATAACTCGAAGTCGAAAAATAGTCCAAAAATATCTTTCATAAAAAATTAATATTGCCTGATTTTATTATATAAAATAACATGTACTTAAGATAATACTTAAACAATATGTGAAAATGTTGAATATCACATGGCGGAATTATATAAGTACATCGTTTTTTATTTTATTTAATCGCCATGTAAAAAGAGTACGCAAATCGATTTGGAAGTCATTTTGACGAGCTTGGGAAAAAATGCAGATGCAGTAGGATCTTAGAAAACGTTATAAAACAGTAAAAAAACAGGATTCATCCACACATGCAATAAGGGTGGGTGATGGGCATACCTGGGCGTGCGAGGGGGGGTATGCACGCCTCTAGAAGGCGAAATACCTACCATGAAAATGAAAATACCCAAGAATACCTCACCCCAGAATTCCATTTTTGAAATTTTTTTGTTTTTTTCACGATTTTTTGATGCCAATGGATCGAGCTCGAAGACAAACGCTTGAAAATTGATGTTTTTTCGCCATAGCACCATTTTAAAGACCAATATTCAACTTTTGGGCTGCTGGGATTACTGGTGGGGCTGTTGGGACGGTGAGGCTGTTGGGACGGTGAGGTTGTTGACGGTGGGGTTGGAACGGTGGGGCTGTTGGAATTAGGTGGAGCTGTTGGGATTATTGATGGGGCTGTTGGGACGGTGGGGCTGTTGGGACGAGTGGGGCTGTTGGGACGGGTGGGGCTGTTGGGAAGTTTGGTGGGGTTGTTGGGACGGTGAGGCTGTTGGGACGGTAGGGCTGTTGGGACTGTTGAGACATCACCATTTTTGTTCACTTCAACGATTTGCGCGCCCACTGACCCTGGTGAACTAAGATTTGTATCATGAAGTTATACCATTTTGCTGGACATAAGCAAATTAATATAAGATGGAATCAAAATAATCATCTCATGCGACGAATTACTAAATGTCCTTTCGCTCAAGTTGGCTGGTGTTATTTACTGGCTCAACAAAATACAAACGAAAGTTGCCTCCTCACTTTTCTACGCGCTAAATGTAAAGTAAATTACGAAGTAAAAAAGTTTCAACAAAAGGAATTGTAATAAATTATTAAAAAATCCAAAATACTAATGAAAGCAGTTCATGGAGTAAAGAGTGCGCAAGAGTTCTACAGTACTTAATGATTAATTTTACTTATTAGAGCAGAATCGAGTGTGCGAAGAAACAAATCCATTAACAACTCGTAATTGCGAACGTTAAGCACGCATTTACATAAGCATAATTTTTGATCAAATTTAAAAGTTGTCCAGGTTCTTCAAAATCAATTTCCAAATGGCTCGACTGAGTGATGTGTTCAACGCCGTTACTTAGCTGAATTTGAATGTATAATTAAAGAATCATTCTTTGAATTAGGACCAGACGTGCATGTGAAGGGGTCTGGACCAACAATGCAAGTGGGGGATAGGGGTCTCTAGCATATATGGGTAGCACGAAAATTCTGGGGGTCGGGATTGGGTAAATCGCTAAACATGTCACTAAACTTAGAATTCTGGGAGTCTGAGAATATCTTCAAAAGTGCTTCAAATTAACCTGAAACTGGTTAATAACGTACTTTTCGAAACTAGTTTCCCGCTTATACCAGTTTTTGAGATCATTTTGGCCCAGAAAAGCTCAATTTTTGACCTCCCTGCGATCGGCTAACCCTCCCCACATCCCCAGATCGGCCATGCTTTTTATTCATGGTCTAGATCCCCTAGAATGGGAAGATAGGAGTTTTCGGAAGAAAAGAAGGCAAAATAGAGGCCAAAAATAGATAGAATTTTAAAATTTTTTCAACAATTGCTTTTAACTACAGAACGGAAATTCGTTTTTTCTAAACATGAATTACAGAATATTGAAAAATATAGGTCATTGTTTTCGAAATTTGGCTTAATATGTTGGTTACATAGGTAATACCCATCTCGTAATGAGACTGACACATTACAGGCACACGTGGGGGGAAGGGGGTTAGACCCCGGGAACTCGGTATTCCCCAAAGATCGATCGATCCCCTAAATTAAATTTTTTACATTGTTTTTTGGGATATTTGCCGGTTTAATACCACTCAGACTTACAATTAAATCTTAATTTCGCCGAGCTGCAAATCGTTGCAAGATTACTTTTCTTCATACATTTTTTTCGGCCTAAGACAGTGTAGTCGATTGGGGTGGCTGGCTGATTTGTGTCTATAGACTGTCGTGAACGGTGGATGCTACGTATCACTCAGTCAGTACTGTAGGGTTATATTAAAAACGACCTTATGATGAATTCAGTTGATTGGCGATAGGACGAAATGCGAGTTGGGGACAAACCAGGGGCTTTTATATTTTTCTAATGCATGGGGGTACGGTCTGTTTTTCTCAGTGGCAGATGGTGTCCATTCCCGGGCGAGCTAGTTGGTGTCGGCTGTAGATTTCTACAGTCAGTTAGTGTTATCATCTACCATTTTATTTTGTGTTATTCATTTAGTGACTAAGCTAAAACACGGGATGTTCACGTGGACTGCAGTTTGCTGGAGTTAAGAACGGCTTAAAAGATGCTATCGATTTTAAAACCGACGGTCATTTTTCACGTATGGTACATTTTCCAAGAATTGGAGTGGATGAGTGTGAGTGAGTCTTATTTTGAAATAAAGGGGCGGTAACTTGGCGCCAGTTTTTGATATGCAGCTGCCGCTCAAAATAGCTTTTCTAGTTTTCAAGAGCAAATAGTTTTATAGCTTAATGTTTGAATAACAAAACTGCGCTATAGCGTGTGCTTATGTTACTAAGTGATAAGCCAGTTCTGTGATATTATTATAATATGTCATAGTGTGATATTATTCATAAGATATTGTGTTATTCAGTGTGTTATGAGAGATTAGTTCTCATTACAACAGCATGAAAATGTGGTAATAAGCAGACATGCACGTGTGCGGAAGTTCACGGTCTTCATCACCAGAGAGGAAAAATGGGAAATTTTTTGAGGAAAATGAAGCAAAATTAAGGCCAAAAATTAGTAGAAATTGATAATTTTTTCAAACTGTGTAATTAACGTAGCTTTAACGCTATTTAGTGCTTATACCAGTAAAAGCTCAATTCTTCACCCTCCCCAAACTGGCTGACTTCCTCTTGTATCGGCCAAGCTTTGCATAGATGGTGATAACTATACATGACCTTCGAGGGGCTACATCCCTCCACTGAAACATTTTTCACTCTCACCCCAGAATTCTGGATTTTATAGAAAATTCCTAGAAGTAGTGCCGTTTTATGCTCTTTTCGACCATCTTTTTTACTCAAAAGTGCCAGATTTCCGGTACTTCGCACAGCATAATCATTTTTCGATTGTATTTTGTTTGATTTCTTCAATATCCCCGATATGTTCTAGAAATCTTATGTTTTTATGTTTTACGTGTAGAAATATAGATCATCGTCATAATAATCAAAAAATTATGTTTTTAACGCGTATCCACCGCAAGCCCTAGAAGACACTTCAAAAAAAGTCTCATGTTTAACCTACCCCCCTTCCCCCTTCAACAGAATTCCTATGCTATGCATGTCTGGTGATGACCATACATGTACGTACAGCTTGAGATTTGTGAGTTGTCAGGTCCAAAAAATTTTTAAGAAGTGCCTTTTGGGTCAAAACGATTAGTGCACGTCAAAAACACCGTTTTTTACGTTTCCCACAATGCTCATTCCTTCTAGAACATTAAGATATAGAATACTTTTTCAAAAATTTTGGAAAAAAATCTATTGAATTGGACAAAATATAGTCAAAAAATGTGTATATGACGCGAAGTGTGGAAAATTTGAAACTTTTGAGCCAATAATGAGCTAAAAACGCATAAAAAGGTTTTGCAATTGCACGAAAAATCTACAATTCTAGGGGGTCAGCAGAGCTATTTTGCGGGGCATTGTAGCCATTTATGGGGTGGTGGTCAACCCCCTAACCCCTTAGAACACGTATGGTGATGACCAATTCGTTGTAACCGCGAATCCTTAGATATTTGCAGTAAAATAATTACGCCAACGCTTTATAATCCGTGTTTCGTCATGTTTGACTGCTCGCATTGCGTACATTAGGCGCGTTTGAGCTTTTTTATCATTTAAGTTTGAACTTAAGTTGTAACTTGACGAATCTGGACTTTTTTTTAAACCGACTTATGCTTGGACTTAAGTCGAAGGCGAAACTAAAGTTCGATTCTTTTCTATCCTATCGTAGTTGCAAACTTTAAAAAATTTATTTTCGAAATTTTTTTGGATTTTGACGCTCGTTCTATCAGCAACATGCAGAAAAATGAAGGCGCGTGCGGGTAGTGAGCGAGCAAGTCATGTTTGAGATGCGAGATGTCAGACTATACTGCTAAATTATTGTTTTTATTTTCATTTTTCTCTACATTTCAGTTTGCTCATAATTTGTTTATTATCCAATGGAATCCAAAGTTAAGAAAGTTATTACATTTGTCGAAATATGATGCTCACTAACATCAGTCGATTAAACTGCCTCCGGGGCTTTGGAGCATCCGAAGTATAGGTACATATAGGTACTGCATATTGTCAATTAATGTTAAACATGTATTGTTTATCAGGCACACTAAAGCCCGGTTCATACGAGTGCAATCACCTGCAATCTGCAATCTGAAACCCAGACAGGGCCGTCTGACTTGCACCGGTTGCAATGCATCGCACCCGTGTGGACGGCGTTGCAACTGCATGCAACTGGCAGTTTTGGTTGCAAGGCATTGCAGCGAGACGGAATGAACCAAGTTCATTTTTTTGCTCTGCAACCGAGCGCAATCCTCATTAAAATTCATTTTTTTGCGCGCAGGGGACCAAGGGCGTAGCCAGGGGGGGCATAGGGGGCACATGCCCCCTCCGAAATTTTTCAAAAATTTTGTTGATTTTTCTGGCGCAATAATTGTGATCAGAAAATTGAGTTCAAAAAAGGCAAAAAACGTCAAAAATCTTCCGGCACTTAGCGATGAGTCATTATTATTTATTGTTTTATAGATCCGCGAGTTTAGAAGCTTGAATAAGCTAAAATAATCCATCGCTTCAGATCACTTTAATGATTTGATGCACTATTTGTTCCTTGAATGTAACTGCGCATGCTTTTCGAGCATAATAGTAAAAGTGCGAAAATGATTGCCTACCGGTTTGCTTATTCTCTGCTTTGTTTGTCTTTCTTTACAAGGACACATAATTCTATTGGAATCGAAAAGAATGGCCATATTTTCTTGTGTTCCTACGCATTTTCTGATTTCTGAACTACGTATTGTTAATAAGAAGGCCACAAATGGGTCTGAAAATGGTAAGAACAAAATTTTCATGGATATGTACATTTTTCTATATCCAGCGACCCGTTGCTGCACTATATACTAAGCAGAGGTTGAAAAACGCATTTCAGCTCAGAATTCTTGTGTGATTCGATCAATTTTAATTGTTTTTGGGCTTAATTCAGAACTAAGATTTGGCCGATTTTGCGAAAATTTTAACATTAGTATTCAACATTGAGGTGCATTGTTTTCAAAATTTTCCGCGGCTCTGCAATGGATCCGCTGTGGCCAACCTTAAAATCTTGTTGTACGTGTAAAAAAATTTTTGGTAGGACAAAAAGGGGTAAAAGGGTTAGGAATTTCTTTGAAATTTCCGGGCGCTTCGCGCTGGAAGGTTTGTCTGTTCTGTATGATTTAAACGGTATAAATTAAGTTTTAAAGAGCGAAAGCGTCAAAATTTTCCGATGCATAACTCCGCCGATTACTGTTGTTACTTTTGTAAAGCTCCAGCATTGCGTCGAATCAGTCAAAATATTCTAGTGCTTCGTACTAAGTCATTAATGCGCAGTTTTCCTGTTAGAAGCCTGAACTTATAGCATTATGTCAAAATTGTTTTGCACAAATTTCATAATTTTCTGCTCTGTCAAAGTGTCAGTATTCACAGAGCTATAAAATGTTAACGGCGGTAAAAAATGCCTCAATTCTCTGGTACTTTGAGCCACTCATGATTTCCGAACTGTTTGTCTATAAAAACGCCGTAAATTCTACACAAAAACGGTGAAAATATTGAAAAATTTTGGCGCTTCGCGCCGCTTCCCACTTGTTGTATTGTTGATCGTCAGAAACCCAAAAGTCAGACAGGCTACACTACTAATGGTCGAAAAACTCAGTTTTACTACACATTGTTCCACTCTACTGTACCACATCAAAGCACTCGACGCAAAAGTAGTCTTTAAAAATTTTTGTACTTGCCCCCTCCGAACCAAAATCCTGGCTACGCCTCTGCAGGGGACGCATATCAACGAGGACGCATGCTCGCTTTTTGCACAAACGTAAGTACTTACCTACGCAGTATATGCTATAGCATCAAAAAAATAATACGCAGCTAGCAGAACAACCGCGTGCCTATTCCGATTCATGTTTTTAAAATGCAGCGCCCTGAAAATGCTGTGGGTACCTATGTTTTTAACAGGTTGCAACCCTCAGTCGCACCTGATTGCAGCCTATGGTTGCATGCTTAGTTTGTGCCGTGTGAATGGCTGCAATCACTGAAACCTAGACGTCTGCGACCAAATTTCAGGTTTCAGGTTGCAGATGATTGCACTCGTGTGAACCGGGCTTAAGCGCTTTGAAGTGAGATCACCACACATAACCCTTGGGGGTTTCACCCCCCCCCAGAAGTATTTTTACCCCAATTCGCAATTTTTCCAAGTTTCCAAACGTTTTTAAAAATTTCATAGAAAAGGTGCTATTTTAAGCGTTTCTAGTCATTTATGTATTCGCTCAAAAGTGTCTAATTTTGAGCGAATACATAAATGACTATAAACTGCTTAAAATAGCGTTTTGATCTATATTGTTTTCAATCTGTTCGATTTCTTTAACATTTTTTGATGTTTTTATGACGCATAAGTACCATTTTTAGAGCCATAAAGAAAATATTTAAGATTCCCCCCCCAGAATTCCCATGCTGTGCCTGTCTGGAGATCACTATATAAAAAGCTAAAAGTATGGGACGTCAAAAAGTTTGCAAAATTTAGAATTTATCCAAGATATGCAATCTCGCAGCTTATGTACAAAATTTTGAACATTAATCTCTATTGATGCTAGCCTTTACTGAAAACATCATTAAAGAGGATATGTTCTGACATGCATTGATAAGCTTCAATAATCTGTGAACATTCTATATTATTTCAAAAAACTGATACATTTATCTGCGAATTATTTTAGACGTAGCAATGATTCAAAACGTAAGTTAAAACCATTAGTGTTGGTTATATGAACACCACTTTGAATAATTTGTTGAAAACGATTTTAAATTACTTAAAAACATCAACATTCGATGTTCCTCATAAATTTTTAACGAATTTCTATAAGAGTAAAATAAAAATGAATTAAAGCTATTACTCACGAATATGCAAAAGCTTTTGATTCGACCAGCTCGTGTTTCGCGATCAAAAATTGTTGTCTACATTATAAGTGAATTTTTACGCATTTTTCTATCAAAAAATATAAAAATACTATTTCCTTAATTTTTCTACCTTTGTTTTTACCTTTGCGATGCAAAAAACATCAGAGGCTTTAATAAATCAATGTATTTGAAATATTTATGATCAAGATACCACAAAACGCTAAAAAATCAATGCTTCGAAGCTGAAACTGGCGGAAAATCGCATGACCCAGCATTCTTCTTTATATAGTCGAAAACTTCGCTGACTTCGTTGTTAAGATTACACATGAATTTAGATGGTTTAGGATTGATGACACCCTTCCAGAATGGAAATACAAGAGAAATGAAGGCAATATAAATGCCGAGAATTGATAAAAATCAAAATTTTCCTGCCAAAATGCTTGGAAATAATCAGGTGATTGACAGCGTTTTTATGCTATTTTAAGGTAGCTTTTGAGGTTAAATCGGATCAAAAAACAATATGATTCACCCTCTGACCGGCCATGCTGTGCATCACGCGAGGACCTTGCCTAGATCTCTACCTAGAATATGGATGGTTAGGGTAATTTTTAGGGGTTCTAGGATTTGCCTAAGGGGTGGTACCCCAATTTCCAAAAACGATCAAAAGTAGGCCTAAAAATTTGTTCTTCACGTGCGAAATAGCTTTTGTGTTTTACGCTGTCTAGTTTGATTTAAGATCACTGTACATGCAACATTTTAATGGGAAGTCTTAAAATTTACGAAATTTTGGTGCGAAAAAAATCATTAAATTTCTTTAAATTCAGCAAAAATCAGGTGCAAATCTGCTCGATTCCCTTTTTTAAATATTTGATGCGAAACGTGGAATATCTAAAATTCATGCTTGGAAATTTGAATAAAATGTATGCTGAAATAGTTGTTCCTGCTCTTGAAATTGTTTTGAAACCTATTCATGGGCGATAAAATGGTTTACAGGCCATAATAGGTATTACCCGGCGCGAAGCGCCGGAAAAAATTCGAGAGAAATTATGATCACTTACGGCCAAAAATCATTGCAAATTGCGTATCTATTTTTTATCCCACCGTCTGATTTTGGGCCAATGGGGGCGACCGCCCCTTAAATTCGCCCTAACATGGGTTAAAACCCGAACTCAAACAAGCATGTAACACGAATACAGTAAAGTTTCCGGCGCACAAATTTGATTGAACGAACCGATCGCAAATAGAGCACGATCATAAGCAGAATTTGAAACACAATTTGCTGGCTAATCTTTTACTTTTCGCAATATAAAAGAATGCCTTACTTAGCAATTGTTTCATCAGTACGACTATAGGTGGGCGGCACCAAAGTCCTGGGGGTGCAAGATTTTTAAAGGTCAAAAAGGGCCTTAAAAATAGTGGTATGGCAAAAAACACAATTTTTCAACGTTTCTCATCGAGCACCATCCATTGGCATCGAAAAATTGCGAAAAAACAAAAAAATTCAAAAATTGATTCCTGAGGGGAAGGTATTTTAGTTCCTCGGGGGGTGCATACCCCCCCAACTACCCACGCCCAGGTGTTAGTACGACTTATACAATGTTGGACATAGCCCGAAGCGGTATTGCTGAAAGATCTGACTATGTAGAAAACAAAGAAAGCGTATTATTTTCAATTTTTATTGCAATATCGGAATTTAACAACGACTGATTGCTTTGCGAAGTTTTGTAGTAAAAAAAATAATGAAATGTAACAGAAAAAACAATTGAATGGCGAATAAGTCGACTTCTGAATCATACTACGCACTTTATAGTAAGAATTATCATAACTCTTCTAATCATACTCGAAATACCGAACGTATTTCGGAGTTTCGGGAGGTCCATTCGATGGTTCCGGTCGGTTAGTTACTGGCTCGGTATCCAATTGTAGACGAAGCTCCTGCGTAAATAAAGCGATCGACGTTACAATAAGGATTTCGCATCACGACTTGACGAGAATGAATAAAAATTCACGGCTGGCTGTGTAATACTTAAGTTACATCGCAGCAAATATTTTTGCCGAAAATACGCCGCACAAAATTTGAAACATTTTGGCAATAAAAACAACTACTTTGAAGACTTAGGTAAGTTAGTTTTTTTTCATGTTGCTGAAAAAGGCGACGTCAATAAATGGAAAAGAAGGAACGAAACGCACATAACCAGACGAGCACAGCGTTCGGGGGTCTAGACCACACGTGGGCGTTGGGGTTCTGGACCCCCAGAATTTGGCGGACCCCCTAAACTCGATAGGCCCGCAGAATTGAATTTTTGGTGCTATTTTTGGCAATTGAGCCCTATCGGACCCATCACAGAATTTCGGTCGCTGTCGCTGCCCATGTATGGCCTAGACAACCCGAAAATGGAAAAATGGACAATTTTCTGGGGGAAATGGGACAAAATGAAGGCCAAAAACGATGAAAATTGAAGCTTATACCAGTGTTTTAGGTCATTTTGGCCCCAAAAAAGCTCAATTTTGACCCCCCTCCCCAGACCGGCTTACCCTCAGCATACCTGGGCGTAAGGGGGTTTGGGAGTATGCACCCCCAGAAACCAAAATATCCCCCCTGAATCCAATTTTTGAAAATTTTTCGTTTTTTTCGCAATTTTTTGATGCCAATGGATAGTGCTTGATGAGAAACGTTGAAAAATTGATGTTTTTTGCCATACCACCATTTTTAAGGCCATTTTTTGACTTTTGAAAAATCTTGCTTCCTCCCCCAGAATTTTCGTGTCGCCCACCTCTGCCCCCCAGCCATGTAGCCATGTTGCATCTATGCTCATAAATATGCGTTATTTGTCAATAATAAAAAAACCTGATTTTTAGATGTATGGAAGATTAAGAAGGTTCTGAGAGATGAGAAAGTTCAATACAAACAATAGAATAAGTATCATGCTTTGTAAATAAAAATTTGCAAAATAGCGAAGCAAAATAAAAATAAACACGCAAGACAAATCGGTTGCAGTATAACCTGACGAATTCGGCTTTTTAAAAAGTGTCGGGCCAGAGCGGAAGGTCAAAAACTATTTCATTCAAATCAAAAATCGTTTATCAATACAGAAAACCTACTTGGAAAAGATTTTTTGACTTAATTCCTGAATTCCCATGCTGCGCGTGTTTACCCGCAAGGTAAATACCTAGCAAGTCACTGCTAAATTAGACAGATACCTAAAAATCAATCTTAAAAATTCATCAAAATTTTTCATTTTTCCGCAAGTTTTTATTGCGAGCGGATGTTTTCGTCTGCACGTTGAGAAAAGTCAAAATAGACATTTCTGCCCAAACCATCAATTTAGCGGCCTCTATTGAAGTTTTCAAGCTTTCGGACAATCATTTTGATGACCCTCGTGTAAGGCCCATAATTTAGAAACATTAGAGCCTCGTAAAATACATACAAAAATAGATTTTATTAAGTCCTATTGAATAGAGTTTTTTGAATTTCATTTTGGCCTCGCTTATCTGGACTGAAAAAATTTGGATAATGAATAACAAAAACACGTGCTCTCGATATGCACGTCATACGTTGGGGGTCTGGATTCGTGAGGGAAAATCAATGTTTCGGAAAAGCTAATGCAAAATCAGGCCGAAAAATGATCGATTAAAAACCGTATTTTTATGCGAAAGTTAGTGATATAAAGTGCAAAATGCAGATTAGAGTAATTTTTGCGGTAATTTAAGGATGCATATATGCACATAGCGGAGTGAGGGGTATTACCCCTCTGAAGGAGTCAACCAGACAGGTACTGTCCGGCGATTTTGAGCTCATAGAAGGTTTTTTTGCATCATTTTTTAGGTCAAAAGCAATAAAAATATCAACATTTTTCCGATAGTACTTTTATGTACTTTTTTATTTGAAAAGCGCCAGAAATGGATCAATTTCTGTGTTTTTTAGTATTAAAAGTGATATGCAGTTAAAATTGACTAAAAATAATTTTAAAATGCGAAATTACCACGAAAAGGCGTGTTATAGGCTATTTTGACCATTTTAGTCGTTGAAACAACAAAAAAATTTGTAAACACTAAATTTACTTTTTTGGATTTTTGAGATTTTACCCTGTCCCCATGCCAACTCTAACATTTGGCACTAATGAATTCTGCAGGGCCAGCCGCCTTTTGCCTAGGTTCAGCTTGGGCGTAGGGGTCTGGACCCATAGAATCTGAAAGGCCCCTCAAAATCGATAGACCGCAGAATTGTATTTTTGGTACTACGGTTGGCAATTTCGCCCTATTGGACCTTTCAGAATTTGGCTGCTGTCCACCTCTGTTGTCAACCCGGTGATCGAAATTTCGATTTCCCGCATTTGCCATTCATGGAAAATTATTTTAAAGAAATAATTTGACAAGAGTACTTATCACAGACAAACTGAATCTGGCTATTCTATCAGTCGTTATTCGACAAGCGATTACCTCCCGATGGTTCTTTGTGCGCGCAGCATCCTCCTAATAAGATCAAAGTAGAAATTAAAAATTTACAAAAGATTCAGCAGAATTTCAAATCCTGTTAATTTATCCAGTGTTTCGTTTTCCTTTCTTTACCTTACACGTTTTTTGTGTTTACCATTTCGCTAGTTTTTCTGCTTTTCTGCCTAATTTTTTCTAATTCTTTCCCTCTTTTCCTACATAATTAATAAGATTCGCTAAATGATAAACGCAAGGGTTTGGGCTTTTGGCCGTAGGGACACCACTTAGCTGTTCTGATCAGCAATCTGCAAGGTCAGTAGGTCTAAGGATGTCAACACCACACATGAGCGTGGGAGATCACAACCATCACCCATGCCCACGTGTATTCCCCCCTCGGGAACTGAATTCCCCTTCCCCACAAAAATCGATAGACCCCCAGAATTAAATTTTTGGCATGTTTTCTGGGATGATTTTGCCGGTTTTGACTCTCCAGGATTAGGCTCTTACCCATGTGTGGTCAACACTGAGCTTTATTTGAGCTAAAATAGCTTAAAATAGATGTGAAGATTTAAAGAACAAAAGAAATACTTTGATTAAGAATTGCTTGTCGATTTGAAGTAGTTTCACAAGAAAGTTTTTATCATTTTGTTACCTTAATTTTGACTTATTTTGCCCAAAGAATATTTCCTCAGGCAAAAGGCTCAATACTTCTAATTTAAAAGAGTCATTGGCGCACACTTTAGTAGATATAAGGGCAATTCAGTCTGATAAGTCAGATGTAAAGCTTTATTCAGACAAAACTGCTCAAAAAATAAGGGTAAAAACCACCTCACTTTGCAGCTTTTGTCTCTTATAAGCACTTATTTAATTTTCATCATAGCCATAGTTTTGATTTGTTTTCTTCGAACTTTTTTTCAACATCCTAGAAATCTTATCCCAGGATCCAGAGCCCAAATGAATTTTCGGTGTAAATTAACATTTTCTTGAGAAAACTGCTTAACATTATCGACATTCTGTGAATCAAAGTAGGTTTTTCAGTAATTTAAAATTGACACCAAATTTTAATGCTATTTTGGCCAATGTTTCCTGAATGGCGCCTTAATCGGTCATGTTACGGAAAGACAATCATTGCTAATAAGAATAGTTTTCACATTATTGTACTACTAATTGATATAAATTCAATTTTAATTATTTAGGTTGGAAGAACATGTTTTAGTGACCTACATCTATGCTTATGGAAAATCTAATGTTTTTTTGTATTTTTCACAATTAAAGGTATGCTTTATTGTGTTAGCTGGTCTAAGGGGAGGAGCAGCTGTGAGAACTTTTTCGAGCCAAAATGTCAAGCATGCTTGATGTACATGCTTAATAAACAGCGCAAAACTTACGTTAATCCCAAGTTTATGATCATTGTCATGCACTGTTTTGAACAATTTTGATTTTCAACACCCAAAAAATTTTTTACATTGTGCGGGATTAGCCCTACCCCCACCGTGCATGTTTGATTCAGAGTCTCTTTAAAAATTGATCTCTGTTGCCTTGCCTCATTAAAACTGCAGAGCTATAATAGGCTGCCGTAATGATTTAGCTTACCTTCGGCTCAGGCGTTGGGAAAGCGACCCGGAAGCAAAAACAAGCTATGATAATGAGCTTCAACATCATGCGATGACAAAATTCTTAGATATCTGTATTTGACCCTAAAACAAAAATTTTGTAGCAATTATGCCCACACAGCACGGTCGTCTTATTTACGAAAGGAGTCTGATTTGTTTTCTTTTGAAAGAAAAATGATGTAAAAAAATCATGACTGAACTAAAGATGAACTGATTTGTTTGTATGTAACTTATTTGACACGAAGTTATGAAAAATGTATAAAAGCAAGATTTATTCATTTTCCACTGCGTGAACATAGTTCGGCATCGTGAGGATGGGGCTAAAATTGTCTAATGTTATAAGCTACAAATCTTAAGGTCTAAATCGCCTGAATCCGAAGTACCTCTCAAGATCTAATTGCCGAAAAATTTCGTTTTTTCGAGATTTTTTCATTGCCAATCGATGTAACTTGTTTAGAAATGTCGACAAATGGTCGATTTTTACTTTTTCATCAATTTTCGGCATTTTTTCTCTGAAAATTGCCGGGCTCACTTTTGAAAGACCCGCCACTTTGCTGCTATGACTCAGGCAAAAGGCATTGATTCTATGAAATAAAACTTCGATATTTAATTCGTGAACAATCAAATCTCGGTCAGATAATCGATTGAATACGCGCATTCCGATTCACTGAATGGATATTCAATATTTGAGGATGAAAGTTCGGGACGAAATCTTTTGAGATTACCCTACCAACTACAAAAAAGTGAATGATCTGTGCTTATCCGCTCGTCTACGCATATCCATCTTATAAGCTTAGTTCTAGGTCCATTTATAAGCACAGCTCCAAGCACATGATATAGCCGTTTTCAAGCCGATAGATCTATGTGCAAGCATGCATAATTGCGTCGGAAATCTCGTGGAATAAAGAAGAGTGCAATGGAAAAGGCTTCACACCGCACACTGTTGCGCATAATAGTGATAGCAGCAGGCTAAGTTCAGTGAAGGGAGCGTCAAAAACGATATTACTAATAGCACTTAAGCTAGGTTAAATAAATAATAAGGGCAAGCTATGTGTATATAAGTTATATAAGTTATATAAGCGACTATTTGGGCAGCTGGAAGCAAAACTTGCATTGATTACGCGCATGGCGCTTATGGAAGAGTGAGAATGAAGGTGATTAGTTAGGGCTCAGAAACGGGTTGACGCGATTTTTTCATAATAGTCCAGAAGCAAAACAAGACCAAACGAAAACAGTTATTCCGGCAGATTTGCCGTGCTGATAACAGACTTTTATTATAGTTATAAATCTCAAATTGAGCAGGAATCAGGGGCGGATTTTAAGGTAGGGCCGCCTTCCATTGGCTCAACGCGTGGGTCATAAGATAACGAATGGATAAATGCTTTGCAATAATTGCTGACCATCGCTTATCGCGATTTCTCAATTTTCGGATTGCACGCAGACATGCAGGTGGCGGGGGTGGGTTAGCGGAGGGTTATCTGGACCCCCCAGAATGGAAAAATCCGAAGTTCTCTCAGGAAAAATTGAGGCAAAATGAAAACAAAAAAGGATGAAAATTTGAAAATTTTCTTAAAAAGTGCTTAAAATTGACCAGAAACTGTATAATAACGCGGTTTTGACATTTTTTAGCGCTTGCACCAGTTTTTGAGGTATATTGGCCAAAATTCAGATCTTGACCCGTAGACCGGCTGACACCCCGTGATCGGCTATGTTTTGCATCTATGATTGTACCTGTTTAATACATCTATTGAGAGAATGTCATGACGTTTGAAACGATTTCTGAAATTCTGAAACGTAAACGATTTTCAGTAAATAACTAAGCTACTACATACTAAAGCTGTATATTTTCTTAGGTTTTTGGAAAAGTATGAAATTATAGGTTCAGCAACATTTTGGGCTCTAAGCCCTTAGCGCTTCTGAAGAACGTATGATTATGACCATGGAAATCTAGAGAGGGATCAGCCCAAAAAGTTTCTTATAAGGTACCTTTTCGAGCTAAATACGGCGGGCACACATCATGAAAATATTGTTTTTTACGTCTAGGACGATGCTCTTTCTTTCTACAACTCAAAAAAAATGAAAAGTGTAAACAATTTGAGAACGTTGAACAAAAATATAATCAAAAAATAAGTATGTCGCGAATCATCCCAAATTTGATACTTTTGAGCCAAAAAATAGCTAAAATTGGTTAAAACAGCTTACTGTCTTCGATTTTTCGAAAATGAACGATTCTGGGTAGCAGCTTGCGGACTCAAAAGCCATACTAGGCGAGTCCAAACCTCCAAGAATACTAATGAACAGCATGTCCGATCAGGGGAAGGGGTAAACTAGTCTGGGCGAGTCAAGAACTAAGCTTTTTGTGCTAAAATTACCTCGAAAACTAATAAAAACCCGGAAAATGCGTTAAAACTACTTTATTACATAGTTTCCGGTCGATTTAAAGCAGTTTTGAAGAAAATGTTGAATATTTTCGCCTCATTTTTCCAAAAAAATCCCATTTTTCCATTTTGGGGGTCTGGGCCCTTCAACCCCCTTCCACATGCATGTCTGCTTACGACTGTAAGCGTTATCATTTCGTATCGCCGACGATACTCGTAAGTGTCGTTAAGCATGTCAAAAATATTTTTTCCAAATGATTCTTTTGTTTTTTCTCACCAAAACTATATTAAATTTTTGTCTCATCTCTCCATAGACTTTGATGTTCGTCCATCGATCAATTTATTTTTATTTTTCAATATTTTTATTCGCAGCCCTATTATTGTTACCTTCGACGCTTTTGCGAACCTATTCTCTGATAATTTTTGGCTCTGGTAACCTAAACTTTATATCCTGAAATTTTACTTCTTGTTGGACTTACTAAATTGTTAAAAAACTGCATTAAATCCTCTTGTGACGAATTTTTAGCAAGATTTTAAAATCTACGATTTTAAAACTAGGTAAGATCAGTCCAGCTGCAAGTAAAAGGGTTTTTATCTACGAAAAGCAATAAGACTATGGTCTGTTTCATTTATCCGAGAGCTTTTTCAAGAAATGTTTTCGGAGGCTACAGTAACTCCCTCTTTCTAATTTTCTGTATGTAGGTCATTAGAGCTCATGTAGCTAAATAGCAAATAAGGCTTTTGCAATAAAATTTTTTGCGGTATAATTTATTCTCGTATTCCAGCAGATTAATCAACTTGCTGATAAAAGTCACGCATTGAGCTTATCTCAAGTTGACACTTTAAACTCAATAGACTACGGTTCTAAGAAGTGCCGCGAACTCCCGCATATAGCTCAGTGGTAAAACGTCTGCTTGTCGCCGGAGCAACCCGGGTTCGATTCCAACCGCTGGCTTTTTATTTAGCGCACTTACTCTAGTTTGTCCTAGCACTGTCTAGGTGCCTCCTGAATTCAGGGTCGTCGACGTTCCCGGCGCCGCCGTTTCGGCGCCAGCAACTTATAAATTATTCTAATTGAATCAATTTTAGAAGCAATTTTAAAATAAATTATATGTTCAGAAAGCAGGTTCTACAAGCTACGAAATAGCATATTGTTCTTTTCGATCCGATGAGTATCCATTTGTGTACGACTGAAAAACTAGAAAATACAGTGTATTTTTAGACGCATTTAATTATCTCACTAAATTCAAAGATATTCTAGAAGTAATTTATACCATCACGGAGAGAATTGAATGGGCTTTCAGAATCTGTATTATACTTTATTCATAGATGAAATGTAAATTATTAATGATATTACAATGACTGTGGCGCCAAAACGTCCCATTTCGCTGAATTCAATTTATATGGACGGTCTAGTGCATTTAAGAATGGGAGAATACCAACCGCTCGCTCTCACTGAGCTTATCTGTCGAAGTACAGTAAATAATCGTGTTACGCTTACTGTATCATTTAAAAATTCACTGAAAAAGCTCTCGAATAAATAACACAGACTATAGAAGCAATGCAAATTTCGAAGTAAAGAATTTTCAGTTAAAAGAAATTATAACTAATTATTTAAAAATTAAAAATACCAACGAAAACAGTACTAAGTATTGAAGAAACGTACGCACGCGTTCCACATCCTCAATTTTTTTATTCTGAATTACACCGCCCCTCAAAATCGTACTCATCAGAGCAATAATCGAGTGTCGGTATATTGTGCGCGAAAAAACAAATTCATAACAAAACACATTTACGAACTCTGAGCACACATTCAGCATGAGCATAAGCTTTTATGAATCATCCATCAAATTCATAAGAATCGTGCAGGGTCTTCCGTAACAATTTCCGCTGGGCTCGCCGTCGTGGCTTCTTCGGCCGTCGCTTGGCTGGATTCGCATGGATAATAATAGAATCGTTCGTTGATTACGTCAGACAGGCACGTGGGGGGGCTGTGGTTGAAGATCTAGATCACGCTTGGGCGTGGGGGATCTGGGGGTATAAACCCCTCGAGTTGAAAACCCCAGCAGATTACTGTACAACCCCAGAATTCTATTTTTAGTAACCTTTTCGACAATTTTCGGCGATTTAAGCCTCCTTAGAATTTTCTTGTTGCCCATGTATGATCTAGACCATAGATGCACAGCATGACCGATCTCAAGGGAGGAGCCGGTCTAGGGGTTGAGTCAGTAAATTGAGCTTTGTGGGCCAACATGACCTCGAAAACTAGTAAAAGTGCTAAAATAACATTAAAACTACGTTGTCAGTAGAGACCGGATACTAACGTGGATCCACGTTAATTTTCTAAATGCAACTTCGGAATCGATATCGAGAAACTTGGGGAAAAACATTTTTAGTAAGGTAGGACAACTTTTCTATCACGTAAATCCGCGTCAATAGTGTATCATCCACGTATTTCCACGTGAAAGGCATGCTTATAACGGTTTTTCATGTAATTTAGGTGTTTGCAACAATGAAATTACTGAAAATCAAGCTAAATATCTAGCGAAGACTCCTGATGCTGTCTCGTCACTGCGGATTAGATATGCGATGAAATTCGATTACAGTCACTAAACCTAGCTGAACGATCGTCATACAGAGCGAGGAAAAAAATCTAAGCCAGCATAGTAAACTTTTTGGTAGAAAGAAAGTTACAGACAAGCTGGCGAACAATCTTTTAAGCTCGCAAAATTTAATTTCTATTTCATGAGTGCATTTATCAAATCAGGCACACAAATTTTAAAACTAAATTCTGCTCCGCTATGAAAATTTTGGGACGAATGATCGAAGACACAGCTTAACATTTCAGAAGATCGATATGATGAACGTTGTTGGCTACAAAAAATTTTTGTTAGAATAATATTGCTGTTATGTCAATCAATATTCGTGTAAAAGCTAATCAAATTATTTAAAACATTTAATAAAAATTTCAGGTATTCAAATTTTAAAAATTTTCAAAAATTTTCCTATGTAACTTTCCACGCAAGACGCACTTTTTCTCCACGTAACTTTTCACGTAATTTGAGGTGTTTTTTCACGTACCCATCCGGTCTCAAGCTATTACACAGTATCTGATCAATATAAAGTTTTTTTGAAGGAAGTATTGTACTTTTAAAGGAAGTTTTGAATTTTAATCAATTTTTTGCCTTCATTTTGCCTAATTTTTCCTAAAAAATTTTCCGCCTTTACATTCCAGGGCCAAAATGGCAGATTGTGATTAAAATATAACTTTTGCTTAAAGTCGAGTAAAATAGGGCGATCTCGGCTTAAACTCTTTTTGGTACGACAGAAAGCGGCTTAACTTTAATCCAGAAGTTAAAGTCGGGTAACATCTCGGGTTAAATGTCGGAGTATGACAGAAAACGGGTTAAGCAAACGAAGGGCTAAAAATTATCCAACTTATCCCTAGATTTTTAACCCTTTAAATTTCGCATTCTAACTTTAAATTTCGGGTTGTGTATCTTACAAGCTATATATGTTTTGATTCTGCTGAGTTGAGACATTGATCAGTGCTCTTTTAAATCTAGAGCAATCAGAAAAACCAGTGCCCGAGCTATTTGTGAAAACAATTTCAAACGCTCGTATAATCTCGAACATACTATACAAGAGGTTGTCACATCGTTTAGATGCTGTTTCAGATTGAGGAACACCTATCGTATTTTTAATTTTTTTCTTAAGTTTTGTGTCTTCACTAAAAAATATTTATTACTGTGACCGATTTTAATTTTCTTATTCCTATTGCTTATACCTACTACGCAATGTTTGATAAATCATTTACAGCATTTAGTTACTCTGCACATATACAAGGCATAGCCAATGCGTGGTTGCAGTATGTAGCGTATATAGTATGCAGTATTAACCCACCTTCAGTCATACGGGTTAATTTTATATAAGGTTTAATTAACCTCAGGTCAGTTAACCCGAAAATTCCCATTAACAATAGGTTAAACTAACTCACGTTCTGTCATTCGGGACTGGGGGATCTAGACTCCTTCTTCATATTGGAAAAATGGGAAATTTTCTGAAAAAAGGAGCCGATTTGAATGGCAAAAATGGATGAAAATTAAAAACTCTATTCAAAACTGTTTCAAGTCGCCCGGAAACAGAAGAACATAGTTTCAACGCTATTTTGACCTTTTTTACTAGTTTTTAAGATAACTTTGGCTCAAAAAAAGTTAATTTTGACGCCCTTTCTACAGCGGTTGACCCTTCCTCCCCGATCGGCCATGCTCTGCATTACGACCACACATGCAAGTGAGGGGTTTGCAGGTCTAGACTATAGATGCGTAGCATGACCGATCTGAGGGGCGCCAGGCGGTCCGGGGATCAGCCAGAGTACTTTTCGTTTAGCGAAATGGCCTTGCAAACAGATATAAATGCTTAGATAATTTCAAACACTTTTGAACAAATTTTCAATTTTCGAAAATCATTTCGCATTATTTTTCCAAAAATTTCCCATTTTTTCGTTTGGAGGTCTTGAAGCAAATAAATCCACTGAACCTCAACACAAAAGAATCGAAAATTGTGTCTAAAAGTGCTTGGAATTGATCAGAAACGTTTAATTATGGTAATTTTACGCTATTTTATATTTATACCAATTCCCAGCACAGCGACGTGCATTTCTATACGTCAGAACAAAAAATCTAAAAGAGGTTCATAACGTAGAGTAATATTCCACCAAATGCTAGCGTAAGAACTGAGTAACCTTTCGAATACATAAGGGCTTGGCTAGGATCTATAAAACGGATTCTTAAAGGTTAAAAAAGCCTTAAATTTTCGTAATTTTGCGAAATTATGTACATGCGTAAAAATTCTAAAATGGAGCTCGAAATAACCTAGACCGACATGTGACAGCAACCTGATTCTTGGCTTCGACGAGAGTTGAAATCGCGCAAAAGTGCCAAAAATTTAATTTTAGGGGTCTACCGTACACCCGAGAGGAGGAAGTAAGGTTTCGGATTTCCGGGGTCTCCACCTGCTAAAGCCTGCTCAAATTTAAGCGTAATAAAAGTATATTAGTAAATATTATTAGAAAATTAGTAATAATGTTTTATTAATTTTATTATTAGAAAATTAGTAATAATCAGCCGTTATTTTTTACCCTTTCGCCTCCTCTTTTTCCCAAAACTCGCCTAAGTTGTTCTCTCCGTCTACCCATTAGACTCGCCTGACAATGAAAACACATATAAAAAAATGTGAGAATATAGCAAGACAGTAATGACACATTAATTAGAAATAAAGTCTTTGTACATTGTATAGATATTTCAGGATATCGTGAAAATAGGGTGCAAATTGATGGCAGGACCAATGACGCTATAGGTGTTTAAACAATATTAAATTAAGGTGTAAACTAACTACTGTAGTGCCTCAACCAATAATATCTGGCCAAAAATTTTTACACGATTCGAAAGAAGACACTTTTATCTATTCAAAGTAGCCAGTTCTAAAGTCTGATGTTCACATCAGCCGAAGTATGACCTGTTGAATCGGAATGTAGCCTTATATATATATATATATATATATATATATATATATATATATATATATATATATATATATATATATATATATATATATATATATATATATACTAGCAAAGAAAAATGCTCCGATGGAACAAAAAAGGGAATATACTTGGGATTGTGAATTATCGAGGATGTAAAAGGAGGGGACTAGGAAAAATCTCCTATGTTATATGCCAAGAATCGCAAAATATGTTAAAAACCAGACTTTCTCTAAACAATGCAAAAAATCGAAGTATATTCTGCGGCCTCCAAATAGAAATGAACTATTTACCAAAAAATTGATTGAAAAAAGCAGCGAATTAGCAATGCAGTAGCTAAGCGAATTGAATGAAATATTACATATCGATGCATTCAAGACAATCGATGATATTGTTGGTTCAAAACAGTAGGAAACACGGAAGCTGACGTGCAACAGACCTTATGTAGATACTCTTTTACACATGTCTACAACAATTGTTTACTAAACTTTAATATATTTCAAAGGCCGCAGAATATACTTCGATTTTTTGCATTGTTTAGAGAAAGTCTGGTTTTTAACATATTTTGCGATTTTTGGCATATAACATAGGGAGATTTTTCTAGTCCCCTCCTTTTACATCTTCGATAATTCACAATTCCAAGTATATTCCCTTTTTTGTTCCATCGGAGCATTTTCCTTCGCTAGTACCCCACTTTTAATTAGCAAGATTTGGAAATACAATACTAGATTTCATTTACTGTGCGGTTCTTCTAATAATTGAATGGTTTAAACTTTACAAAGCTACTAGTTGTAGAAGAAACAATTATTTTGATTAGTAATTCTTATGTTACGTAGAACATCCTGTAAAGAAATATGCTTCCAAAACTTTCTAGAGCTAAACTTTATTTACATTTTGAACTTTACACAAGAGTGTAAAGAATTTTAGTGGGATTAATAATTTCGATATTGCTCTGATATAAAGATCAGCATTTATTAGGAAATGAAACCTCTATAATGTTCTAAGAACAAATTAACATTAGGTGTTAATCACTTTACACTACTCTTCATGCGCCCCTAGCAGACGTATCAGATCTGTTTCCATATATATTTTACGACTTTAGGGAAAAAATAAGTTACTGTGAGGCTCTTGAATGAAGCTTATTATATAGTGTGAACTTTACACTAGCAACGAGTGTAAAGAAGATTTAAGTCGGATTTGTGAATTCGAAAATACTCGGATATTACGATCAACATTAATGAAAAAATTACGTCTCCATAACGGTTTAAGGACAAATAGACACAGATGTAAACCACTTTACATCACTGTTGAGTGTAAACAAACGCGCCCAGCTGACGTCCCTTATTTGATTCCATGTAAATTTTCAGATTTATGCAAAAAATTCAGGTTTTCGCAAAGCTCTAGAACGAAGATTAATTAGCAGTGTAAACTTTACACAACCACCGAGTGTAAAGAGGATTCTAGTCGGATCTGTAAATCTGATATTACTCGGATATTATGATCAACATTTATGATAAATTATGTCTCTACAACGGTCTGTGGACAAATAAACATTAGGTGTAAACTACTTAACACCACTGTTGAGCGTAAACAATGCACGTAATTGACGTCTCAAACTTGATTTTTATACATGTACCTTTATGAAAAGGGTTACCCCCTATTCCTGGGCAATGACCAGAGCTTCGACCCGCAGAACTGGAGCTATCCATCTATGCTCCCACGGACTGAAAACATAGTGCCTTCAAGGCATTACATTGGAGACAGACCCCAATGTTTTTAGGTTTCTTTATGGAAAGCAAACGCAATACGATAATTTAAACAGACATACAATAGACTTTGGAGACCATTAAATGCGTCATCATTAACACAATGAAGGCTAACATGCAGTTTAAACTTTACACAACCGCCTAGTTTAAAGAGGATTTTATTCCGATTTGTAAATCCGATATTACTCGGATATTATTACCAACATTTATGAAAAAATTGCATGTCTACAATGATCTGAGGACAAATAAACAATGAGTGTTAACTACTTTACATCACTGTTGTATGTAAACAAACGCGCCTACGTGACGTCTCACATTTGATTCTTTGAAAATTTCTAGACTCCAGGAAAAAATTAGGTTTCTGGAATGCTCAAAAACGAAGAAAAATACATATGTAGTGTAAACTTCATGTAAACACCTAGTGTAAAGAAGATTTTGGTCAGATTCGTAATTTTGATATTGTTCCGATATTACGATTAATATTAATGAAAAAAATTAAGTCTCCATAATGTTCTATGGGCAAACTAGCAATAGGTGTAAACCACTTTACAACACTGTGGAGTGTAAACAAATGTGCCAGACTGGCATATCAAATTTGGTTCCTGGTCAATTTCTAGACTTGATAATCATGTCTCTGACTCATAACCGGAGAAGCAGGCAGAAAAAACAAGACAGAAGCGCATTTTAAACACCAAATTTTTGACTTTACACTCGCTAAATATTAATGTATAGACAATTGGCTTTGACATGCAGTCGATATAAAGCACTTTATTTTTATTCTATTGGACTTATCCCGACTTCTGGACGGAGAAAGTGGCGAACAAAAAACGCAACAAAAACGTATTTTCCATCATTTAGAACACTGTAAACTTTAAAATTCCGTACCGAACTCCCCATTGAGTTTAAAGAAATTCGGTTTTGTACATTTGTAGCTTTTAAATCGTAGTACATTCCTGTGTGCCAAAATTCTCTTGCAAAAATTATTTGGTATGATTTATTAATTAAAATTCGGAAAAAACGTGTTTTTTCGCCAATTTTTTTACCTCTGATTTCGAACTTTACACCCACATAAATAACTCGATATTGCGTTTTTTTAAATGCGGTTTGCTGCGATGTGTAGCCTCTAAGAGGCACTTTATTACTGCTGTATGCAATTTACCCTGACTCATGAGGGGAAAAATTTGGCAGAGAAATCTTAGTTAAAATCCGTTTTTTACACCATCCACTAGAGTGTAAACTTTAAACCCCAGGATCTTACTCACCATAGAGCGTAGAAGACTTTGCTTATATGCAGAATGTAGCCCTTGATCCGCTCTATATTTCTGTCAGAAAACATTTAAAAAATTTATAACCGGAGTTAGTATCAGACAAAGCAGGTTGAAAAACTCGACCAAAAAGTGCTTTTTCACCCCCAGATTTTCGCACTCTTTACACTGCCATTCGAGAACTAATGCGAATTTCAACAAACAAAAAAAATTAATTTGGAGCATCCCTTCTTCTACAAATCTGTGCCACTAATTTATTTGAGGAGTCAATACTGAGTTGTTCACATGCCGTCTAAAAACCTCCCAAAATTCATCCTATGTTATAACCTTACACAAAAACTTTACACCTTCTTTACACACTTAGTTTTGAGTTTTAAGAAAAACAAAAAAACACTGGCAGCGAAGTTTTTTATTATCTATCTTTTAAAAAAATTCGCACCTCCCAGAAGTGTCCCGTTATAGCTGTAGGGGAGTGCACAGGTGTTAGGGGTACCCAAGTATATTATAGGTACGCGCTAACGCGCTACCTATGATATATATATATATATATATATATATATATATATATATATATATATATATATATATATATATATATATATATATATATATATCATAGGTAGCGCGTCAGCGCGTACCTATAATATACTTGGGTACCCCCAACATATGTCCCCCCTCACAGCTATAACGGCACACATCTGAGAGGTGCGGTTTTTTTAAAAGGTAGATAATAAAAAAACTTAGTGCCCCCATTTTTTCTTGTTTACACTCAATACCGAGCGCGTCGTGAGTGTGTAAAGTTTACACCAAAAATTCAAATAATTTGCGGAGGGCCAATTTTTTTAAAAATGTTTTCCCTAATTAGTAGGTTACGAATCTGGTCTTAAAATTTCTTTACACTCATTGGTTGTTGCACAGGAGTGTAAACTAGACGGTTTTTTACAGTTTTCGTGTGCAAGAGCATATCTAACTCAGTTTTACATTCTATGCATTCTGATTGGTTTCAAAAGGTAGACGGTTAAAAAATCTAGGGGGACTTTTTTAAATTTTTCTTAAAAAGTAATATTTTCGAATTTAGAGGCGGTTTATTGTAAAGAGTCTGGGACAAAAAAATATTTTTTCCCTGCCATATTCTCCACTTGGTAGACAGAACGTGGTAACTACCTTTAAAATGTGCCTCGTCTTAAGCGCTACACGTCAAAATTTATTTTGTTTCTTTACAATCAATATTGCGTTATTAGTGCAAGTGTAAACTTTACACTGAAAAAATTTTTTCCGCCCATAGCGTCGTGGATGATGAATTTTTTTAAAAATGTTTTCCCTAATTAGTAGGTTACGAATCTGGTCTTAAAATTTCTTTACACTCATTGGTTGTTGCACAGGAGTGTAAACTAGACGGTTTTTTACAGTTTTCGTGTGGCCAAGCATATCTAACTCAGTTTTACATTCTATGCAGTCTGATTGGTTTCAAAAGGTAGACGGTTATAAAATCTAGGGGAAACTTTTTTTATTTTTTCTTAAAAAGTAATATTTTCGAATTTAGAGGCGGTTTATTGTAAAGAGTCTGAGACAAAAAAATATTTTTTCCCTGCCATATTCTCCACTTAGTAGAAAGAACGTGGTAACTACCTTTAAAATCTGCCTCGTCTTAAGCGCTACACGTCAAAATTTATTTTGTTTCTTTACAATCAATATTGCGTTATTAGTGCAGGTGTAAACTTTACACTGAAAAAATTTTTTCCGCCCAGAGCGTCGTGGATGATGAATTTTTTTAAAATGTTCTCTGTGAGGTCAGAATAACGAATCTGACCTTCAAACTTTTCTACAATCAATACACAGTACCAGGGGTTTAAACTTTACACTCTAGTGGATGAGTAAAAAAACAGATTCTGTCAAAGATTTCTAAGCCAACTTTTTCGGTTATGAGTTAAGATAATTTAAATAAATAAAAATAAAGTAACTTTTAAGGGCTACACGTCAAAGCAAACCGCGTTCAAAAAACGTAATATTGAGTTGTTTATGGGGGTGTAAAGTTCGAAATCTGAGGTGTAAAATGGGCGAAAAAAAACAGGTTTTTTCGTATTTAATTGGTAAATCATATCAAATATTTTGCGGAACATAAGTTTTGCACATACAAACGTACTACAATCAAAGGGCTACAAACTGGCCCAAACCGAATTTATTTACACTCAATGGGGCGTTCGGTTCAGATTTTTAAAATTTACAATGTGGTGGACAGTGAAAAATACGTGTTTGTCCATATTTTTGTTCGCCACCCCTTAAAAAGTACTTTATTTTTATCCTATTTGACCTCTCCCGACTTCTTCACTTCATATTTTTGTTCGCCACCCCTTAGAAAGTACTTTATTTTTACCCTATTCGACCTCTCCCGACTTCTGAACAGAGAAAGTGGCGAACAAAAATATGCACAAACACGTATTTTTCACTGTCCACCACATTGTAAACTTTAAAAAATCTGAACCTAACGCCCCATTGAGTGTAAATGAATTCGGTTTGGGCCAGTTTGTAGCCCTTTGATTGTAGTACGTTTGTATGTGCCAAACTTATGTTTGTAAACTTTACACTGGAAAAATTTTTTGGGAAAAAAATCAGTTTGGGTTTTTTTTGAAACGGATGAAAAAAAACCGATTGATTGCCCCAGATGTACATTCTTGTGCTCAATTTCCATACGCACGTACACGACCGTTAAGCGCAACGCTTAAGTGAGTCGCGCGGGACCACCTTCCCCTAAAAATTATCATATTTTTCATTCCATTCCCACACATATTTTCAATCAAAATCCGGGATAGGAAAATAGGCACTCGGGCTTAATGCGACTTAAGTACGAATTGGTATGTGTGTTATCATATCTTACGTGTGTTAAAAGATCATATGTGTGTGTCTCATATTTGTGCCTGTCTCGTTTGTACATTCCTTTACCGTAAGCTTTTGCCCATAGGCCTATTGTCGTATTCATAGATCCTTTTCATATCTCTTGGTTCGTGTTGTTACGCCTCTATTTTCCGCGTCAGTTAAAACTGCGTGCGAGCGCAGTTTTGACGGCACTTTAAGATTTTACATTTTACAATTAGTTTTTGAGCCTGAGAGCCTCTCCGCCAGCTTCCGCGCTGAGCGTATCTTTTTTCTTTCCGTCGCCGTACGTGAGCAGACTCCGTACGTGCCTTTTTATCTGCTTGGCTGCAGAACTCGTCTGTTAGTTTTCCTGCGTAGTGTGCACCACACCTGGGCGTGGGGGGTTTGGGGGTATGCACCCCCCCAGAAATCAAAATACTCCCCCCCAGAATTCAAGTTTTGAAAATTTTTTTCGTTTTTTCCGCAATTTTTTGATGCCAATGGATAGTGCTTGATGAGAAACGTCGAAAAATGGTGTTTTTATCGCCATACCACCATTTTTAAGGCCATTTTTCGACCTTCAAAAAAATCTTGCACCCCCCCCAGAATTTTCTTGCTGCCCACGTATGGTGTGCACGCTTCTTTTCGCCGTACGCTTTGTCTTTTAATCATTCGTGTTTGTGCCAATCGGCATCAGTTGTTGTATGCCTTTGGCAGGGCTTTGTGCCCTTGTTTAATTACATTGTTTGATTTTACCCGATTAGCGTAACACGACGGTCGGCAGCATGTATCATCCATGCTGTCGCTTTTTAATTGCTTCATAATTTTTCTGTCCAAAAAATATTGTAAAAATTAATTATTTAATTAACGATGCTGGGCTCAGTCGAATTTCCGTGCTGTTGAATTCTGTCCTTGTGCTAAACTATACTAAGGAACCCTTAATATTTTCAAGCACCGGAATTCGGTCCAAAACAAGTTAAATAATAATCTTTTTGAGCCCTCAATTAGGTTTCCGGGGAACTTACTTTAATTAGGTACTTAATCTCAAAGGGGTTAAGTAAGTAAGTTTCACTAGGTGCGTGCGTAGAGGGCCGGGCTACCTTGAATAGGCCGGGCCGCTTACCCCCGAATCGCCGGCTGGTGATCGACCTCCTAAAAAGGGCGAGAACCCCCGTGTGAGCGCATAAGCTTGAGATTCGGGTTAAGTAAGCGAAGTGAACGTAGCTTGAGTCTACGTTTACACATCTGATATTTATTTGTCCTTGGGCCATTGTGGAGACTTAATTTTTTCATAAATGTTGATCGTAATATCAGAATTACGAATCCGACTGAAATTTTCTTTAAACTCTGTGGTTGTGTAAAGTTTACACTGCATATTAACTCTTGTTCTAGAGCCTTGCGGAAGCTTAATTTTTTCCAAAATGTTCTACGTAAAATCAGAATTGAGAATCTGACTGTTAGTTTTCTCTACACCTAGTAGTTGTGTGAAGTTTGCACTAATCATTTGTTGTTAAAATGTAGTTTATACTACAAATTTATTTTACTTCCAAATCTGAGCGTTAGTGTTCCTTACACTTGATATTTGCGTAAAGTTAATGCTGAAAAACTTTGATCTGTTAAAATAATGTAAGTTTGTCTTGTTTGAAAAGGATAATGCTGATGTTAAGAACAGTATTGTTTTCCGTGTTCTTGGACTGCTGTCATTATTGTGGCATGTTACTGTATGTGTTTACTGACTGATGTACTCAAATCATACTAATTAAAAGTGGGGTACTAGCAAAGAAAAATGCTCCGATGGAACAAAAAAGATGAATATACTTGGAATTGTGGATTATTAAGGATGTTAAAGGAGGGGACCAGGAAAAATCTACCTAAAGTCGCAAAATCTGCTAAAAATCAGACTTTCTCTAAGCAACGCTAAAAATCGATGTATATTCTGCGGCCAACAGATTAAAATAAATATTTAACCATAAAAATGATTGAAAAAGCAGCACGTTAGCTATGCAGTAGCTATGGGAAATGATATTGAGTAAACTAACAGTCTTCTAAGCCAATTGAATGAAATAGCAAACATCGAAGACAATTGGAGACATGGTTGGTTTAAAACAGTAGGAAACGCGTAAGTTGACTTGAAACAGACTAAATGTAGATACACTAGCATGCCCGAAACGATTGTGTGCACTAATCAATCGGCCCCTGCTTTGCTTGCTATAATGCTCATAACAAAATAAAACAACTTTAAATACAATACCTCTTAGTTTTCTATCAATCAGGTGCCAGCAATTTAAAAAAGTAACCTTGATAGATTTCGTTTATACACTCTTATCTGAAACTTCGAACATTATTAAAAAAAGACACTTTTTTAGAGGCCGCAGAATATACTTCGATTTTTAGCGTTGCTTAGAGAAAGTCTGATTTTTAGCAGATTTTGCGACTTTAGGTAGATTTTTCCTAGTATAATACATACACAATGCAAGTATAAATTGCTAAGTACCTAATGACATTCGCTACAACACTGACAAAGATAGGAATAACTACTATTTTTTGTTAACAAAAAGTTGGGTACTAGCAAGAAAAAATGCTCCGATGGAACAAAAAAAGGTAGAATATACTTGGAACAAAGAATTATCAAGGACGTAAAAGGAGGGGACTAGAAAAAGCTCCTATCTACAAATGTCACAAAATTTGCTAAAACTCAGAAATTTCCTAAACAAAGAAAAAATGAAAGTAAGTAAATCAAAGAAAAAACCTACCTGTGCCTAAAACTGCAAAATCTGCTAAAAATCAGACTTTTTCTAAGCAACGCAAAAATCGAAGTATATTCTGGGCCTCTGAAAAAATAGGTGAACCTTCTCATATTATCTACCATACAGTGGGCGGTTCCAAAATTCTGAGGGTTGTTTTCAAATTGGAATATTGGCCTTAAAAATAGTGCTATGGCGAAGAAAACACCATTTTTGAACGTTTCGTGTCGAGCTCTATCTATCGGTACCTACCAAAAAAACCCAAAAAAGCAGAAAGATTTGAAAAATTGAATTTTGGAGGTATTGTTGGGTATTTGCGTTTTCTTGTTGGGTATTTTGCCTTGGGGTGCATACTCCTCAAACCCCCTACGTCTAGGTATGGTGTCCAATGCTTAATATAAAGCTTATAAAATAAATCTCAAATCTGCGTTTTTGCTAATCACTTGCAACGTTAATTTATTCGATATTGTGGCTAGATAAATATTACAAAAAGTTCTATCCTATGATTATTTGCGATACCGCAACGAAAGACTGTGATTTCTATATAATGCATGCGTCCATTCAGTACTCTTCTGGCGTTTAATCCCACCAGACCAACCGGATTTCATTCCTGCCCATGTAAACTGATAACCATTAGGCATGGGAGGTTAGGGGTATGCACCAGTGTTCAATCAGAACGTCGAAAATTGCCGTTTTTCCAACATACCATAATTACTATTTTTTGACACAGAAAAATATTGCAACATGGCGCTGCGCAGCTATAGCGATATCTGCTTTTGCAGAGTGAGTGGTTCAGTTATCTAGCCCAATGTTTTATCTTTGTTCGACAGGATGCTGCTTTCTTCTGCAGGCCGCAGAATATACTTCGATTTTTGCGTTGCTTAGAAAAAGTCTGATTTTTAGCAGATCTTGCGGTTTTAGGCACAGGTAGGTTTTTTCTTTGATTTACTTACTTTCATTTTTCTTTGTTCAGGAAATTTCTGAGTTTTAGCAAATTTTGTTACATTTGTAGATAGGAGCTTTTTCTAGTCACCTCCTTTTACGTCCTTGATACTTGATAATTCTTTGTTCCAAGTATATTCTACCTTATTTGTTCCATCGGAGCATTTTTTCTTGCTAGTATATATATATATATATATATATATATATATATATATATATATATATATATATATATATATATATATATATATATATATATATATATATATATATATATATATATATATATATATATATATCTCTCTCTATATATATATATATATATATATATATATATATATATATATATATATATATATATATATATATATATATATATATATATATATATATATATATATATATATATATATATATATATATATATATATATATATATATATATATATATATATATATATATATATATATATATATATATATATATATATATATATATATATATATATATATATATATATATATATATATATATATATATATATATATATATATATATATATATATATATATATATATATATATAATAGGAGGAGAATTTTCTATTATTTTTTACAATCTTAAGCTTGAGTTTAAATTTTTTTATATTGTCAATTTTGATAAATTTCCAAATTTCCATATTTATATTATTTGTATAAGAAATTTTCAAAATTTATTCCAATTTATTTGGGCCTTATTTTTGCACGTGAACGATATATAATCGAATTTTCTCAGGATGGTAAGATGTTTGCAAATAAACATTTCCGAAAATTGTGCAGTTTTTAAATATCACGAAAAAGGGCCAAAAAAGTAAGTTGCGCATAAATCACCTGATTCTTGGGAATTTTTCGTTCGGTTGATAAGAAGTGGGAAAGTGCATCAGCCTTACGACTTTCATATGATCGCAAAAACGAATTCGAGAATTTTGAAAATATCAAAAAGGGTCAAACATTGTTGAAGGAGAAAACAATATTTTACCACATTTATTATCAAATTATATCCAGCGGCGCCGAAAAATGCGATAGAAACGAAGGAAAAAATTGAATTAAAAGAGCGGAATTCTTGTGGTTTAGCATAATTTAGCGCGGATATACCCGCTCCCCATTCTCTCACGTTCGCATATGACAGTAAATGCACATCCTGTGAATTTTGCGCCGGGTGTGCCCCTAAAATTTTTTTTAAATTTCCCTTTCTGAACTTAAAAACGATGAATATGTGTCAAAAACACTCTCTTAAAGCGTTTGTGACAATGCTCGTTTTCAATAACATTAAATTTGAAAAAAAAATTTAAAACTTTGAGTGAATTAAATAAAATATATTTCAAAAAAATTAGCGTTTCATAGCCAAAACGCCACTACAAACGCTCAAACAAAACTCTTTTCCAGCATTTTTCAGAAAATGGAGAAATTCTGGGATGAAAACCCCAACCTCCCTCAAGATCATGGCTGCAGCCATAGGTGGGCGGCACCAAAGCTCTGGGGTGATGTGAAGTGCAAGCTTTTTTCAAAGGTAAAAAATGGCCTTTTAAATTGTGGTATGGCGAAAAAACACCATTTTTCAACGTTTCTCATCGAGCACTATCCTGTGGCATCAAAAAATTGAGAAAAAAAACAAAAAAAATTCAAAATAGATTTCTAGGGGGCGAGGTGATTTTGGTTTCTGGGTACCCCCAACCCCCCACGCCCAGGTATGGCTGCAGCTAGTTCAACTTTCACGACAATTTTATTTGCTAAAACGTAGATGTATCTAAATAATATCTTTAGCGTATGACGTTTATGCTTCCGACCTCATTGAAATCTAAGAACTTATCTTTTAGGGTAATTTTCTTACCTGCTTGCGTCCAACTTCCAACATCATGTAGTCAGACGCAGGTTGATGAATGGTCATCATCGCCATCATGAGGACGAAAAACAAAGCTATGACGATGTGCTTCATCATAATACGAACGGAGAACGCGTTTCACTCGAGTCTGAAAATTTATGACGACATGCGCGTTGGGGAGGCTATTAGGTTTAAACCTCAGATGGGCAGCAGTCGAATTCTGGGGGTTCCATGGGGTAGAATCTCCGAAAAATAGCACCAAAAATTCAATTCTGAAGTCTATCAATTTTGGGGGGGTCCCTCAGATTCCTGGGGAGCGGGCTCCAGACCCCACGCCCATGTGTAGTCTAGACGCTTAGAATAACAAAATGGCCAATTTTTTCTGTAGAAAATAGGGCAAAATGAAGGCCAAAGGTGAATAGAAGTGAAATTTTTTTCGAAAAAGCGCATAAAATTTACCACGGACTGAGTATTGACGCAGTATCACGCTTTTTTAGCATTTGTACTAATTTTTGTCTTTTAAAGATTATTTTAGCTCAAAGAAAGGTCTCTGGCTGACCCTCCAGCTAAGCCGCCCATGCTGTGCGTTTAAGCTTAATCATAGGTAGCGCGATAGCGCTACCTATAATATACTTGGCCATCCTTTTTCTTATATGTTCGTCACAGCGAGTGCGAAATTTGTGTCCCCCCCTCACAGCAACAAAGGCACACACCTGGGAGATGCGCTTTTTTTAAAAGGTAGATAATAGAACAAATTAGATAAATTTTTTTGGTTTACACTCAATACCGAGCTAGTCGTGAGTGTGTAAAGTTTACACCAAAAATTCAAATGATCGGCGGAGGGCCATTTTTTAAAATGTTTTCACGGATTAGTAGGTTACGAATCTGGTCTTAAAATTTCTTTTCACTCATTAGTTGATGCACAGGAGTGTAAATTAGACGGTTTTTTAATGTTTTTCATGTGCACAAGCATATCTAACTCAGTTTTATATTCTATGCGGTCTGATTGGTTTCAAAAGGTAGACGATTATAAAATATAGGGGAGACGTTTTTCATTTTTTTTCAAAGTAATATTTTCAAATTTAGAGGCGGTTCATTGTAAAGAGCCTAAGACAAAAATGTTTTTCGCCCAGAGCGTCGCGGATGATGAATTTTAAAATAAATGTTCTCCTCAGAATAACAAATCTGACCCATAAACTTTTCTACAGCCAGTGTTTGTTGAGGTATGAAGGGTAAACTTTGAATTATACATCCATTTTCTAATGCCGATAGATAACTCACCTGTGATTAGATTTCTTATTTCAGAGGTTTTTGATTCGTCTTTCATAAATAATTATTTTATTATCATAAATGCATTATTCTTAAACTTCAGCAGAATGATGAATACTTTTCAATTTAGTATAATCAGCTGAAATCTTAACTACAAGTTGAGTTGGTGCAATGGCTGACGTGTCCGTTCTCGCATGTGGATTTAAAAAAAAATAATAGGTTCAAGTCTCCTGAACACTAACTTTCATTTTTTTAATTCTTTCAGCAAAACAATGCACTTCATTTGACTTATTCATTTATTTAAGTTCTGCAGATGACACTTTTTGTTTTGAATTTAGCGCCTTAGTTCTCGAATGGGAGTGTAAAGAGTGCGAAAATCGCGAAAATCTGGGGGTGAAAAGACACATTTTAGTCGAGTTTTCGACTTGTTTATGTCTGCTAATAACTCCGGTTATGAGTTTTGAAAAATTTTTCTGATAGAAATGTACTATGGATCAAGGGCTATCTTGTGTTTACCAGCAAACTTTTCTACGATGAATACGCAGTGAGTACCAGGGTTTAAACTTTACACTCTAGTGGTTGAGTAAAAAAAACAGATTTTGTCCAAGATTTCTCTTCAACTTTTTCGGTCATGAGTTGGGATGAATTAAATAAAGTTAAAATAATGTTACTTCTAAGGGCTACACAGCGATGCAAGCCGTTCAAAAAACCGTAATATTGAGTTGTTTATGGGTTTGTAAAGTTCGAAATCTGTAGTGTAAAGGTTTTTTTTCGTATTTTGATTTGTAAATCATATCAAAATATTTTACGGAACATAAGTTTTGGCACATACAAACGTACTACCATCAAAGGCCTACAAACTTGCCCGAACCGAATTTATTTACACTCTATGGGACCAGGTTCAGATTTTTAAGAGTTTACAATGTGGTGGACAGTGAAAAATACGTGTTTGTCCATTTTTTGTTTGCCACTTTCTCTGTTCAGAAGTTGGGCGAGGTCGAATAGGATAAAAATAAATTACTTTCTAAGGAGTGCGCGTCACAGTAAATTGCGTTTGTTTACATCAATATTTAGCTTTTTCGGGAGGTGTAAAGTCAGCAAAATGGGTGTTTTAAACGTGTTTCTGTCTTGTTTTTCTGCCAAGTTCTGGTTTATGAGTCTGGACATAATCTCCAGTCTAAAAATAAACGAGAAACCAAATGTGATATGCCAGTTTGTTTGTACTCAACAGTGGTGTAAAGTGGCACACATCGATTTATTTGTCCTCGGGCCATTGTGGAGACTAAATTTTTTAATAAATGTTGATCAGAGTAATATAAGAATTACGAATTCGACTGAAATTTTTCTTTACACTCTGTGGTTGTGTCAAGTTTACACTGCATGTTAACTTTAGTTCTAGAGCGTGCGGAAGCTTAAGTTTTTAAAATGTTCTACGTAAAATCAGAATTGGGAATCTGACTGTTAGTTTTCTCTACACCTAGTAGTTGTGTAAAATTTGTACAATTCATTTGTTCTTAATATGTAGTTTATATTACAAATTTATTTTACTTCTAAATCTGAGCGTTAGTGTTCCTCACACTTGATATTTGCGTAAAGTTTATGCTGAAAAACTTTGATCTGTTTAAATAATGTAAGGTGTCTTGTTTAAAAAGGATAATGCTGATGTTGAGAACAATATTGTTTTTCGCGTTCTTGGACTCTGTCATTATTGTGGCATGTTACTGTATGTGTTTACTGACTGATGTACATAAATCATGCTAATTAAAAGTAGGGTACTAGCAAAGAAAAATGCTCCGATGGAACAAAAAAGATGAATATCACTCGGAATTGTGGATTGTTATGGATGTAAAACGAGGGGACTAGGAAAAAGCTACGTAAAGTCGCAAAATCGCTAACAATCACACTTTCTCTAAGCAACGCAAAAATCGAAGTATATTCTGCGGCCAAAAGTTTAAAATAAATATTTAACCATAACAATGATTGAAAAAGCAGCACGTTAGCTATGGAAAATGATATTGAGTAAACTAACAGTCTTTCTAAGCCAATTGAATGAAATAGCAAGCACCGATGCATCCAAGACAATTGACGGAATTAGTTGGTTTAAAACAGTAGGAAACACGTGAGTTGACTTAAAACAGACTGAACGTAGGTACACTAGCGTGCCCGTAACGATTGTGTGCACTAATCAATCGGCCCCTGCTTTGCTAGCTATAATGCTCATAACAAAATAAAACAACTTCAAATACAATACCACTTAGTTTTCTATCAATCGGGATACGAAGCTAGTCATCGTTGCTACTTGCCAGCAATTTAAAAAAAGCAAACATTATAGGATTTCGTTTTTTTCTATCCACTCTTATCTGAAACTCTGAAAATTATTGAAAAAGACACTTTTTAGAGGCCGCAGAATATACTTCGATTTTTATCATTGCTTAGAGAAAGTGTGATTTTTATCCGATTTTGAGACATTAAGTAGCTTTTCCTAGTCCCCTCCTTTTACATCCTTAACAATCTACAATTCCAAGTATATTCATCTGTTTTGTTCCATCGGAGCATTTTCTTTGCCAGTGAGATGCCAGCTGTCTATAATTTTTGAATAATTAAAGAACGTGGTGTTAGGTTACGCGATTTAAATGACTCTCGTCGTTGATGATGCTCTTAAGAAATGGTTCAGAAGAGTTTGGGATAACGTTCAACAAAAAAAGAGGAAAACTTCAATATCGTTAATAGTTGAAAACAACGAAATGAAATGTTTGAATTGTTCTTGGAAGCGTAATTGGCGAAGAAAAATTTCAAATAACGGTTCATATGGTCATGATATCTTGTGACAGCAAAGAAGAATGGAATTTTAGATTTTTCGAAAATTAAAAAATGGCCTTAAAAATGGTGGTATGGCATTAAAACACCATTTTTCGGCATTCTATCAGTATATTTGTGGCATCAAAAAATTGAAAAAAAAAATATTATTTGCCATCTGTCTATGTAGATTATCATCAACTTCTTAGCAAAAATAGCAATTAGGAAAAAAGCACCGCGGAACGGAAAACTATTTATTAGCCGATCTGAAAGCAAGCAGAATGAAGTAGATTTTGTCTTCCCGTGTCACAGATAAAAGCGGTTGACTAAAAAGCTGGAGCTTATACCCAAGAATGTTAAAATCTAGATTCTTAATCACACTTTGTCGTTTCTAACGTTTAAATTTTAACTACTAAAACTGCTTTTACTGAATACTATATTAACAAAAAGTAGGGCATTATCCAGATATGCCACATGACATTCCTCAGGCAATAAATTTATTCATATAACCATTAAAAGAGGCAATGTATACTATACTATCAACAAACAACCATCCAAACTATTTGAAAAAAAAAACAACAAACCATTAATTTAAAGATATTTGGATTTCATTCATGTAAATACTATTATATGCAGAAATAAAAAAAAAAAAAAGGAAAATTGAAAACAATTAGAATGGTACCTCAATCTAAAGCTGGACACCACAACATTAGACAACAGAACTGAACACAAATATAAAATGTAACAAAAAAGCTATCTTTAACCAACAATTCAACAAACAAGATCAAAATGCATTAAAGGAGGTCTCAATACTAATAAAGGCAAAAAAACCCTATAGTTCTTAAAGACCTGCAGAGAGCATTACATAAAGAACTCCAATACCCCCGAATCCCTTTAAATTCATTGGACCCATAGACACTCAGATTGTATGATACCATCAATCCTTTGGAAACGGGATGAGAACATCAAGCATTCAATCACACGAGAAAATTTATTTATCTGTCTGCTAAACTAGACAGAAGCATTCTCAGAAACGTGATGTGTGATGTGTGTGTTCTGTCCCACTGTGGAGCAGATTCCTTTTGAGCAGAAAGATTGTTTCTTTCTGGTGCACTCTTTAAAGTCTCCAAGGATGTGATTTCACATCTTTGTAATGGCAGAAACGGGATTGTCCCATATAAAATCTAGACAGAAGCCGTCTCATTGTTATTATTTCAAACATTCAAGGACTTCATAGGAGCATTTCAGTGTTGAAATCATTCCCTTTAGTATCAGCACTCTGTTTCCTTTGAATTCTGCTTTTGGATAGCTCGTTGGAAACGGGAAACGGGATAAACCCTCTAGACAGAATCACTGTAATGTGTGATTCAGATGCACTCAGAATGTCAGTAACTTATTTGGACTCATTCGTACTCAACAAACTCACCTTTGTGAGAATAATTGAATCATTCAAACACACAGAATCCTTGGGATCGGATGAACTAAATATAACAGAACAGTGTTGTTTGAGGAGGTTTGGACACACATATCTGGTCTCGAACTCCTGAGTTCAACCTCCCTCTTGGCCTCACCTCCCAAAAAAGATTACAGGCGTGCGCCCGGCCTCAATAACAAAGTAATTCACTTAATTATTTAGAAAAAATGAATTAAAAAAGGTCCGTTTTGGACTATAAATTAGACAATTATTGAAAATTATGTTTTCATTTTTTTGAGGATGGAGGAAATTAAAAGTAGCACAATCTGTGCTTTCTCAATCTTCTCTCATCATCAGGCACCTCATTCTCCTCTAATCCTCCATTGTGGTCTCAGTGTCCAGGGGGACTCGTCTCGGGCTGGGTGGATGAGAGATCTTATTTGTGGACCAGTGCAGACAGTGCTTCCAAGGTCAGATGTGGGTCCCTTCAGACTATTTTGGCCATTGGAAGGCCCCTAACAGTGAACCTCAGGCACTATTGTGGAAACCGTAAGGGCTGGAGGGGACCATCACTCAGGATGTCCCGGCCCCTGCATCACAGGCATGTATGCATTAAATAATGTGGAAGACAGTCTGGACCATTCATTCCAGGCAGAATGATTACAAACCAAGAGGCAATCACTTCCATTCTGTCAAGAACCTGGAAGAATCTGGCCAAGTCAGCGGAGATTAGTGTGCAAATCAAATCAATGTGAGATTTCTTCCGTCAGTCAAACTACTGCATTCTTAAAAATATGCCACAGTTATACATTATCTATTATAAATAATAACAATTCTTTTTTTTGAATCAAAAAAAAAAGAACAATCTGGACTTACATGGAACCCAGACAAAAGGCAAGCTCGACAATGGCTCAATGAAAAATCAGATAAAACCATACCATAATTACTATTCCCCTTAAAACCATAACCCATTAAACTGTTCTCAACACATGCCCACATAGGAGCTGGAAGTATGGCAATATTAATCCCACATTTGATAAAAGATACTCAATAATAGGTGCTGGACGTCTCACCACACTGCTCCTGGACGACAGCAAATTCATTCAGAACTAAAGAACTCCAAAAACATAAATAAAGAAATAACCAAGTGAAAAACAATTGGATATATAAAAAATTAAAAAATCATTCAGTTCTGATTTTTTGAGGCTTTCAGGAGATTCTGAGTAATAGACTCTGACTTATGTGGATCTCAAAGATATTCAGTTCTGTCAAGAGGTAGAAGTTCAATTGGACATATGAAGTGGAGTTAAAAGCTGGCTCACCCATCAGTGACCACATGGTTAGATAAATTCTGGTAAAAGATGGTAAAGTGAACATTTTTCATCCGAAGACGACAATTTTGTTCAATGTTGTTTTTGATAATTTTGTTCCGGTTGCTCGGGTTTCTCGTTTTCAACATCATGCATGTTTCGAACAATGTGTTCAAACGTCGCTGCTACTTTACCTGTGCCTGTTTTTATGTTAAAGGCTCTTATAAATATTTTTGTAGCTGTCACATAAATTTCATGTGTGCATGCACGATGCTTACACGCTGAACCGGATACAACGACAATTTTTAAATTTTAGATCTGTTGACTTAGCTACCTCAGCCTCAAGAGGCGATTTGTATCTCGAAATGAAAACCTAGCTTAACATTATCTTTCCTTGGAATTTTCATTTTTATTCGGGTCAGTTCCCACGAAAAAATTTGTTCATTCGAACAAACGAAATCAGGTAAACCATAAAAGTAAAAACAAAAATGTTAGAATAGTCCAAATATCATTTTCCGACGTTTTTGTCAATTTTTCTGAGCGGGCAAAGAGTTCGTTTCCCTTGTAAATTTCGCTTTTGAGTTAGAATCAATCAATACGCCGTTGCTTTTCGAATAAGTAAATGAAGCATAGGCTGAATATATTGATTGTTCTCCTAACGAAGCTCCTTCACTCATGTCATAGGAACAATTTAAATTTAATAGAATTTTTCAATTTGCGACATTACAGGTTTTGTGCAAAATTCAGTGAAATCTTTTGTGTTAAAAAATAATCAAAATTCTCCAAAGTCGAGTTAGGACTGTCAGCGCCCTCCCTAGCCTGGACTGTGGCCGCAGTGTACTGGGAAATTCTGGAGAGAGTCGAGGCCCAGAAAAAATTTAAAAAGTGCCTTTTCGGGCTAAAAATAATGATGGAGCATACCACAGCACTGTTTTTGCCGTTTTCTGACAACGCTTGTTCTTTCTAGAACATAGAAACATAACAAAATTTCAAAAAAATTTACAAAAATTGTGTGAATCGAACAAAATATACTCCAAAACATGTGTATGTGGTGAAGCGCAGAACATTTGTCCTTTTTAGCCAAAAAGAGCTAAAACCACTTAGAAAAGGCACACTTTTTACATATTTTGCGAAAAATCGACAACATTAGGGGGTCGCAGCCATTTTGCGGGGTCAGCACTTGATAGCATTGATGTGATATATAATTATCGTAATCCGTCCGCATACTGCCGACAAAAATTCCGGAATGCCCAGACCTATGTGAAACAGACTATGAGAACATCCGTAATAAGCTTGCGAACCATGCGATGTTGAAAATACATTAAATTTAGCGACATGCGAGTTCCTAACATGCATACAATCATATTTCCACTCGGACAGGTTTTCGTTCACAATTTGCCACATTTTTGAGACTCATCAGCACACGTGGGCGTGGAGGGTAGGGATATGCTACCCGCCTAGAAGGCCAGATGCTCACCCAGAAACCAGAATACTCCTCCAGAACTCGATTTTTGAGGTTTTTTGTTCTCTTCGCGATTTTTTCATGCCAATAGGATAGAGCTCAATGAGAAATCGTTGGAAAAATGGTGTTTTTTCGCCATACCAATACCACATTTTTAAAGATCATTTTTTGACCTTGAAAAATCTTGCATCCCCCATAATTTCGGTGCTGCTAACTCATGCCATCAGGTGAACAATCGAAGACGTAAGCATAAGACTAAAGTCCGTCCATCGGAGTAACGTAAATATTTACTTATAATTCGACACTTTTTACTTTACTTTTAAATTAATCAATCAGCTCATAATGATAAGCACTACTATTCGGCGAATGACAGGCAAACGTGACCTTCTAAAATACGAATAACAACGACACAGAAATATCTAGTGAAATAGGTATACAAACTCGATTGCCACTCGATGCGCAAATTTCCTCCCAAAATGTGCAAATTTTTCTCCTCTAATCGCCGTTGACCACCTGACTACTAACACCTTATCTGACTTCCGTCCAGTAATTCTTGATTATCCAACGAGACTGAAAATCAGATAAGTATTCAGAAAAGCCGATTCGAAAAATATTTCAATTCCCAAAAAACACGCCTATCAACCAAAATTAGCCAACGACACCTATTCAAGGGGCGTTGTCGCCCAAAATATGCGAAATCCCTTTGTATTTTCTTACCGAATCTTTGCCTAAATCCTTATCCCATCCAACTATATATTCGCGGATTAGTGTACGAGATCGGATACGTAATTGAATTTCGCATCTTTCACTCTGGAAGCACTACTGGAAACTTTTTCATATCAATAAATTTTTGTCAGATTTAGGCTCACTCTGTCAACGACGATTACGCTTCGTTCGGGCGAAAAGACTAGAAAGCTTACATGCATGCTTACATGAAACAGCTTACCAAATTACCCTAAGCATATATATTTGCGCGGCACGTTAGCTAAAGTACATAATGCATAATCTTGTACAGGCTTTTGAGTAGGATGGATGAACATTTATCATCACTTCGGCTGATAAAATAGCAAAAAGGCCTTTGAATACGATTTTCGCGCTTCTTCCGGCATTTAAGCTCAAATCGGTTACAATATAGTAAAACGTGTAAAATCCGTCTCGGATTTTGGCCCGTAATTGGCTGTGAGAGGGTGAAAATTTTAGCCGAATCATCGAGCGCGCTCAATAGCTGAAAAAATTGCCCATAAATTGTGCGCGCGACGCGACGCTTTGATAAGCTTGCATTAAATATGCATATTTGTACAGGAAATGACGACGTGCTTCGTCTGGCTTTCGCCTTTTTCCCCGAGTCGTAAATCGATCAAAATTTTTTCTTAATAGACGCCGACTATGATAAATTATTGTTTTCTGAAATTTTCCGTTCAATATTTGGGGGTCGGAATTCAGGCGTTTTTTGAATTTCATCGGGGTTCAAGTTAGATTAAACGCTGAGAATGGCAGGATTTTGTTAGACGTTATCAAACGGTTTAATCGGACGCATCAGCTAGCAGACATTGCTAACGCAAAAATAGGAGACTTACCCCTGAAACTTATTTTACAGAAATAATATTTGTAAGGATAGAGTGTGTGGTGTAATTTTTAGTGTTTCGTGAAACCTTGTAGCGAAATAGGTCGGACCACAAGGTATCACCTGTCCCAGGGTTGAAAATACCACAGTAATTTTTTATCTGCAAGACATATATTCGATGATTTTTTGTTTTGTGCAATCTAAATAGGTACAAAGTTATCAAGGTTTCAAAAAAATCCCAGGCAATGCTGCAGGGTACCCCCGCGACACCGCGCGCGGTGTCGCGGATCCGCGACGTAGAGACCCTTGTGCTCTGAGCTGGGCGGGCGCCTAGGGTAATTGCTCATGGTAAAAGTGCATAAGCATTTAAGTTTAAGTACCTATGAAGTATCTTGGCTTGCAGGATCACACCCCCTTACTACTATATTTTGGCTGTGGTGAGCCATCAAAGTTGCGTCCGGTTTCCGGACGGCCCATAATAAAGGGTTAACCCTCCGTTTACAGTGTCCTAGGATGACATCCTAGTAAATCACTTTATTAGGCATTGTTTTTTGATATTCCCAGGCACGTATCTCTGGAGGGAATTGGGGGTTTAGACACCTCCGAAATTCAGAGAAATCGGAAAAATAGGATTTTTTACACGTTATGTTGTGCTATTTTTGGCTTTTTTGGATTTAGTCCCCCAAAAATTGGTGTTGGTCCCCCAAAATAGGATCGAGAGCTATGTGCCTGGATATTCCTTATCCCTGTGTCTAGAACTCTGTCTAGCCTTGTTTTGGCACCAGTCGCATCGTTTTTAACGGTAGCTTAGCTCCTTTAGGAATTATAGAGCAGTAAGAAATGAGCATTTTCTGGCCTATTTACAGTGAGATTAAAAGACTTAAAATGAGAAAATAGGTATTCTAATAAAAAATTCGGTGGTTTATTCCTTTTAAGCCTTTCAAATGCATCCCCTGGTTACGTTAAATACGACAGAAATCTACTATTTCGTGTGTTAGCACGCATGTCCACCAAGTGAAATCTACTATTTCTTATGCATTTGTAATTTTTTTTAGTTGTAGCTCTATCAAAAGCAATTGTCATAAAAAGTAACATACATATTTCGAAAGACCATGAAAAATTCCATAAAATGAAATTAGTATGTAAAAGTGTAGCTCAACATAGACTAGGACTGCATCCTATGACGGTACTCTTTGACTGCAAACGACATAATGGTAAACGTTGGATTAAGATCACACGTAGGCGTAGGGGGGTTTGGAGGGTATGCAGCTTTCCCCAGAGGTCGGATACACCGCCAGAAACCGAAATACCCTCAGAAATTCAATTTTTGAAATTTTTTTTGTGTCTTTTTCGCAATTTGTGATGCCAATGGATATTGCCATATACTCATGCCATACCACCATACGTGGGCAGCAAGAAATTTCTGGGGGGGTGCGAGATTTTTTGAAGGTCAAAAATGGCCTTAAAAATGGTGGTATGGTGATAAAAACACCATTTTTCGACGTTTCTCATCAAGCACTATCCATTGGTGTCAAAAAATTGCGAAAAAGCGAAAAAATTTTCAAAATTGAATTCTGGGGGGGGTATTTTGATTTCTGGGGGGAGGTATTTTGGTTTCTGGGGGGTGCATACCCCCCAAACCCCACGCCCAGGTGTGCATACCACCATTTTTAAGACTAGTTTTTGACCTTTGAAAAATCTTGCGATGCAACCCCTCCCAGAATTTTAAGGCTGCCCGCCTATGGTTAATATTAGCTTAAAATTCGGCCACAATATGAAATTCAATTTAATTTACTTATCTTATACTTATTGCTAATCTTTTGCGCACTAATGGCAAAGTCGAAGGATGTTTTAATGAGGTCCAAAACATATTGAAAAGTTATGATAGGGACACAAGACGCCACTTTCGACGTTTCCTGTCAACTTTGTGAACAACTTAAAATCGCAAAAGAAGGACAAATTTTGAAAATTCTGGAGTCTGCGGGTTTTTTATTTTCAAGATCCGTCGAAAGAGAACGAAAATTGAACTTTTGAAAAGCTTTTTGAATTGACCAAAAGCTGCCATTTACGTCAGATGTTAGCGCTCTCTTAAACGCTTAAATCTAGTAATTTCAAGAATACTCCAGCTCAATAAAACTTTTCAGCTGACCCCCAAGCGTCGAATTGGCCTAAGAGGCTTGGCCATGCACAATGTGGTAATAAGTTCAAGTTCATTTGCTTGCGGTTACCTACATACGATTTTCTGTAAAGTTCCGATTTCCGTATGTTTTTGACTGCATTTTGTTTTATTTACCCCGAAAGAATCAAAGTTACACTCGCAAGAATTTCGTAAGGGCACATGAAAAATAGAGTGTGAAGTTGTTCTTGCGCGCATCCCGATTCCTGTTTTTATAACCAAAGCTAGCTATGTACATATGTCAAAAATTTTGAAGTTTTGTCTCCGGACCGTCAACGCGACCCGGTCATAAGATTCGCAAAATTTCTCCCTAAATGCATACCTGGTCGCCTCTATAAGCAGTGACGGACTTATGAGAAGGAGGCGACCGCCCCTCCATTGGCCCAAAATAGTTAGGTTTTCCAACGATTTTCGGCCATCGACCAACGTAATTTCTCACACAGGATCAGGAAATAACGAAGTACCTGTAGTCTGTTTTATTTAGTCAAGAGCTTTTGCAGTAAAATTTCTTGAAAGGTACAGTATGTCTGACTGAGTGATTTACTGTAACTCGACAGAAAAAGTTGAGCGGGGGCGAGCGGCCGCCAGTCTTTCATTTTTAATCACACCTGAGCGTTGGGGGTTTAGGGGTATGCACCCCCCCCCCCGAGAAACCAAAATACCCCCCAGAAATCAAAATACCCCCAAGAATTCAATTTTTGAAATTTTTTTCGTTTTTTTCGCAATTTTTTGATACCAATGCATAGTGCTTGATGAGGAACGTCGAAAAATGGTGTTTTTACGCCAAACCACCATTTTTAAGGCCATTTTTTGACCTTTGAAAAATCTTGCAGCCCCCAGAATTTCCTTGCTGCCCACGTATGTTTTTAATGCACTAGACCGTCCATATAGACTTAATTCAAGCATATAAACAGTGCTCTGACATACTACAGTAAGTGCGCTAAATAAAATTCTTCGATTAGGAATCGAACCCGTGTTGCTTCGACGACAATCAGACGTTCTACCATCTAAGACAATGTTTAGAATGCTAGAGTCCGTTTTATTTAGCTTTGAGATCATTGAAAAAATTCAAAGTGCCTGCAAAAGTGTTTTAAAAGCTAATACGGTGAAGATGATGTTCTACAGAATGTCGAGTCATTTGGAGACGTACATTGCCATTGCTAATACGGATTGCTGTAGTAAAACTTCAAAGCGCTTTTGTATGTAGCCTGATTCTTGCCAAAAAATTTAAAAGGAAACCGCAAAGCTAAATGAAACAGACTATAGTCTATTGTCTTTTACGGTCGATTTATGACAAGCTGAATGCGCGAAAAAAAAGAAAAATAGTAGGCGAGCATAAATTATGCCCTAAGGAATTTCATTGAAAACCCTTCCTTCCTAATGTAGCTACAGTGATCTCTAAATGACCTACAGTAAGTAGGGAAGATAGAGTAACTGTGGCCTTGGAAAAGATTTGCTCATAAAGCTCTTGGATAAACGAAACGAGACTAAACTTATAGTCCATTTCACTTAGCTTTGCGGTGTTCCTTTAAATGTTTCCGCAATAATTAGGCTGCGAAAGCGGTTAAAACTTTCAATGCAGCTAATGCGGCTTAACACTGGCATAAGTCTTCAAGTGACTTGACATACTGTACAATATTATATTTACCACATTAGTTTAAAACGCTTTAGTAGTTACCTTAAATTTTTCCAAAAACCTTAGGGCCGTATTCACAAAGGCGATTTAGCTTTAATCGATTTAAGGTCTTAAATCGATTATGCTAAATCGAGATTTAAGTCGATTTAAGGCAACGACGATTTAAGGATAATCGTATTTACAAAGGCGATTTAACAATATTTTAACTAAATCGATTTAAAGTGCATAAAAAATACTGTCTGCATAAGAAGAGATAATGAAGGAACAAACAAAAAAATATGTACACAGGTAATTTTGAAAGGTTTTCCTCATTGTCTTCTTGGCATTTTGCACTATAAAGTGGAAAAATTTGCGTCCGGATTGGATGGTTACTGCTGATTTACGTATACACTTCCACAAACGAATTCAATATGCCGGGTCATTCTAAAGCTAGGGAACCGAATTTCGAGACTGAGGAATTGTATTTCTTACTTGAATGCGTTCGTCAAAGTGAAAGAATATTGGTAAACATGGAAAGCAATTCAAAAGCATTGGCTAATGGAGATAAATGCTACAACTAACAAAAAATTTTCAAAACATCAAAAATATGGTTTGACCAAAAATTTTTCCAAAACATCCCACCCAAACCATCAAAAATATGATTTTGGCTGAAGAATTTTCAAAACCATTCTGTAATGTCGAAAATGTGGATTTGATCAAAAAAGTGGTTGACAAAAAACATTTAAAAGAATCCAAAAAATAAAATATGCTTTTTACCAACAATTTTTTTAGAAATATCCCAAAAACATCAAAAGTCCCGAAAAATAAAAAATACAAGAGACATCTCAATTCCATATAGCTATCAGGCCTAAGTTTAGCCCGGGCAACGCCGGGTAGCTCAGATAGTCAGAAATAAATGGATTGTTGCGTTTTTTTCAATTGCCGTTGAATTTGATCCACATGATTCTTTCCTATTTCTTCTATTCTATCAAAGTTGTCGAAAAAGTTTAATAATTCCATAATCAAACAATGTCGCAAACAACACAAAAGACAGCCCTAATTCAAGCTCTAAACCTGCTTCCAGTAGATTTAAAATCTCGATTTAAAAGGGGGGGGTGATTTCCAAATCGATTTAAGCTAAATCGCCTTTGTGAATACGATTTAACAAGTTACGCCGATTTAAGTGCCCAACTTAAATCGGTTTAACCACTAAATCGCCTTTGTGAATACGGCCCTTAAAGTTTAATGAAACAGACTATAACGTGAGTCTATAAATGTCTTTCTAAATTTCACCGTAAGTCTGTTTCACATAACTTTGCGCATAAATTCTACGAATTTTCAACGACAGTAAGCCGAGGGTTACGATAATTATATATCAAATCAATGCTATAATCGCAATCTGTCGGCTTATTGTCGGAGATAGTTTTAAAAATTTATGACCGAAGTTATGTGAAACAGACTATAGTTTTTCTGGAGCTTCACGCTTATAGTCTATTTCACACGAGTTCAGTCATAAATTTTAAAACTATATCCGACAAAAAGCTGACAGATTGCGATTATAGCATTGATCTGATATATAATTACCGTTTCCCTCGGCTTACTCTCGATAGAAATTCTTAGAATTTATGCGCGAAGTTATGTGAAACAGACTGTAGTTTTGGCTAAAGTTTCACAAATTAAAGCACTTTTCTGCATAAAAATTCTGAAATTAAAAGTACAAAATCGGTAAAACACGCTGCTCTGTACGTGGAATAGCGGATTTTGAACTAATTTTTTGATTTCAAAAAAGTTAGGGTACCGCCCATACCTAGGCGTGGGGGGTATGCACTTCCCCAGAAACCAAAACACCACCCCTCCCCAGAAAGCAAAATACCCGCAGAATTCAATTTTTGAACTTTTTTGTTTTTTGTTGCAATTTGTTGATGCAAATGGATAGTGCTCGATGAGAAACGTTGAAAAATAGTGTTATTTCGCTATACCACCATTTTAACGCCATTTTTGACCTTTGAAAAATTCTTGCACTCCCCCAGAACTTTGGTGCCGCCCACCTATGGTACCACTCCCTTACGATAATCCAAGATCCGCCAGGTCTAGCATCAATTCTTTGAATCTTCTGATCTATAGGAATCACTTCAAATAATTTAGTACTTATTTAGGCTTTCTATTATTCTTAGCAAAAATAGGTTATCATACTACTCGTCTGCTTAATTTTCCTCAACTATTTCTGACATTTAGTTTCTAATTTGCGCTTATTATTTATTTGAAACTAATACAATCCCACTACTTCCGACTTCTGCGTAATGAAATGAAAACCTCGACAAAATGAAAACATTATAATTTCAGAATAATGCCCTAAATATTCAAATTTTATTTTCATCGAGCGTTGTCGAGTAGTCATTATGGATGCACAGCAAGGGCGATCTTAGGGTGGTCAAACATTTAGCATTTTTGGTCACAATGACCTCAAAATCTATGATATAAATGGTGAAAATAGCATTTATTCTACAATTTAGGTACATTATTCAGTTTCTGGTCATTTTCAAGCATTTTTGAAGAATATTTCCAACATTAGTCCATTTTTTGCCTTCATTTCGCCTCAATTTTTTCCGAAAAATTTCCATTTTTCATTCTGGGTTACCCGAAACCCCTTACCCCTCCCACGTGCATATCTGGTCGTAGCCCGTCGATTACGAGTCGCGATAGCGCAAATTATTTTTAAGATCTCGATTATTCATCGCTTCGTCGTCGTAATCGCCGATCGAAGGATTACAGTACGTCAGGGGTACTACGGGCAACGGCCGCGGCCGGCTAACGATTGGCCCGGTGCCAAAATTGCCAAAATATCCGAAATTAGACGGTTCCGACGAGTTTGGGTCGACTGGGCCCACGACGACCCCCGCGATTATAGTAATCCGACGGCGATTTCGAAGCGTCGTCCGCCGAAGGACCCGCGACGACCGCCGGGGTGCGCCTTATGTGGTGAAAATTATTACAGTAATTGTCGTCCACGGAATGGCAATTTTGGCCATCTTCGTTACTAGTCGAATTTCGGTCGGGATTATTGGAAAAACTAATTACGCTGCTGCATTCCGAGATGGACAAATGGGCGTTGGGATGCAGAGGGGCCACGTCTTCGCCGTAGGACGCCCCCAGGCGATCCTCGCTCGAAGGAGTGCGCGGATTGGGTTCGGATCCGATTATACTTATTGAGCCTTTGTTCGCCGATGAATCGATTGAACTATCGATATTTCCGTTCATTTGCTGCGTTGACTTCGACTGGCTGGCTCGCCTATGTTTCGCGCGCGCATTTTGGAACCAAACCTTAATTGTAAATAAACCCAATTTCGAGGATCGAAGAGGCTTAGGGGGGGGGTGACGAAAAATGGTGAGAAAATCGGAACTTTACGTAAATTAACTAAGACTGATCGTCTTATTCTTCGGTCAGATGCACACCTGGGCGTGGGGGTTTGGGGGTATGCACAGTGGCGGATCCAGGATTTTCCTAAGGGGGTTGGTACCCCTGCGGGGGGCGGAACCCTGACTTGGGCGGAAAAATTAGCCGTTTCAACCCGAAAATCGCTAAAAATCGCTCAAAAAACCTTAATTTTGCGCACTATTTTGGGCCAATGGGGGGGGAGTCGGCCGCCCCTCCGCCCCCCCCTAAATCCGCCCCTGGGTATGCACACCCCCTCCCAGAAGGCCGAATACCCCCTGCCCCCAGAAATCAAAATAGCCCCCTCAGAATTCAATTTTTGAAATTTTTTTCGTTTTTTCTGCAATTTTTTGAGCGCCAATGGATATTGCTCGATGCGAAACGTTGAAAAATGGTGTTTTATCGCCATACTATCATGTGTAAGACCATTTTTCGACCTTTGAAATAGCACCCCCGCCCTAGAATTTTGGTGCTGCCCATGTATGGTCGGATGCACAACCGCCGCATAGTACAGAATCGCCGCATTGGAAAGCACAACACCGCCGCATACGTACAAAGTTCGCAAGCGCTGCATAGTTCATAAATCGCTATACAAGTTGTATGTATACGTGTTCTTGAGGGTTGAGCCCCAGAATGACTACTAACTCCCCCGTAATATAGCTGCGATCCCCCAGAATTATCGATTCTTCAAAATTGTAAAAGAGTACCTTTTTTGATAATTTTTGGCATAAAAGTGACAAATTTTCGGCGCTTGAAGGTACAACTAATAGACAAATACCTAAATTATTGGGGGTTTTGGGGAAAATCCAACGGAATTTTCCGAGAAGGTAATGCTAGGGGCTTTCAACGGTCGAATTTGTTGTAGTACGCACAATTTAGCCACATCAATACGAAAATGTTTTTCTATGAGAGAAGTTTGTATTGTGCAAATATAATTCACAAATTAGTACTGGTCTGTTTCATAGTTGGCCATTTTTTCCCAAGAACGACTTTTATTAAATTTAGTTTAATTAGACGAGAACCGTGCATAAGTTATAAGTTTTACATGTATTTCCGCCTGATCTAAAGTCACATTTTTGTGTATAGCGATTGCACCGGTTCTGCTATGCGGTGTGAATTCTGCGGCGGTTGTGCATCCCAATCTATTCTCCAAATGTCGTCTTAAAAATTGACGAGCGGTGGCGAGCATATATGATCTTAGGGGGTTTCACACCCCTGGAGAATTTTCACCTCACGCAAAAACTTTTTCAACCCGCCCCCAGAATTAGCGATTTTTTGAAAGTTCCCAAGAATTTTCTCAAAATTTGTAGGAAAGATGCTTTTTTAAGCGTTTTTGGCTATCTATTTGCTCAAAAGTGCCAAATTTTCGGCGCTTCGCGCCATTATACTCATGTTTTGACTATATTTTGTTTCACTTGTACCGACTTTTTTGGTTTTTTTTCGAAATTTTTTAATGTTTCAATGCTCTAGAAAGATGGAGCATCGTCAGAAACGCTGAAAAACGATGTTTTTGACGCGTGACTACCATTTTTGGACCCAAAAAGGTACTTTGCAATTTCAGCCCCCCAGAATTCCCATGCTGTGCATGTATATGTATGGTGGCGACCAAGAATTTTAATGAAGTACCTATCTAATGGTGCTTCTACATGTGTGATGTATTCTATAAAATTAGTGTTCTTAGTTTCATTATTCGATAAGTGATTGAAAAATTTCTCTTATAAATACAAATATCTAATTTAAATTATCTGGTTATCGACCCTAATAATCTTAATTCTTGCATTAGAATGAGATTATTTTAAAAAAATTAAAACTAATAAAAACAACCGATAAGAACAGCGACGAATATTTCAAAACAAACGCACTCGTCCGCCCAAAAAATGCATCAGTCGTGTGGAAAAACTTAGCTCGCAACACAATACGCCCCCCTCTTGAAAATTATAAACGTGTGGTTAATATGCTTACTCGTAACTCTATTGAAACGACGGGTAAACACATGCAATGCACGTGATTAATAATTAGTCCGCAATACGTTACGTACGACGATACGAAACGCGGTAAGAATGGGGTATGCAAATTTATGCAAATCTCAGCAGGTGTTCCTCAGAATTAAAACGGTTGTTGTTATCATCGGCTTATTCGGCTCACCTGCAATACGCGTTTGGTTAAGCCGGTTTTCTGCGCCAATTGCTTCAGATCTTTGGCGTCCGGATTGTGATTCAGGGCGAAATAAGCTTTCATGGTGCGCAATTGGTTGTGCTTGAACGACGTCCGCATGCGTTTCGACCGCACGCTCATCATCATTTGTTGGGCGGCGGAGCCGAAGCGGGCGAAGGGCAAGTCGTCGGGTCCGAATCGGGGGACAAGCGTTGACCGAGCCGATCCTCTAAAAGCAGTCCGGGCGGATTTAAAAGCAGCGCCCTGGCCTTCGAGTTAATGCCCTATATAATATAACTAGACCCGCCCTGGGGGAGGGGGCGTAGGGGAAGTGAACGCTTGGAAGGACGAGGCGCAAACTTTTCCCCGAAAAAATTAGCCAAAATTGAAGAAATGGACGGAAATTCAAACATTTTCGCCTAAACGATCGAAATGGACTGTAGTCTGTTCCCATAGATCTGGGAATAAATTTTACTTATTTCTACCGAGAGTATGCCAACAAATTACCATATTATATACCGGATCGGTGCAAGAATCGCATTCTGTTAGTTTATTGTCGGTCCGAAATTGTGTGAAACAGACTGACTATAAGAAGTGTCGATTATGGCTGTTTTCCTAATATTTTGAGGTTCCGACCTATATTTAAGTCCATTTCGCCTCGAAAAGTTTCGTTGACCCCCAGAATAGGCTGACCCCAAGACCGCCCCATGCATCTATGTATTCCTAAAGGCGCGGGTAATGGAAGCGATTTGCTTAAAGGAAGAGCTTGTCATAAATGCGAAAAAGCCATGAAGTACTATTAGCCCTGCTCGCAGGATTTTACGGCGATGCGCGATCTAAGAATTATCGAATTTTGAAATCGTTAGCCTTTGCAGACGAATAACAATCCGAGATACTCGAGTGCGATTCAATTGAATCTATAGTCTCTTTATGTTACAACCAGTAATATAATTTGCTCCTTGAAGCAAAATAATCAAGCCCTTACTGAAAAATTGCATATTGGAACTGGCAACGCTTGAGTGTGATAGGATCGATCAATTAATTCAAAAACTGACAAATATAGTAAACAAATTATTGTGATTCAATAAGAAAAGAAAGCATTTTCTATTATCAGGTCATGTTAGAAGGATAGCATTACAGTGATCAAACCCAGGGTACTTTTTGTACCCTCGGCCTCGGCCGAGGCCAAGGCGACTTAAAATCCTTGCCTCGGCCGAGGCCGAGGGTAAATGCCGAGGTCAAGCTTATATACCTATACCCATAAATAGTACTCTTACAATATTTTGTAGGCACATGAGGTGGAGAATCTATAATATTAATTTCGAGTTGTGTGTAAGTGTGTGTGTGTGCGTGAGGCAAAAAAGTTTTTACTGGATAATTTTGTGATACTTATATTTTCACTCAATGGGTATTCTCGGGCGCTAATTACGATTTTTTGATTAAAATGGCTCGATCGGACTCCTGAAACCCGGAAACTACGGATTTATGGAAAAGGTTTTGGTACCTCTAGCCGCTTATGCAATTGCGGCAGGGTAAAATTTTAAAGCCACCCTGGATCAACTTTTTATGCGCTATCGACTGGTGTGAACCACTTTACACTACAGTGTAAACTGATGTGATTCCGTGAGAAAAACGTGATTTACAAGTGTATTTTATCAAATATCTCAGATCGCAGCGGATAAATTTTTTTAAAGTTTTCACCAATTATTGGATATCTTATGACTGACCTTACTGTAGAATTTGAAGAAAATTCACGGACTGGTTTCTGAGATACGGGAGCCCAAAGGTACCCTATTACCCTATGGAAAGCGTAAACTTTAGGTTTTTGTCTTTTTTCAGAAGCACAGATTGACTGTTGCTTCCAAAATTTGGCCCCTGGGGTTTCTGGGACCGCTGTTTCCATATTCGCTACTTTAATTATACGATCTGGTATCAGAAAACATGTATGAGACGGGCTGAAAGGAAATCACGTACGGGTACTTATAAACATGATTAATCACTGAAAAAGAGCTTGCACCAGGTCAAAATTTTTGACCTTGTAAACCAGCGCGCGTGAAATTTAATGCGAAGCAATCGGAAGCAGCAAACATGCAGCTTCCGAAAGAAAGCAGCAAACATGCGGCTTTCGAAAATACAAATCCAAATGTTTTTGCTTCTAGCGGCTAATTTAATATGCAACTTTTTGCATTTGTTTACAATGAGGGCAAAGTTGAACATTGTACAAAGTTGAACCCGACGCTATAAGATAGGACGTGATACAACATACTCAATGCTATACGATAGGACGTGATGTAACATACCCCATGCTATACAATAGGACGTGATATAACATGCCCCATGCTATAAGATAGGACGTGATATAACATACCCAGTGTTACAGGATAGGACGTGATATAACATACCCCATGCTACAAGATAGGACGTGATATACCATACCCAGTGCTGTAACATATCCTGTGCTGTAAGATTGGGGTCCCAAAACATCAAAAATATGGTTTGCACTAAAAAAATCTTCAAACATCCCAAAACATAAAAAAAATGGTTTTGACCAAAAAAAATTTTTTAAACACCTCAAAACATATAAAATATGGTTTTGACCAAAAAAAATTTCTAAACCTCCAAAAACATCAAAAGTATGGTTTTGGACCAAAAAAAGTTTTTTTATAATTCCAAAACGTTAAAAATATGGTTATGATCAAACAAAATTTCTTAACATCCCAAACAATCTAATGGTATAATTTCCAGAACATCCCAGAACATCAAAAATATGATTTAGGATAAAGAATTCTCAGAACCATTCTATAACGTCAGAAATATGGATTTAATCAAAGAAATGGTTGACAAAAGACAGTTTTAAAAAATTAAAAAAATACAATATACTTTTAGCAGCAATTTTTTTAGAAATATCCCAAAAACATCAAAAGTCCCGGAAAGTAAAAAATACAAGAGACATCTCAATCCCATACAGCTATCAGGCCTAAGTTCAGCCAGGGCAACGCCGGGCAGCTCAGCTAGATATAAAAAATATAAAAACCGCTCGCCGATCCATTGCAGAGTCATTCAATTTTTTATACTAATTACTGGTTAAGATATTATTTGTTTACAAACACTCTAGCAGATGGGGCAGCGAAGCGCCCCATTTGCTAGTAATCGTAATATTAATCACTTTATCGAACAAAAACAAATGTTAATTGCTGTTAGCCAGAATTTTAATCCAATCTCATGAAATAGATAATTCATCATCAAATCTAAATCAGAGTTAGCCTCATCTATTTCACCTTGTTGTGCTATTGCGTCATCGTCGTCGTCATCCTTTATCAGATTCTTTAAAGTCACACTATTATAACCAACTGGTTTGAGATTGTGCATTACAAAAATGAGTTTTTGAACACTTGATACAATCGACATTATGAAATACGAGTATAGTAAAATCGAATCGCTGAAGTTAAGAACAATGACTGATAGAACACTACTTCGGAGAACAAAAATTTCATGCAGAGTCGATTTACATACAAGTATTTTAATGAAAGTGAAATCGAAACGCATAATATGTCAAACAATTCATTCTTATTTTCAAAAATAGTTGATTAAATGTGTGAATGATTTATTGAATAAAGTCAGCAGCATGAAAGCATCTTAAATTTGACAAGTTGCCGTTGGAGACTTGGAAAAGTTAATGAAAAATATGGCTGAACAAGCAGTTGAAAAGTTTTTTACTATAAATAAGAAGAGAGTGTCGACGAAATAAATGAACAAACGAAATAAGCTATGTAAAGACAGACCTGCAGCCATTGTTGTGCTCGCTTTTGCAGTAATGCATGTTTAAACACTCTTTTTCAGTCATCCACAGTGGCTGATCTAGGATTTTCCTAAGGGGGGATGGTATCCAAACTTTTCCAAAAACAGTCGAAAATAGGTCCCAAAATTTGCCCTTAATGCGCGAAATGGCCTTTTTTCGGTGTTCTACATTGTATACAATTACATAAAATCCCTTTTGACGCAATATTTTTTCTACAAATTTTAAAATTTTCCACAATTTAGCGCGAAAAAAACATTAAATTTCTTTGACTTTACAAAATTCTGGCGCGAAACGCCGGAAAATTTGAATAATTAAGGCAGATAGACGTCTAGAAGCATGATTTACTGCTTGATTTCCTGTATTTATAGCATTTGATGAGAAACGTCGAAATTTTCAATTGAAAATAGAAGAAAACTATGCAAAAATAGCTATTCCTGCTGTTAAAATTGTTTTGAAACCTACACGAACAGAAAATGGCTTCCAGGTCGCCAAGAAAGTAAATAAATGTCATTAATGGGTATTATCCGGCGCGCAGCGCCGAAAAAATTTGAGAAATTATGGTCACTTATGGCAAAAATCATTGCAAGTTGCATATCCATTCTTTATCTCACAAAATATTTTTGGCCAATGAGGGGGCGGCCGCCCCCGTCACACCTGGGCGTGGGGGGTTTGGGGGGTATGCAACCCCCAAGAAACCAAAATACTCCACAGAAATCAAAATACCCCAGAATTCAGTTTTCAAAAATTTTTTTTCGTTTTTTGTCACAATTTTTTGATGCCAATAGATAGTGCTCGATGAGAAACGTCGAAAATGGTGTTTTTTCGCCATACTACCATTTTTAAGGCTATTTTTTGACCTTTGAAAAATCTTGCACCCCCCTTCCCAGAATTTTCTTGCTGCCCGGCCCACGTATGCCCCCGCCCCTGGTCATCCAATTCTGGTGTGGTAGGTAATGTGACGGAAACTGCACTGTACTTTCGATCCATGTAGCGAGCATGAGAATTAAAACTTAGTCATCATATGAATATCAATTGGCACTTTGCTGTATGTAACTTGGTGTAATTGGGTACGCGCCTAAAACCATAAGAGAAGGCAATAGGTAAAAGACAGCCTGTGTACTGCAGATGCATTCTAAATATTTAATCTTCAACGGATATATTAAACTCATTCAAATTTGATTTCAACCGTCGGCGCCTCGGCACTTTTCAGCTTTGCCCTCGGCGCCGAGGCCGAGACTCCAAAAAACGCTCAGCCTTGCCGAGGCCAAGGCCGAGACCTCGGTCCGATCACTGGATAGCAAGTACAGTCTTATGAAATATGAAATTTCTCTCTTCGCACTAAATCTAGCATCGAACCACTTCCGCTCATTAAATCGGCAAAAGCGTATACAATATACCAGAAACTACACTTTTTTCTTGCAGAAATGAAGCGTCTGGATAATTAAAACTGTGTTCAAATCGGTCAAATAAGGGCCAGTATATGTGATTCGTCATTTTTGGATCAATCCTGATCAAAATGAAGTACATCGTTTCACAAGCACACAGATAATGAAATTCACATATGGTAGCTAGGATAAAATCACCGAAATTGTCGATACTTTAAAAAACACTCAGTCTAAACTCAAATTATGTATTATTGATTTTAAGCAATCACTAAATTCTAAAAAATATTGACCATATTTGAAATGCCAGGTCTAGCTCGATTTAAGAATAAAAACAGCTTTATCCATCTTTTACTCGTAGGCTGGTGAACAATGTTGCTTTTTTATCGCATTTGAGGCAAGATTACAAAGAAATAAATTTACATAAAGCTTGAAACGCCGAAGATTTGAAGCTTTTATGCCGAAAACAAACTTTTCTAAAGGGTGTCAGAGAAAAGTTCCAGAAGGTGAAAGATGATTTTAAGTGATAAACTGTCACAATTAAGAGACTAGAAAAATGTCATGACAGAAAAACAATGAAAATTCATTTTCTGCTTTTAAATTTTAAATTTCCAAATGCAGAAGAAATATGATAGGCCGAAAAAAATATGCAAAATTCTGCCGATTTCTGATTTTCTATAACCTTTTCTCTTTCTAGTAGCTGCTATGCACGATTAGTCCTACACTTAGCATTCAGTTCTGGCCCTGTAATAAAATTAGGTGTCTCAACATATTCGACGACTGTCTTTTCAATTTTTGTTCATTTCTTCAACTATATTCCTTTTCACCCGATAATAGGCGCAGTTTTACAATATAATAGAGATTACTGCAACAAAAATAAAAAATATTAGGTATTTTTTTGTTTTTTTGTCCTCCAATTATAATTTTTAAACCAGTGTCTTTTCAATGTCTTGTTTTTTCAATGTCTTTTCAATCTTTTCAATTCTTTCTTTTCTTTTCAATCTTTTCTTTTCAAATATTATTTCTGAGTAATAAGAAGCATTGTTTAGCTTTAATAAGACCGATCGGACTACTATATTGAATTAGCATACGAATAATTCAACTGAAACCGTATTCTCATTAAAAAATCAATGCGCCTTTTAATCAATAAACCCCGACATTCGTTTCTTAATCCGAAATGCGCGCGGCCCGGCCCTAAGAAAATTGAGGATCATTTGAAGTCAGCCTCCGTCTACAGTAAACCTATGACCCATTGTTCTCGAAGGATCATAAAGCTACAGTAGGCGAATGCAGGAAGAGCGGATAAGTCGTCAAATTGTACGTTTGAGGTTTATTAGGCAAAATTTCCGAAAGCAGCGCCCCGTCGTTCGGGGAAATGGCTCAATTAAAGGGGAACAAAAAAGCCGAAGTCAAACGGAAAGAAGCAGCTCTTTTCGACACTTATACAAATAATTCGCGGGTTTTCGCCCGAGCATGACGCAACGCGGTGTCAGCTAGGCGAAGCTATTATTCGAAGCAATTAGCGACACCTAGCTTCGTTGTTAGCTTTATTGCGCGAAATCGTAGAAAACGTTCAATGGAGGAAGGATGATTGAGGGGAGGAGAAAAAAGCTAAACGGAAGTCGCGGATTCGATTTTAATTAGCCTAATCAGGGAATATTTTATTGGAAATAAATGCGGTGGAACATAAGACGTGTGGGAAATGGGGCGATTTCGAGCAGCCGGCTGCTTTCAATGCGCTTTTAGAAGGCGAGGACGTAAATTAATCGAATTGATTGCGCTTAATTCGCATATTTTTCTCCCAAGAATAAACGGGCTACGAATTTAATTGCGCTTAATAGCACTAAAAAATAAATATCCTTATTTATTTAGGCTGGTTTTCTTCAAATTCTACGCTGAGCCCTCGACGCGAATGACGTACGTCGCAAAAATATGCGCAGTTATTGGAAAAAAATTTCGCTTTTCTTCAATAAACTTATCGATTTATTTTTAAATTAAACCTGATTATTTTTCAAAAAAAACTAGATTTAATGCAGGTCTGCTTCGCAAAATTTTGAGAGGCTTTAACGCAACAAAAGGGAAATCCAATTATCCAGAAAAAGTAAGTTTAGAAAAAACTGGACTACAAAAATTTAAAATCGAAAATGGCGCATTTGTTGTAAAAAAATGGAATATAGTATTGGCAAAAAATGTGACAGCTGGAAAAACGTGGCGAAAAATTTGAAAAATTATTAAAATTCACATCAAATTTTAAAAAACCCGACGATTCACGAAGAGTGAGTAAACTTATTTTTAAGGAAGCCATCAAGATCATTCATCACAAGAGAAAAACATACGCGACCACCATGGATGATCTTGGGATCCCATAGAAAGGTTACCCCAGAAATTTGTTCACCTAACCCTTCCGCCAGAATTCACAATTTTCCAAAATAATGCTGTTTTAAGCCTTTTCAATTACCTGTTTGCCCAGAAGTATGAATTTTTTACTAGATTCTCTTAAATAAACTAGAATTTTCCTGACATTTTTTCTAAATTTTTTCTATGATTTTACGCTCTGGAACAATAGATCATCGCTAGAAATACTGACAATTGATGTTAACCCCATACCATGAATACCCACGCTGTGCATGTCTAGCAAGTACAATCAGTGAATGTACCGGGGCAAGAATCAGCACGATCTACTTGAACGCGAAGCCGCCTCTTTGGTCTCCCTTTGGAAGCAAAGTCACGCATTTTCCAAACGCCGTCGAATCGTCGGCGTCCATCGCCGACGATCTGCCGTCGTTACATTTTAGTGTAATGTCGTCATTGGCACAACCGACTTCATCTGATGATTATCGATAATATGAATTTTAGGATAGTCATACAGATGCGGGGCTTGATTTAATAATGTGGCGCAGAGAACGCCGGATTGAACTCTGTTTAAAACATGTGCTTACGGGTTTTACTTCATTTATCCATTAGTAATACGTATTCAATTCGCAAAAAAGTTTACGCACAAAATTTGCTTAAAAGAAACAAAATAATCGTTTTTAATTTGTGTTCGCTTATGGCGTGACATAATAACAAGCTTAAATGTTATCTTCGACTTTTAGACAGTGCGAAAAATCAAATTTTTAAGAACTTTGCCACTAATTATTGGTGTAGCTCGCTCTCTCTCTCATGCAACATTCGAAAATAAGGAATGCGGGAATAAATCTTTTGTATGCACTAAAGTATTAATTACCAAAATAGTATAATATAAAGTCAAATTTTTGAAATGCGTCTATAAATATTCCACAAATCAAACGAAATGTCTGGTTTTCGATGCTTTTGACAGATATTTGATCCCATTTGAGTAATTTTCAGGATTAATTAAGGAAACGCTTACAGTCTGACTAAATTCTGCTCCCGACATTTTAGACAAACAAACAAACATTATATGAAAATGAATGTGAATAATACGAGCAAGACACAAATAACATTCAAATCTTGCTTATGCCACGTTCTAGTGAAAAATTTAATAAATCAAGGTAATGAATTGAGAATTTAGGAATTTGGGGAAAATATAGGAATAAAGTAGCTAAATTAATATTGTGAATAACTAGCTTAATTAGTAGTTAGAATGAGATTCAAAAATCATCAGAAAAAACGAAAAATCAGGTTTTTCCTATTTGTTGAGCTCCTTTCAAAAATTTTGAATCCAGCTTATAAAGTTCGATAGTTCTTAAACATTTATTAGCTTGCCGATTCAAATTTCATATTTTGAATTTATCAGATAGTTCCCGTGATTCGTCGCTCAGTTTCTTCTAAAAATTTATTAGCATCGTTTTGATTGAACGTATAATCTTGTTTCATCTAAAAATTCTTTTTATTAGTTAGAAAGCGCCTCCTTGAAATACTGGACAACGAAGGTTAAATTCACCAATCCAAACATAAAGCTAGGCTACAGAATAATTTTAAGTAAATTGTCGTTTTAGAGCAAAAAAGTTAGTTGAATTATGGCAGTAAATCTTCTATGCTGCTAAACACATCAGGAATGCCGGTTTTTTTGTTAAATAAAGTGACAGCCTCAATAACATAATCTTTAAAAAGTTTTGATTCTGTGTTTGAGGCTGAAAATCTTGAGAGCAGTTGGCTGAAATCAGTTTTGCAAGCGAAATTCTCAAGAACAAAAAATACTTACGTAAACATGCCATGCCATAATTTTTCACTATTGTCAAGAAAACAGAAAAGAGAAAAATAATGTGAAGCATTTAAAAATAAAAAATATCAGATGAATATAGCGGTCCAAAAGTAGGATGAGAATATAACAATTACTTTCCTCGCCTTTGCCCAGGGGCGGATTAAAGGGGGGGCGGCCCCTCCATCGGCCAAAAATATTCGGCGAGATAAACAATGGATATGCAATTTGCAATGATTTTGGCCGTCAGTGACCATAATTTCTCAAATTTTTCCGGCGCTACGCGCCGTATGATACCTATTAATGACATTTATATACTTTCTTGGCAACCTGGAAGCCATTTTCTGTTCATTTAGTTTTCCCAGCGCTACGCGCCGCATGATGCCTATTAATGACATTTATCTACTTTCTCGGCAACTTAGAAGCCATTTTCTCTTCATCTAGGTTTCAAACCAATTTTAACATTAGAAACAGCTATTTTTGCACAGTTTTCTTCTAATTTCAATTAAAAATTTCGATGTTTCGCTTCAAATGCTATAAATACAGGAAATCAAGCAGTAAATCGTGCTTCTAGACGTCTATCCGCCTTCATTTCACAAATTTTCCGGCGCTTCGCGCCAGTTTTTGTTAAAGTCAAACAAATTTATTGATTTTTTCGCACAAAGTTGTCGAAAATTTTAAAATTTTACGAAAAAATATTGCGTCAAAAGTGATTTTATGTAAAAGTATACAATGTAAAACACCGATAAAAACGCTATTTCGCGCGTTAAAGGCATATTTTTTGGCCTATTTTTGACTGTTTTTGGAAAAGTTGGGATACCACCACACATGGGCCGGGGGGGGGGGTTTGGGGGGTACGAAACCCCCAGAAGTTGAAATAACCCCCCCAGAAATCAAAATACCCCCTCCCCAGAATTCAAATTTTGAAATTTGTTTCCCCTTTTTAGCAATTTTTTGATGCCATTGGATAGTGCTTGATGAGGAACGTCGAAAAATGGTGTTTTTTCGCCATACGACCACTTTTAAGACCATTTTTTGACCTTTGAAAATTTTTTCACCCCCCCTCCCCGCCCAGGATTTCGGTGCTGCCAAGCCCACCTATGGATACCACCCCCCCCCCCCTTAGGAAAATTCTAGATCCGCCACTGCCTTTGTCATTGGGAAAGTAAGGAAACTCTACCTTTTGAGATGATTCTCGAAAAGACAGTAGCCTAATTTTTGCCGTAACAGTCAGAAAAATGCCTGCAAGTTGATTAACTGCAACACCATCAGCCGCTTTTAGGCTTTTGAGATGCGTATTAGGCTTTAATACCTACCGTTTTCGGCAATTTTTAAAGGAAAATCTAAAAGCTTTCGAATTTCGCAAAGGAAAATCTTTTCCAAGGTCGTTGAAAAAATAAGTTGAGTTAAATTTTGATTCAAAAGTCGAATCACTATCTTGAGATTCCGAATAAATCGTGTGTTGAGCCCCGTTCCTCCGCGTGCCGTCAGTAGTTTTTTAGTTTAATCTTATTTAACCATTAGTTTTATTTAAAATTACTAGACCATTGTGTCAGCAGGGGCGGATTTAAGGAAGGAGGGGTGGCGGCCACCCCTTATTGACCTAATATAGTTGGCTTGATTTAGTTGACATTTTTTGTATTAATTTTTGATCATCGATTATCGCAATTTATCCAATTATTCTGGCACGAAGCGCATATTTTACATTTAGCCAGGAAAATGTTCTTGCGCAGCACAGAAATTTTATGAGCCTTCAAACAATTTCTGGACATGACAATTTGAGCATAGTTTATTTCATTTTTAGCATAAATTCTGACAAACGCTGCTGCTTTAAGAGCGCGAATTCAAAATTGAGAGCTTTTAGTTCGAGTTTAAAGCAATATTTTGGCTGAATTTCATAAAATTTTCAAAGCTTAGCGCCGGATTTTAGTAAAAGCAAAAGAAACTAGAGCATTTTCCCCCACAAAATGGCTTTAACTCTTGGAATTTTTCGAATAAATCCTGCATCAAATTTTGTTTTGAAGAAAAGTAGGCAATGTAAAACAGCGAAAAAACGAAGTGGTTTCCGTAAATATCGAATTCTCGGACTACTGTGTTTTCGAAAATTTGGGGAAAACTTAGGGCACCTCCCATAAAACACGCTCAACATTGGAATTTTGGGGAGATGGGGGAAGGGGTGAAATTTTAAAGTTCTTTTTGGGCTCAAAAATGGTGGATACGCGTCAACAACACCGTTTTTAAGCGTTTCTGACGATACTCTATCTTTTAAGAGCATAAAATCATGGAAAAAATTCGAAAAAATCAAAAAAGTCGAACAAATTGAAGAGAATATAGTCAAAACATGTCTATTTGGCGCGAAGCGCCGAAAAACAATCTTGAGCAAATAGATAGCTACGCTCAAAAAAGCACCTTTTCTACAATTTTTCTGGAAATTTAGGCAGATTTCGAAAAATCGCGAATTCTTGGGGGGTTTGAAAAATTTCTACGGGTATGAAAATTTTTCTGGGCAGTGAGACCATACCCCTAAGATCGCGTATGGACAACTCCCTTACGAAAATTCTGGATACGCCACCTAGCTGCCAGCCGTACATGATATTAAGGATTTTCCCGTAATGGTTTTCACTCCCTCTTCTCCTGCCCCTAAAAATTATCAAGCCCCCCCCCGATTCGCGTTTTTCCAAAAAATTCAAAATTTTCGATATTTTTTCAAACTTTTTTATTTTTATACGTTCTAGAAGAATAAAGCGTCGGCAGAAACGCCAAAAAATTATATTTTTAAACCTTTTTTAGCCTGAAAAGAAAGTTTAGAAAAATTTTTCGGTTTCATTCCCCTCATCCCAGAATTCCCATGCTGTGCATGCCTACCGCCAGTCCACATTTTATTTTACTCAAGCGTCCGCGGCAACTAATGTCGGATAGGTTGTCGTCAAAGCTGCTCAGCTTATCCGTTATCAAGGCGCCGTATCGGTCGGTGCCCATCCTGTACTCTCGTTCCGATTGGGGTCCAACGGGGTCTAACCCCGCTGGGGGCGGTTGCCCCGACGAGCCGGTGGTCCAGGGATCGACCGAGCAATGCCTCTGGCAGTACAACGAACCGTGGGACGAGAGCCCGAACAAATGACCGGGTTCCAAGGGGCAAGCGCACAGAACGCAACGGAAGCAGGAAACGTGATAGACGCGATCCTTCGCCCTCATTATCATGCTATTGGCGGGCATGGGCTCATCGCAGAGCGAGCAACGTTTCGGAAATTGTCTGAAAAAAGGGCAATTTTCTTAGGCAAACAAGTCTAAAAGTGGGAAAAAATAAAGAAATGAAAACAATATCTGTTAATATTATTGCTTTATTATTCTAGTATTTATTTCGTTTATTTTGTTTTATTTTGTATTCGTTTCTGTATTTATATTATTGTATTTTACTTTAAACTCATTATTTTCGCACGAAAACTTTAATTTTCTAGACTATTTTAGGTGTTTTTGCCATTTCGTCCGAAATCCAGGCGCATTTACCGCTCTCGCTATTAAAAATGGCCGACCGCCACCAACCTAAAATCTTGTCTCTGAAATAGCGTCAAAAACGACTTTAATTGACAGCAATTCGTCAATTTCAAACTCCAAAGATCAGTAATTTGTGCTCAATGGGGACACACTCAAGTCAAAAGGAAAAAATCATTATTTTCTTGCAGAAATACTTGAAATTGACCGAATTTCCTTAAAGGTTTTTGAAAAATTTAAGGCCCATTTAGAAGTCCTTCGCTGATATTTCTAGACCGATCTGACCACGCATGGGCTTCGGGGAGGGGGTTAAAAATCAAAAGAACCTAGAATTGAAATTTTGGCATGTTTTTGGGATTTCTGCCATGTTTTTGGGATTTTGCTATTTTTTAACCACCAAGACCCCCGGATTTGGTCTCTACATATGTATGGATCTGACCCTTTTGTGAATGCCATGTTATAAACAGTGGCGGATCTAGGATTTTCCTAATGGGGGGGGGCGGTACCCCTAAGGGGAGGGGGGCGAAACCCTGACTTGGGCGGAAAAATTAGCCGTTTTAATCCGAAAATCGCTCAAAAATGCTTAATTTTGCGCACTATTTTGGCCACTGGGGGGGGCGGCCGCCCCTCGTCTTCCCCCTAAATCCGCCCCTGGTTATAAATCGTCGACGAGAATTGGCGTAACGACGCTACTCTCGTTTAAAGGACGATAATTAGGTCGACGACGATTTATTATCGTCGACGAGAACGAAAACAATGGTAATGTTACGATGATTCGCAATGCTTGTATGTTTTACCGATTTAATCAATCAACCAATCGATCTTTTAAGAGAAAAAAGTTCAAATAATTTTACTTGTAATAATCGGCTTTGCAAAATACCAAACCGGCTCGGTAATAACAGGATAGCTCGCATTCGAGCTTAAGCCCGCAAACGCAGCATTGCAAGCAATTTATGTGCCACAGCTTATCCGCGGCCAATAAATAATAACGATCCAGAATTGAGCTTCTGCAACGCATTGAAAAATAAACAAATACATGAAATTTCGCACTTAAAAAATGAATTTAAAAAATTTGAAAGGGGTAAAAGCTTATGTAGCTAGATATTCACCCTCCAATTAGTAAACCCATACTTTGCATTAACTGATCGCCAAATTATTCTGCGAATACTAAATATAAATAGAATTTACTACCCAGTTGAAATCGGAAATAGACAGCGCGTGAGTTCTGGGGGCTAAAATAATGAAAAGTCAAAAGCGTACCCATTTTTGGCCAAAAAGAGCCAAGAAAGCACGTTAAAATGGCCTGAAAAATCGATTTTTTCAAAAAAAATCGGGAGAACGGTCAGGAATTTTCTGGCTTTGGGGAATGGGGAACGACCAACTTTGGGTGGGAGGATCTCGCTAAGCCCCTGTTACATGTATGGTCAGAAGAATGCCGAAAAATGTATGGTAGGGGCTAAGAACAGACTCATCGACCTAACTCCTTTGGCAAAAAAATGACGAGAACAGAAAGAATTCTGAAAATTTAATTCTGAGATCTGTCAAATCCTAGGGATCTTTGAGACATTGAGGGGTCCAGCTGGACTATTAAGCCCCTTTATTGATGAAATTGCTCGTATTATAGTGTAAACTGATGAATGATTAAATTGGAAAATGATAAGAGGACAATTAGGATATTCATCTATTAAATTAAAATCCGAAAGTTTCCCTATTATTCAGGTTTTATTTAATTAGGTTCAATTACTCGTATTAAAATTTTAATTTACTCAGTGTAGAATACTATTATGTAGAGTCGAGTGTAGTAGAGTCGAGTGTACCATAACTATTTCACGTAATTTTTATGAGAAATTCTTATAAAAATTGCAGCAAGTCGACCAATAATTAAAGTATAAAGCGTGATTTCGACAGTTTGCTCACCTTTTTCCACTTTTTCCTAATTTTTGAATCATCTAAAATATTTTATTCTTGTGAATCATTTTTATCCAACTAATATGGACATTCTATCGATTAATCCTTTAGAATAGTTATTAATTATAGTACATTTTAACTTTTTATGTTTTCGCATTCACGCAATTAAAGCTAAAACAACCGCTTACTTGCAAGCGTAACACTGTAAAACTACAAAATGTGGCTTTAGGGAATGCAAATCGAATAATCGGCTCTCGTTCATGCTTCGGCAAAATGGTTCAGATTTATCATCGTCAAAATACAATTTTTCTGAATAATCTGCGGGTGAAAAGTTGATGATTGATCAAATAGCAGTATCAATACTTCGACTTAGAAAAAAATTAGCGATTTTTTAAAGAACAAACTATATAGTATCAGGTATTGAATCAAGTAAGATTAGAAAGGAAAGGGTAAGGAGGCGTTTAGAGAGCACTTTTGAAAATTTTTGTTCCTATCAGTGGCGGATCCAGGATTTTCCTAAGGGGGGGGGGCGGAACCATGACTTGGGCGGAAAAATTAGCCGTTTTAACCCAAAAATCGCTAAAAATCGCTCAAAAATCCTTAATTTTGCGCACTATTTTGGGCCCCGCCCCTGGTTCCCATCTTCAGTAAACCCTAAATTTATACATAAAGAATATTCAAATATTAAAACACTATAAAGATATCGGAACATTGTCGCTAAAAAATGCCAAACACGAGTAGAAAAGTCGAAACAAGAATATAAAAAACGAACAAAGGTAATAAATTTATTTATTAAAAAATTATAAAGCCGATCTCGCGAACTCTAAATAAAGAAAAGAAAATTTGGATCAAATCTTACAAATCGCTTTATAAATTTTGCGAAAACTGTAAACTGTTCTCCATCTGAGAATAACGCCACAGAAATCTAAATATGCACATGTATGCAGAAATAATTGATAATCTTTTTTTAGATTGCTTGCATTTTCAGAACTTATTATCATTATTATCATAGTATAATTATTTTCTTTGAAGCACATGCTTTTAGGGACCTACCTGCAAAAATTAGCATATTCTGAGAATTTGCTGAAAATTTTTCAAGGCGCAAATATACGTGAAGAAATAAGATTTCGATCTTTGCCGGCAATCGCTCACCGATTTACGCATATGCAATGAGATAAATGCTGACGATAAACTTTTTTCTACCGTTAATTTCAGTTTACTTTTTCTTAGTAACTCATAATTTGTAAGAATCTAGAAAGTAAAATCCGGCTCAGTTGGCAATTATGCTTACCTTTTATCCACTATTGGATAATTTTTCTTGGAAAATCGCGCAAGTAGTCCTGGATTCGATTTTAAGCGATTTCTAGAAATGGAACTCTTGGCAAAGCAATTCAAATAAGCAATATACAAGCAGCTTTTGGATACTTTCCAGAAAAACTTCATTCGACCGATGAAACATTCTGAATAAGTGATTTGATTAGCGCACGGTGATTTCTAGAAAGACTTTGATTCAACGAAAATAATACTTAGTACATAGATCGCAAATAGTGTGTATTCTTAGTTTTCTAGGTATTTCGCATTGAGCACATATATTCACTTGCAGAACATCAGTAAAAGGTTAAGGCGCTTAGTACAGTAGAGAGAACTAAAAAAGTTTCCAGCGAAATTCATGGAATCAATTTCTCTGAAAAATTCGATCAATGAGTAATAATTTTATCAAAAGCCCGCAAAAAATCTTCACCCGATTATTGTGGTCCAGGGCCGTATTAAAAGGAGTAGTCCTTGGCCCGAAAAATTTTCTAAAAGGTTATAAAATGCGAGGAAAGATAGAATAATTGAGCCCCTTTGTTGGAAAATTTTCAAATTTTACGCCACGTGTCGTGTGAAGTACATATTTTTTTCCATAATTTTGCCTCAAGCGCGACTGACGTGGTTGGTAAGAAATCAAGAAGTGCGTATCTGAATTTCTTAGAATCAGTTATATCTATCATTGCGAAACGAAAACAAAGTTTACTTCATTTAAGAGAAAATAAATTAACGGTATGGAATAGTTTTTGATTCTTGAGTCAAAAAGGGTTGCAGAAATTACACGGTGACTTATAAATGACTATTGTCTGAAATTTTGTATGACTTTTACTTTTTGTGCATATCACAATTGTCAAATACATTAATGTATTTCAACTTAATAAACGATTATTTCTTGGAATTCTAAATTTTAAGTAATACAGGTACTTAAACATAATACAAAAATTCTTCTCTAAATCGCTTTCACTTAACTATCCTCAATCGAAAACGTGGTGAAATGTAAATAAATAAAGCATGCTATTGTTAGTTTCACGGATCTAGAGAAGCTTCTAGAAAACTCAATTTCTATAAGCATATCTGATTTTCCTTCTTTCGGCAAGGCCTTAAATTTGATCACAAAAAGCGAGCAATTTAAGATATTGCGTCGGCGTAAACAATTCATTAGATTGTCAAACTAAAAAATTAAATTAATCGCAAATAATCTGGGCATACAAGCGAAATTTTTTCAAACAGATAGAAAAATTTGTAAATTGAATTCGAAAAGTAAAATTTGTCTGCGCAGTCAAACTTGTACTGAAAACTAATTTTGACTAGAAGTATTCTGTTGAATTTTATTGAATTTTAGTCAACATTTTTAGATGTTTTTATCGTTTAGGAAGAGCATCGTTATAGACACCAAATCAATGCTGTTTTCGACACGTATTAATCGTTTTTGAGCTATAAAACGGCACCATTGAATTAAATTTGATTTCACAGCTCTCGCATATGGTCAGCTCAGTGAATACGGATGGTAAAAAACTCAATTTTTTCCCAAAAGTCCAGCTAAGAATCCGAAAAGTGTCCATAGTAGTTGTATCAAAGTCAATTAATGTTATCAACATCCGCGCGGACCATTCATTTTTTATCTTGTCAACTACGATGGATCAGCGGAAACGATACCTATACCACTCTCTAATGCAGCAGTTCAAAATTTCGAAATTTTACTACCCTATAAGAACGAACATTTTTGCATGATAATTCATCTGTTGACCTTAGATGCACAGCAGAGCCGGTCTGGGTGGTCACACAAGCTTTTTGCGCCAAAATACGTAAAACAATGATACAAATGCTTAGATAGCGCAAAAACTAATCAAAATCTTCTGGTCAATTCTAAACACTTTTGCAGAAAATTTTTAAGTTACAGCCAATATTGGCCTCCATTTGATCATATTTTCAGAATTTTTCGTTTTTTTTACCTTCTGGGGACTGCGTGTATTGTGCTGACTCACGTGAGTGATATAAAAACCGAATTTTGCATCTTCATCGAAATTTCCGATTAAAAAGTCAACAACTATACATATAATCAAAAAGAATCATCTTGTTTAATCGAAAACAATGCCGTCGATTCGTAATGAATATGTGCCATGCAAGTTTGGGCACAGTCTTTGAGAGGTATAATCGGCAATAAGCTGAAATTGCGTTAATCGCATTGATCTGATATATAATTAGCATAAACTGTGTCGGCTCACTGTCGATGAAAATTCTTGAAATCTTTGTGCATAATTGTGTGAAACAGATTATTATCTTACGAAAAGTTGGCGTAAAATATTATGTAAGTATATGCATTTAAACTTAATCCCCGCTTATTCGATATGAATTCGCTAGGAAAGTGAAAACGACCGATTGGGAAATTTTTTCAATTGCTAATGCAAAATTTTAACAATGTAAAATAAAGCGCAATGTAAACAAAAGACGCATCTCTTTTCCCATTTATTCGCTGCTCAAGTGGCACAGTTGCATTCGGAATACAGTTTAAACAATAAACAGAATAGTTCACACCGCCGTTCGTAGCTTTAAAACGCAATTTCATTCTCGTATATCAAAATGTTCCTTGAATGCGACCTGAGCTAAGTTTCGTCGGTAGAACGAACGATCGCACGTCGCGTTACTTACAACACGCTATACCTAAATCTATTACCGTAATCCAAAAAAGTTTATCAAAAGGCCGTAAATCCAACCAAACAAGCGAGCCGGCGTGCTAGAATTTCATGCGCCGATGTACAATAATAGCGCGAAGAGAATGTAATACGAGATTTTATATAAGGGGACAAAAGAAATGTTCTCGCGTTTAATAAACGGATATTATTACCCGGATTGACCGACCGGATACGCGAGTTTTTCGGGCGATATGCAAATTTATTACTCAGTCAGGTACCTATCGTATTGTACGAACGTACAATGAGTAACCGGAGGCGACTCGACAAAGAACGAATTTAGCGCGGTCCGGCGGTGTCACACAAAGCGTACCTAATCCCTACAGTAAACCGGTACGAAAAAATGATAATAGTACAATATTTCGTCAGCCTACTGTAACGAATCCGCTAACAAAGATGAAGCTAACCGATCGAACGGACGAACATTGTGCAGGTACATAGAAAAACGTTTTGTGACACCATGGGTCTTCAATGGAGTATTCTATACTCGGCTGCCTGATAGATTCACGGCTTATTTTTAGCAGGCGGAGTCCCTTTGTTCGAAATCAGTCAATCGATAAATCTTTTTCGTGCTTTTTAACGCGTACTTAGCGTAAATGGTATTTTTCGGTCAAATTTGCAGGGCTTATAAACGTGGTGTTTTTACACGCTGCTACAGTAATCCGCATAACAATAACGAAGATCAGTGTACAAACAATGTCTGTCATTGTCGCCCTTTAACTATAAAACACGCAGCGGCGTTTATCATATGCGTTGCTGCTTAGACAAAGCACGTGAGCTACAATCTACACATGTACGGTCTCGTTCATACACAGTATGGCCGATCTGGGCGGGCGGGTCAGCCAGTCTAAATGAAGGGAGGTCAAGAATCTATCTTTCTGGGCCGAAATGACTTCAAAAACCGGAATAAGCGCTAAAATAGCGTTAAAACTTCGTTATTGCACACTTACTGCTTAACTCAAAGCACTATTGAAGAAGATTTATAAATTTGCTCCATTTTTTGCCTCTTTTTCTCTAGAAAGTTTCCCATTTTTCCCAGGCACGTAGCTGGCCGTCCTATTTTGGGGGAAACAATACCAATTTTGGGGGGCCAAGCCCGAAAAGGCCAAAAATAGCACAAAATAACGTTTAAAAAGTCCTATTTTTCCGATTTTTCTGAATTTTGGAGGGTCCGCGGACCCCCATTCCCCCCAGAGCTACGTGCCTGATTTTTCCATTTTCTGGGTACCTTCACAACCCTCCCCCACGTGCATTGCTGGCCTCGTCTTGAGATGGCCACTGATAATCACCTAAATTCTGAAGGTTATGGGGATAGCTTTTAAAAGGTTAAAAAGGCCCAAAAATTGTTGGTGGGTGACAAAACTGCATCATTTCTTGCTTAACTATTCAACAACACATGCGGACGCGAGGACTTCGATGTACTCTATATTTGGCGATATCTTAGAAAAATAGGATGCATTATTCTTACGGTTTTAGACAGCGAATAGCTGAAATCAAGGATGTCGGTGATATCGCCGACAAAAAGTAAAGTTCTCTAAATTCAAACAAAAATAAAATTATTTACTTTGAAAACCTTTAATTCTTTAACCCTCCGTTTATCATCATGTTTTTGCAGTCGAAATGCACCATCATGGCATAAACTCCTAGTGCATATTAAGCTATGCCTTGACACATTCTCTCACAGCTATTACTTTCATTTAGTGCAATTTTTTATGCTGTTTCTGAATATGTATGTTATTTTCTGTGAAAATTATTTTTAAAAGAGGTATAATCAAAAAAACTATCACAATGCATAAGAATAGGCACCTGTTGGACATTATGCAAAAACAAGAAAAAGTAGATTTCTGTTGTGTTAAACACATTCAGGGGATGCATTTGAAGAGCTGGAAAACCACTACTTATTTTCTCATCTTGAGTTTTTGTGATATCACTGTAAATAGGCCGAAAAATGCCTATTTCTTACTACTCTATAACTCCTCCTCGATGTGAACCGTTAAAAACGATGTAACTGACGAGGCTAGACAAAGTTTTGGACACATGGATAAGGTAGAACAGAAAAAATGCCACGAAAGTGATTCATTATGCCTCCACTGCGTTTTCAGTGTACAACAATGATTTTTTGGGTTAGTCTGAAGAAATACAAGGAACCAGACATTGACACATATTTCATTAAACAGAGCGTAAAATTCTCTAGCTATTTACTGAAAAAATTCTTAAAATATATTGAAACCACAAAGAATAATGAATAAAAACGTCTAAAACTACAGTAATTTTCCAAAATGGCTGCCTACATGGCCAAAAATGAAAAATGCGAATTCTCTATCAAATCAGGCGAGTGAGTAATCATTCAAAAGCTCTTTTTACAGGCTTTTTGAATTGGGCTCAAACATTTGGTAGTATACAGTCTATGGCGTGTAATAAGCATAGCTTATGGGGGCAGCCATATTAGAAAAAATTTAAACAGCGTTAGTAGAGTGAAGGGCGGGCTTAGAAGAAAAACCAAAAAATGAAGATTTTAGACGATATTGAAACGCAACTATTTTGCCAGTTTGCAGCATAATATCACAAACTGGTGAGAAATGAGGCCATGTTCAAATTTCAGTCGTTTTCGCTATGTGGCTTACTGTAGCTATAAAAAATTGAAAGTTTTTTTTGGCAAAATAGTTTCATTTTGTTATTTTGCATTCAGAAAACTTTACTTTTTTGAAATCGTTTTGGCGGTTCTTGAGATTAACTCAAAAAACTATATCTGACACTTAAGCTTCATTAGTGGTTTTGTGTGGTTTCACACTAAGTTATGATTATTAACTAATAGATTACCATAGGAGCGACTGTGTCAAATAAAAGATATATCATTTGAAAGGAAATTTAATTCTCTACAACATATTTGCTCACTCATTCCACTGTCTTAAAACTATGTAATGCTGCATTTGCAAATGTAAAAATTTTTCTAAAATCAGTGAAAACACTGTGCTCCGGCATAGGACACGGTAAACGGAGGGTTAATTGGAGTAAATGAAGTAAAATTGTCTCCGGGCACGAAATTGGCCTTCTAAATTTGAGGACTGTTAATTGTATGTATGCATTAAAAATTTTGCAAAAGAAAATCATTTCAGGGCGCTAACGTTAAAAATAAAAAAGTTGGTCCAACAACAAAAAACTTTGAGGTGTAGTGGTTATTGTATGAAACTTAAGGGCTTTAAAAAATTAGCCCTAACCAGCATCTAGAGTAGACATGCACGTGGGGTCGTGGGCGTAGGTGCACAGCATGGCCTATCTGTGGGGTCAGCAGGTCTGAGGGGTGGGAGAAGGAAGATCAAGAATTGAGCTTTTTCGGCCAAAAATACATTAAAAACTGATATAAGCGCTAAAATATCGTTAAAACTGCGTTATTACATAGTTTCTGGTCAATTTAAAGAACTTTGAAAGAAAATTTTTAATTTTCATCTGTTTTTCGCCTTCATTTTGCCTCATTTTTACGAAAAAAATTTCCGTTTTTCCAGTCTGGGGGTCTGACCCGCAACCCCCTACCCCCAACACGTGCATGTCTGTTTTGAGGGCACACATGGGCGTGGCGGTGTAGTTTGAGGGTTTACACCAAAATTTATTGTTCGGCTTGCTCTTTGAATTTTTTCCTTTTTTTACCACCCTGATCCCCCAGAATTTATCTGCTGCGTGTGTATCATTATGATACTCTACATGTCTGTTTCAAAAATCCTTGACACATTTTTTTACAGTATAGTGATTCGGAAGTATTAATAATTCAGCCAATCGGCAAAGAGCTGTTCCTTACCCGCCTCATGCGAGCTAATTGCAATTCCGTTAGGTGAACAAAATTCTACCCGCACCGGTTTCCCGGATCTTTCGCTCTGTATCGCATTTGTTACTTACCGACTACTCGCGCTGTGACTCACTTTCTGCGCAAATATTTAATATAATTGAGAAACAAAAGAGCATTAACTTCACGGGTTAAACTTCAAAATATCCATTTCGCTTTGTGTAATAGCACCTCTGCTACATTATAAATATTTAGTAGTGGATACTTACTGCAACGAAGCACACTTTTGTAATCAGTATTGAAAACTCCACAATTGATTTTCATGCACGCAGAAACAAACATTTTTGGTGTATTTATACATAGGTATTCGTGCTTAACACTGTATCGAACAGAAAGTTTTTTAATATGAAAACATCACGTTATTCATCACTTCTCAATTAGGTAAGTATGTACATACATAAAATGCAAAACTGCCGAAAGATTGTATAAAAATAAGGTACCTGCCTACCTCTTTAGCTTCAGTCTACAAGTAGCAGAGAAAATACTCCGATGGAACAAAAAAGGATGAATATACTTGGAATAGCGGATTATTAAAGACATAAAAGGAGAGGACTAGAAAAAGTCACCTATGCGCGCAAAAAATAATAAGCTGCTAAAAATCAAACTTTCTCTAACCAATACAAAAATCGAAGTATGTTCTGCGGCCTACAAAGGTAGTTGTGGTTTCAGTTTGAGAAATAAATAACACGACACTTTATTCTTCAAAAGCACTTATCAATCTGAATCAAAGAAAATACATACCATGTTGTTTACAAACCTTAATTGAACGCAAGCAGACATGCACGTGGGGGAGGTGCTTTGGGGATCTATATTACCAACCCTCCACCAGGAATTAAAAATGGGAAATTTTTTCGGGAAAAGGTCAAAAATGGATGAAAAATGAGAATTTTCTCCAGAAGTGCCTTAAATTGACCAGAAACTTGTGCAACAGCATAGTTTTAACTAGTGTTGTAAAAGATATCTTTATCTTTATCTTTTTAGCAAGATAAAGATAAAGATAAAGATATCTTTATCTTTATCTTTATCCTTATCTTTATCTTTTAGGAAAATCACAGGCTATCTTTATCTTTATCTTTATCTTTTTGATAGGAATTTATCTTGCTAAAAAAGATAAAGTATGTACATTAGTTAGCACGTAATCCAAAATGTAGGTTTGCCGTGAAATACATTTAGACGGATTCAAGTTTTACCGTAATACAGGAAAAGAAAAGAAAACGATTTTTTAGACCCTACGAAGTGCGGCCCAAACTAATGCCTGTATATCGAGGGTGTGGGTGACATACGGAAACGGAAATAGAAACAGAAACGATGGGCAAAATACGGAAACGGAAACGTAGTTATAGTATTTTGCACACAGTTCCGTTGGGGGTTTCTCCGCTCTGAGGGTAATCCAAAGTACCGAAAACGGGGTCCCCCAAGTAGGGACCATCAGGGTCAATACACCCGACCCCGTTTCCGGCAAAATTTTACTATTTGAAGGGGAGTTTAGGGGCTCGGAAACGGGGTACCCCATAATTCAATTGTGAAGCAGAACCCGGTTTCGTCGGGGGTTTCTCCGCCCTTGGGGGGCCTAAAGTGGCGGAACTGGGGTTCCCCAAGTAGGACCTATTATTGCGAACACTCCAAACCTCGTTTCCAGCAAAGTTTCTCCCACTCTGGGTTTTAGGGGCTTGGAAACGGGGTATCACATAATTCGAATGTGAAGCTTAACCCAATTCCGTCGGGTGTTTCTCCGCCCTGGGAGTGGTCCAAAGTGGAGGACCGGGGCCCCCAAGTAGGAGCTATTAATGTGAATACCTTAACCCCGTTTCCGGTAAATTTTCTCCCACTGAAGGGAAAGGGGCTCGGAAACGGGGTACCCCATTATTCATATGTGTAGCTTACCCCGGTTCCATCGGGGGTTTCTCCGCCCTGAGGATGATCAAAAGTGCCGGAACCGCGGTTCCCCAAGTAGAGTCCAGCAGGGTCAACACCCCTAATCCCGTTTCAGGCTGAATTTTACCCACTGTAGGGGAGTTCAGGGGTTCGGAAACGGGTATCCCGTTATTTTTATGTGAAGCTGATCCCCGGTTCCATCGGGGGTTTCTCAGCCCTTGGGGTGGTCCAAAGTGCTGGAAGCGGGGTTCCCTAAGTAGGGCCCATCAGGGTGAACACCCCAACCTCTTTTCCAGCCAATTTTCTCCCACTGAAGAGGGGTTTAGGGGCTCGGAAACAGGGTATCCCATTATTCATTTATGAAGCTGACCCCGGCTCCGTCGGTGGTTTCTCCGCCCTGGGGGTAGTCCAAAGTGCCGGAACTGGGGTTCCGTAAGTAGGGCCCATAGGATCAACACCCCCAACCCCGTTTTCAGCAAAATCTTACCCATAGAATGGGGGTTTAGGGACTAGGAAACTTAGTAGCTCATTATTCATATATGTCACTGACCCCGCTTCTTTCGGGGGTTTCTCTGTCCTAGGAGTGGTCCAAAGTGGCGGAACCGGGTATTCGCAAGTAGGACCCATTAAGGTTAACACCCCAAACCCGTTTAAGGCAAAATATTACCCATGTATATATATAAATAATGGGGTACCCCGTTTTCGAGCCCCTAAACTCCCCTTGATTGGGAGAAATTTTGCCGGAAATAGGGTTGAGGGTGTTCACATTAATAGGTCCTACTTGGTGAACCCCGGCTACGGCACTTTGGACTGCCCCAGAGGGAAGAAACCCCCGAAGGAGCAGGGTTCAGCTTCACATTTGAATTTTAAGGTACCCCATTTCTGAGCCCTTAAACCTCCTTCATTAAATGAAAAATTTTCGAAAAGTGGTTGGAGGTGTTGATGACCCTAATGGGCCCTACTTGCGACCTTGGTTCCGGCACTTTGAACTACTTCTAGGGCGGAGAAACCCTGACGGAGCAGGAGTTTCTCATATAAATAATGGGTACCTCATTTCCGAGTTCCTAAACCCCCTTCAGTGGGAGAAATTTTACCCGAAATAGGGTTGGGGTTTTTACATTAATAAGTCCTACTTGTGGAATCCCGGGTCCGCCACTTTGGACCACCCCCAGGTGCGAAGAAACCCACGACGGAACCGGGGTCAGCTATGAATAATAAGGTACTCCGTTTCCGCGACCCTAAACCCCCTTCCATGGGTAAAATTTTGCCGGAAACGGGGTTGCGGGTGTTGACCCTGATGGGTCCTACTTGGGAACCCCGGTTCCGCCACTTTGGACTACCCTCAGAGCGGAGGAACCCCCGACGGAACTGGGATCAGCTATACATGAATGAATAATGGGCAACTAAATTTCCTAGTCCCTAAACCCCCATTCTATGAGTAAAAGTTTGCCGAAACGGGTTGGGGGTGTTGACCCTGATGAGCTCTATTTACGGAACCCCGGTTCCGGCACTTTGGACTGCTCCCAGAGCGGAGAAACCCCCGACGGAGCTGGGGTCAGCTACATATGTGAATAATGGGGTACCTTGTTCCCGAGCCCCTAAACCCCCATTCCATGCAGCGTTTTTTTTGTACAAGGTCCGTTTGTACATGTACAGAGATGGTCCCCAAAAGTCTTTGTACATTTCGTATGCAAATTTTTGTGTACTAAAATATGGTATTGTAGCAATTTTAGTGTTGTAAAAACTGAGTTGTTCGACTTTTAGTAGTGTATTTTAGCTAATTTCTATTTCCCTAAAGGCAAAAATCATCTTAAAACGGCGCGAAGCGCCGAAAAATTTGACATTTCTCCTTTTGAAATGCAATTTCTGCAATTATAAAGATATATAGAACACACAAGCCGAAAATTTTTTCGAATTTCAGACCTTTTTTGCAATTTTTGATTTCCTAAAAATCGTTGTACATTTACAAAGACGGTCCTAAAAAATTTTTGTACATCGGGATAATCTTTGCCGAATACAAAAAAAACGCTGCTTCCATGCGTTAGATTTTGCCTGGAACGGGGTTGGGGGTTTCGACCCTGATGAGCCCTTCTTTTGGAACGCCGGTTACGGCACTTTGGACTACCCCCAGGTCGGAGAAGCTTTCAACGGAACCGGGGTCAGCTTCTCATATGAATAATGGGGTACCCAGTTTCCGAGCCCCTAAATCCCCCTTAAGTAAGAGAAATTCAGCCGGAAACCGGGTTTGGGGTGTTCACCCTGATGAACTCTACTTGGGAAACCCCGGTTCCGGTGCTTTGGATCGTTTCCGTGTCCGTTTCCGGCTTTTACACATCGTTTCCGTTTCCGGATTTTACCCATCGTTTCCGTTTTCGTTTCGATTCTTATGAAAAGAAAGAAATGGCTTGCTGTAAGCGAGTAGCAGGCACATAGCTCTGGGAGGAATGGAAGGGTCCGGCCGGATCCCCCAAAATTCAGTAGATAGGACTTTTTAAACGTTATTTTGTGCTATTTTTGGCCATTTTGGGCTTAGTCTTCCCAAAATTGGTGTTGGTTCCCCACCAAAACAGGACGGCCAGCTACGTACCTGGCCAGCGGTAGTATTACGTGGGTCAGTTAGATACAGCGGGTAAACCCCAAACTTACATTTATGTGTGCTTCATGCCTATCACCTCTTTGACTTCTGGTTTATTGCACTTCACATACAACATTCTCCTACAGTCTGTTTCATTTAACTTTGCGGTCTTCTAAAATTTTACACAAGAATCAGGCTACAAAAGCGGTTTAAACTGTTGATGCAGTAATGCGGCTCAAAACAAGCATACGTCTCTATATGACTCAACATACTGTAATATATCATATTTATTGTATTTGTTTAAAACACTTTTGTGAACGCTTCAAACTTTTTCAAAAACCCTAAAGTTAAATGAACCGGACTATATGTCCAGGCGACCATTTTTACACTTTATCTTTAACTTTATCTTTTTGGTTCCTTTATCTTGCAAATTATCTTTATCTTTATCTTTCTTGATTTTTTATCTTTATCTTTATCTTTATCTTTTAGATTTTAAAATTTCAACTTTATCTTTATCTTTTATCTTGCGAAAAACCCTTATCTTTTGCAACACTAGTTTTAACACTATTTTAGCACCCATACCCAGTTTTTGAGGTCATTTTGGCACAAGAAAAGCTCAATTCTTGAACCCTAGATCGGCTGCTCCCCGTAGATCGGTCATGATCTGCACCTATGAATGCAACTGTGACTGACCGCTATGCGATGTTGCAATATGATTTAGTAGTGCGGCAAGGCATGAAACATGCACAAACGGGTTAGCATCAAAGACTTTAGGACCGCAAGCATAATGAACGAGATAACTGCGCAAATAAATGCAATAGTGCACAATGATAGACCGGAAATTTTAAACATCTAGAATGCCGCAGCGGGAGAAAATGTACCTAACTGGTACATCATCAACAAAAGCACTAAACAGCATGTTGCGAATATCCTAATTGATTTCTTGATCCTTTTAACTGAATGTTGATTACCTATTGTCATGAAAATGCGTTAAAATCGGTTACTATAGACTGTTCCACACCTGGGCGTGGGGCTTTGGGGGTATGCACCCCCCGAGAAACCAAAATACCCTCCCTCTCCCAGAAACCAAAATACCCCCCAGAATTCAATTCTTGAAAATTCTTTTTGCTTCTTTTCGCAATTTTTTGATGCCAATGGATAGTGCTCGAAGAGAAACATTGAAAGATGGTGTTTTCTCGCCATACCACCATTTAAAAGGCCATTTTTCGACCTTTGAAAAATCTTGCACCCTCCAGAATTTAGGTGCTGCTCACGAATGGCCTGTTCCTTTCCAAGAGGCCCATTTTCGATAAAAGTCTTATTACTGTACCAGGATTTCACTGCACCAATGGAATCTTCAATTACGCTCTCTCAGTGGCTCGTTGCTTAAAACTCTTCTTATTGATGTTTAATGCGCTTTGCTTAACATTTGGCGCCTCCAATAAACTGCCGCAACAACCTGAATCGTAAAACATTCTGCTAAAGGAAGAAGTCGTAAAGCGAAAATGGGTCGTTTGTAATGGAACAGACTATAGTATCTAACTAAATCGGCTATTTCGCTTAGGTAAAAGTTTCTACTAAGTTTTTCACTGAACCAGTGAAAAATGTTCTGAGAGGACATCTCCTTTTTTAAGAGGCTGCGGATGTACTGATTTTTGTGTTGGTTAGAGAAAGTCTAATTTTTAGCAGATTCTTATGATGTTTTGAGCGCATAGGTGACTTTTTCCTAGTCCCCTTCTGTTATATCTTTAATAATTCGCTATTATAAGTGGTATATTCGTCCTTTTTTTGTTCGACCGGAGTATTTTTCTTTGCCAGTACCCTAGTTTAGCAAAATTTGAGTAAATCAGTCAGTAAACTCAAGAGAATGTCTGCAGTTCAAGAACGTGAAAAACAAGATTGTTCTGAGCATCAGCATTTCTTTTAAACAAGTCAAGCTTACCTAATTTAGAACAGATCAAATATTTTTAGTGTAAACTTTACACCTCTTCAAAAACTGAGTAGTGTAAATCTTACACAATTACTGGAATAGAGGAATTAAACAGATATATTCATACTCCCGACGTTGCGAAAAACATTTCGAAAAATTCGCATTTCGCAACGCTCTAGAAGTAAAATGAATTTTAGTGTAAACTTTACACCTCCACAATAACTTAATATTTGGCGCAATTGTACGCCTTTCCTGCATGCGTGATCCTCGATGTTAATATATTTTTTATAATCAGTATCATGTCCCAACTCAAATCGCGATAAGGTGACAGACGCAAACCTGCGAACCTATGACAAACACAAATTTTACACAAAAACGCGACCAAGTGCGCCGAGTATGGTGTAACTTTGCCAATCGAGGTTTTTTTTAATTGCGGACTGCTTTCATTGTCGCACGCTATTTTTCGATGTTTTAAATTTATTACTGTATCATTCATTTGGCAACAAAGAGAGAATGGATTCTTTAAGTTCTTTGTGTATCTATTCTCGTTTTTGTGAGGGCTATTATTTTTTAGCAAGTTTTTCGCAACTCATAAGTGTTCAGGCTACTCGAAAACCTGAAACAGATTGTTTGAATTGCTTAGGCTTATCGAAACTAGAGATATTTTGCTTCCAGAAAATGTGTCTTTCTCATATTTTGTTGTATATAAAGTTTCTAGAAATATCGGTTGGCAATGTTCCCCCGCAACCTATTGTAAAATGAGAAATTGTTTTACCCTATTGTTAAACTCGAAAACTCATCAAAATAAAGGATTTTATTTAAGTTTAAGCACTGACAAGAGTTTTGAATCGTGCTCTGCAGCCTCTGAATAGAAATATGGGCAATCTGTCATCAAAACTAATATTGCCTTGGATTAGATTTTTTTGTATGGGACAAAGATTTTGAGGCTCGTACAAAGAGTTTTGAAGTGATCTTTTTACAAGATTGTACACATAGTATAAGCGATTATTGGCTGATTTTTCATTGTACAAAAAATCGGAAGGTTTTTATACCAAAAAACAGTGCCTAGGCTAGATTAATTCATTTCTTCCGTACCTTTCCACTTTTATTGCGCATGTTCAGAAGTTTGTATGATTTTATTTATAAGCTTTTGTATGATTTTATCATTGTATCATTATTTTGTGGCAATTTTTTGCACGCTTCTGGTAGCACTTGTGTTTTTGTATTAGGCTTGGGAATTATTATGGAAAAAGTTATTATGAAAAAGTATGAGCCAAGGTTAATTTAGATTTGTTATAGTGGTTTTTGAGATTATTCTTTAACTCATATGTGCTCACGGGGGGTATGAGGGTATTCCCCTATCAGCATACATCTAACGGCTCAAAAGTTTAGGAGGGGTTCCCCAACCATTCTGCGGGGTTGGGTAGTTAAGTGACCTTCGAATTTCGCCCAAAAAAGGCAAAAAACGCTGAAAAATGGCCTAAAAATGCAGGTTCCCCCAAAATCTGAGGAGGGGGTAAAAAATTTTCCTCCAAGAGGGGATGAGGGGATGGCCGACCATGGGTTGGGGGATCTTCCACTCCCCCTGTTACTTGTATGTCGACCACGACTTCGAAAAGGAGACCACCTCAGGCAATTTTCGAAAATTCCCCACTATGGAAAAGTTCCCTCGCCTATTCTTAACACATATTGTTTTATTACAACGAAGCATAATATCGTTTTTTTACGCATTTGTCGCCGTTTATTTATATATTTTATCGAATTCACTGGGTATTTAATTTTTTCTCTGTTTTTCAGGCATTACTGATGACTACTTACGAATCGACACCACATTTACTTGCTCTATTTGGCTTAATTGAAATTATTAGCTGCAGCGCCAATTATCATTCTCATTGGACATTACGAATTGTATTATGCCGGATTTAGCCATCAATACCCAGTCAGATTATCATGTTCTGAAGGTGTGATTTATTTGGTTCTCGCTGCAATAGTGTATTTCTGAATCTGTTCACGGAGTGGCAAATTTACCCCACTTCAAGGTCAAACTTTGCCATACCACTTTTGTGTAAATTATTCGTTGTTGTAGCCTGTTCGAGTAGAATAATTGTATGGAATACATTCAATAATTCGCTCTTTATGTTTTGGCAATATTACATTATCCAAAAACTATTACATCATAATTTATACTAAGAAAAAGCCAAAAAACGTGGCAATGTAGCCCAGTTGACACCTTACTTTTGGAACAGTTTGCATTATCCAATTTAAAACCGGAGTGGTCGACAGACGAAAAACGATCAGAACGCGTTTTTTAACCCTAGTATTTTAACTTTACACCATCAGTAGTAACTCTATTGAGTTTAAAGAAACGCGTCTAAGTGGAATTTGAAACCCTTGAAACATACCTAATTTTTATAATACTTCGCTCGTCCCGATTTATAAGCGCAGCAGTTGTTGACAAACCATAAGAAAGTAAAAACGTATTTTTTAAATCCACCATCTGAGTTTAAACTTTAAACCGCCTGAATTAACTCCGTATTAAGTTTACATTAACGCGGTCAAGTTCCTCGTGTAGCCTTTTAAGCATAAGTTTCCAAAAATAAATTTTTTGAAGCACTCTTGTACGAAGAATTTGACAGCTATCAACTATAGTCTATCCATTTCAGAATAGCCCGTTTTCCCTGAAGCCTTACTGCTGTATTACTTTTATTGCAGGACTGGCTCCTCCAATTATGCTTTCGTAACGGTTGGTTGCTTTAAACTCTACGCATTTGTGTTTAATATGCTTTGCTATATATTTATCGCACTTAAGAAATTGCCACGACGACTTAAAGCGTAAAATATTATATTACAGATATAAGCCCTAAAGCGAAAATGGGCCATTCGGAATGGAACAGACTATAGTCAAAGACTCGATCAAAGGCTGTCTTTACACCCACAGATTTTTTCACTCTTTACATCACTCGACAACTAATGTGAAATTCAAAAAACAAACGATACTTTCCTTCACTCCCCTTCGTTTTTATCGAAAATTCAGGAAAACTTTTGGCGCTAGTGCCAAATTACATAATTATTAGGATCTATTTGGCCCCAAGTGCGCGATTTGAATTTAACACTTCATTTTCAGTCTTCATTCAACGCAAAGCAAATTTTGTATTTATGTACACACGTACCGTCAATTGGGATTACATTGCCACGTATTTTGGCTTTTTCTTAGCATAACTTATGATGTAATAGTTTTTGGATACTGTAATTTTGCCAAAACATAAAGAGCAAGTTGTTGAATGTATTCCATACAATTATTCTACTCAGACAGGCTACAACAACGAATAATTTAGACGAAAGTGGTACGGCAAAGTTTGACCTTGAAGTGGGGTAAATTTGCCACTCTCTGAACAGATTCACAAATACACTGTTGCAGGGAGAACCAAATAAATCACACCTTCAGATCATGATCTGACTAGGTATTGATGGCTAAATCCGTCATGATACAATTCGTAATGTCCAATGAGAATAATAATTGGCGCTGTAGCTGAACAATTCTAAATTAATCTTTGCTCATACCTTTTCCTAATAACTTTTTCCATAATAATTCCGAAGCTCAATACAAAAACACAAGTGCTACCAAAAGCGTGCAAAAAATTGCCACAAAATAATGACACAATGATAAAATCATGCAAAAGCTTATAAATAAAATCATACAAACTTCTGAACATGCGCAATAAAACTGGGAAGATACGGAAGAAATGAATTAATATAGCCTAGGCACTGTTTTTGTAATATAAAAACCTTCCGATTTTTTTGTACAATGAAAAATCAGCCGAAAGTCGCCTATACTTTGTGTACAATCTTGTACAAAGATCGCTCCAAAAACCTTTGTACGAGCCTCAAAATCTTTGTCCCATACAAAAAAAATTTAAGCCTAGGCAATATTAGGTTTGATGACAGGATAGCCCATATTTCTATTCAGAGACTGAAGAGCACGATTCAAAACTCTTGTCAGTGCTAACATAAATAAAATCATTTATTTTGACGAGTTTTCGAGTTTAACAGTAGGATAAAACAATTTTTTATTTTACGATAGGTTGCGTTGCGGGTGAACATTGCCAACCGATTTTTCTAGAAACTTTATATACAACAAAATATGAAATGGACACATTTTCTAGAAGCAAAATATCTATAGTTTCGATAAGCCTAAATAATAAAAACAATCTGTTTCAGGTTTTCGAGTGGTCTGAACACTTATGAGTTGATAAAAACTTGCTAAAAAATAATAGCCCTCACAAAAACGAGGGTAGACACGCGAAGAACTTAAAGAACCCATTGTTTCTTCGTTTCCAGATGAACAATATAGTAATAAATCGAGAACATAAAAAAATAGCGCACCACACATGACTTGCGACAATGAAAGCAGTCTGCAATCAAAAAAGCTTGAATTACCCCATACTTGGCAAAGAAACCCCAGTTGACGGTATGTCTTGTGTTGCATTCTTTGCAGGTTTTATGCAGAAAATGAGATTTGTTCAAGACGAAAGAATGACAAATTCTTTGGCGGTGATTAATTTTGCTGATGTATTTTGACTGTTCTTAGGCTGGCTAAATTCATAACCAAGATTCTTATGATTTTTTCTTAATTTTGACTTTATGATTTAAAATTGAAGAGCTTCTTTTACAAAATTTCCGGGAGCTCTGCTCCGTACCCTACTGTTGGAGGGAGGGACACCCGAGTGCGCCACCCAAGATCCTCTGAGTCCCAAAAAATTTGTTTTAGGAGAAATATACTACGACTCAAGAGCAACTTTTAGCTTACAAGCAAACTTTTGTACACTCAATACAGACTTAGGTTTAGGGTTTTAAACTCTACACTCTAAAAGATGATGTAAAAAACAGATTTTCTTTAGGATTTATCTTCTAACTTTTCCGCATTTAAGTCAGGATAAATTGAATAAAATAGAAATATAGTAGCTTGTAAGTGCTACAGGTCGCAGCAAATCGCGTTTAAAAAAGATTATATTTAGTTATTTATGGGGGTGTCAAGCTCGAAATGAGGTGGTGTACAATAGGCGAAAAAACACATTTTTTCCATATTTTGGTTGGTAAATATCTCAAATATTTTGCAGAACAGTAGTCTTGCACAAACAAACGTACTACGATTCAAACGCTATAAAATGGCCCGAACTGAATTTCTTCACACTCAATGGGGAGTTAGGTTTAGATGTTCAGAGTTAACAATGTGTTGGATGGTGGAAAATACGTTTCCTTCCGTTTATTTGTTCGCCACTTTCTCCGTCGAGAAGTCGGGATAGGTCAAATCGAATAAAAACAAAGTACTTTCTAAGAGTTACACGTCAAAGCAAATTGTGTATACTTACATCAATATTAAGCTTTTTGGGAGGTGTCAAGTCAAAAATTGGGTGTGAAACATTCTTTTTGTCTTGTTTGTTCTGTCAATTCTTCGATTACGGCATAGGTGGGCAGCACCGAAATTCTGGTGAGGTGAAAAAATTTCAAGGGAGGGAGGAATTTTCAAAGGTCAAAAATGGTCTTAAAAGTGGTCGTATGGCGAAAAAACACTTGTGCTTACGAGTCTGTACATGACACAAAGTCTTAAAACCTACCATGAATCCAACGTAACAGGCTTGTTGGGCGCGTTTGTTAACACTCAACAGTTGTGTAAAGTTGTGTAAAGTTGTGTAAAGTTTATACCTTGCGGAAGCTAAAGTTTTTTTTAAAATGTTTCACATAACGTCAGAGTTACGAATCTGAATGTTAGGTTTCTCTACACCCAATAGCTGTGTAAAGTTTGCAACATTCATTTATGGTTAATTAATTTAACACCAAGTTCTACAAATTTATTTCACTTCCAGAGCGTTAAAAAAATGATTTTTTTTCAAATTTGTTCCGTAGGGTCAGAATTACGAATCTTACTGTATGTTTTATTTAAACCCAGTAGTTATGTACAGTTTACACTAAAAATTATATTAGCTTTAGACTTTTGCAGAAGTTTAATTTTTTCAGAATGTTACAATGTAATGTCAGGATAACAATCTGAGCAAGAGTGTTCTTAACACCCAATAATTTCGTAAAGTTTATGCTGAAAATCTTTAATCTGTTTGAAAAAGGTGAAGTTGCCTCGTTTAAAAAAATGTTAATCTTCAAAACAATATTATTTTCTGCGTTCTTGGACTGCCGTCTTTATTGTGGCATGTCACACCGTATGTGTCAACTGACTGATTTACTCCATTCATGCTAATTATAGTCTGTTTCACACAAGTTCGGTCATGAATTTAAAATTATCTCCGACAATAAGCCGACAGATTGCGATTATAGCATTGATATAATTATCGTAACCCTCGCCTCGATTAAAATTCCTGAAATTTGTGCACGAAGTTATGTGAAACAGACCACACATGGGCGTGGGGGATTTGGGGGGTCTGGACCCCCCCAGAAACCAAAAGACCCCCCCCCCAGAAATCAAAAGACCCCCCCCAGAAATCAATTTTTGAAATTTTTTTTCGTTTTTTTCGCAATTTTTTGATGCCAATGGATAGTGCTTGATGAGAAACGTCGAAAAATGATGTTTTTATCGCCATATCACTGTTTTTAAGGCCATTTTTTGACCTTCAAAAATCGTGGACCCCCCCAGAATTTTCTTGCTGCCCACGTATGAAACAGACTATAAAAGTAGGATACTGCAAAGAAAGATGCTTCGATGGAACAAAAAAAGACGAATTAACCTGGGATTGTGAATTATTAAGGATTTAAAATAGGAAAAAGCAATCTATGTATGAATACGCCTAAAATCACATCGCAAAATCTGTTAAAAATCATCTTTCTCTAAGCAACGCAAAAAAAATCGAAGTATATTCTTGCGACTTCTGGAAAATGTTACTTTCTTTAAATAAATTTCAATGCCTCACATAAGAGTATATAAACATAATCTAAAATATTTACTCTTTGTAAATTGCTTGTTATAGTCTGTTTCACATAAGTTCGTGTATAAATTTGTAAATGTAGGGGTTCGCACTGTACCTGCAGAATCAGCAGAGATACGAACATGCCTAACATTTGCCTTCGGGACTTACGTAGATACCTAAACTGCTCTTAGCGCTGGTAAGATTCGCGTAATCGCAGGGCAACTTCGAATCTATTGACCCTGGTAGACCTACAGCTTTGATCCCCTCGGTCCTAATATTGCTGACCGAAATCTCACGGGTGATCTCAGCAGCTACGCCCTAATTCCTGAATGCACATACCTACCTAAAATCCCAGTATGCTCGCGAGGTCAGTTGACCTATCTCAACCCAGCTCAAGTTGATAAATTAACTTGTTTTCAACCAAATCGCTATCTTGAAATGTTTTGGTTCCTAATGTACTTAGCACAATGAAATTTGAAAACAACACTAACGAGCTCTCATCTGATCAGTCATCATGAAAAGTTTTTAGCTAATTTTTGGGTTGATAAAAGAATATTGAATTTTTGACGAAAGAAATAATCAAAAAGTATATACCCTTTCCAATCCACTAAAAATCTAAGGAGTCCTCGACGATAGCGGCCGGCCTACCTCACCCTCAATATATTCGATACCTGGGTGGGGTTTCTAGTTTTATTCACAAATATACACCACGGCTACAAGCCGGGAAAAAACAAAATATCACTAAAGAATAAAACGGACTAAACGACAAATTCTTCAAACGCCAATCAACTATCCCATCACGGGATCATTACAGTATTAAGACATTAAGATAACAGATTATCATTAAACTAAAATTAATTTTTATCAATTAGAATCTTCTAGAATACAATAAGCGGTAATAAGTAAAACAATTACTATTAGCATATGTAAACGTAGCCTGACGCTACGCTTATGGGCTTACTTATGCCAGCAACTTAAGCTCACGCGCTCGCACAAAAGGCGACTCGGGGTAAGGCCCGGCCTGTCAAGATAGCCCGGCCCTCTACTGCGCGCACCTAGTGAAACTTAATTACTTAACCCCTTTTGAGAATAAGTACCTAAATAATGTAAGTTCCCCGGAAACCTAATTGAGGGCTCAAAGAGATTATTATTTAACTTGTTTTGGGACCGAATTCCGGTGCTTGAAAATATTGAAGGTTCCTAAGTATAGTGTAGCACAAGGACAAAATTCAACAGCACGGAAATTCGAACCGAGCCCAACATCGTTAATTAAATAATTAATTTTTACTATATTTTTGGACAGAAAATTATGAAGCAATTAAAAACGCGACAGCATGAAGGTGCATGCTGCCGACTGTTGTGTTACGCTAATTGGTTAAAAACAACACTATAATTACGAGGGCATGTAGCCCGCCAACGGCATACAACTATTGCCGTGAAGGCACACAAATAAAACAATAAATGCGTAAGGGCGAAAAAGCCTGCCCACTACGCGACGAGATACGACAAGATTTCCCTGCAGCCACACAGGGGAAAGAAAACAGGGATTCTACGTGCGGAAAAATGCGTCACATGGAAAAAACAGGCACAGCGTACAAGCTGGCAAAAAACTGGGAAAGCTCAATGTAAAATGAAAAATTCTTAAAGCGCGTCCGAATCGTAATATCGTCAAAACTGCGCTCGCACGCAGTTTTAAACGATACGAAAAAGAGGCATATCAAACGCGGACAAAGAAACGCGTAATGGATCTACGAGAATAACAATAGGCCTATGGGCAAAGCTTACAGTAAAATAATGTACAAACGAAATAGACACGAATATGAGACACACACATATGGAGTTTTAACACACGTATGATATGATAGCACACATACCAATTCGTACTCAAGTCGCATTAAGCCCGAGTGCCCATTTTCCTATCCCGGATTTTTATTGAAACTATGCGTGGGAAAGGAAATGAAGATATGATAATTTTAAGAGGGAAGGTGGTCCCGGGCGACACACTAAAGCGTTACGCTGAGTGGTCGCGTACGTGCAAATGGAAATTAAGCACGAAATTGAGCATCTGGGGCAAACAGTCATTGGCATGTACTGTACAGCATAGCACAAAACGAATGGAATTTCGCGTTGAACAAACGCAACGAAAATGGGGTGTAGAGCCATCTCTACACTCCCCGGATATCGAGAAAAATTTGCACGTGCATGCAAAAACGTTTGTGCGCAAACTTTTCGCGCAAAGATGGCCATGGCGTGGAGTTGGGCGATTATCGATTCGTGTCAGCAGATCGAAGCGGGATGCTGACACATTTTTATGCACAAAACGTATGCATGAAAATGTACGGATGACATACGGCTACGTCAAACAATTGAGCAGCAGGAGACAAAAAACGGTGCGTCGACAACGCGTTGACAACGTGGTTTTGTGCAACGTACGGAATAGACTGTTTGCCCGGGACCCGGAGAATTTTGATTGAAAAAAATAATTTATGATAGGAGGGCAGGTCACTTGGCTTAATTAGTATTGAGTACAAAAGGCTCAAATTATGGACAAATTGAGGACACATATGGACAAGGACAATAAATGAATCAAAGACAGACAAATACAATGAAATAACAAATATGTTTTTTGGGAAAAAATCAGAAAAGTATACAGCAAAATAAAAATATACATGGAAAATAATGAATAACGGAGATATGTAAAAAGATAGTTAGAAAAAAGAGTCCTAAGGTGGAGAGAAAAAATTTTGGGAAAAGTGGCTGCAGGAAAATTAACTAGTAAACAAAAAATTTTATGGAAAAAACGAATTAAACGAATTAAACAAAAATGTACGAAGTGCTGGCGGTTGGTACGTCATCCTGGCACAGCGAAATCAAACGATGAGCAAATAATCAAGTGCCGGCAATCTGGTTGATCGCGAGGCAAATACGACTGAGCGGTACGACGACCGTCAGTCGTGCGCAAATAATCTGGCGTAATACGCGACGTGGAATGAGCGCGGTTGTTTCCACACGACGGAATAGGCGTAAAATGTGGCGCGGCAATTTGCTGCTGGACAGGATAACGATCCTGCGATTGCGTAACCGTAACGCGTGGCACAGATACAGTCATCAGAGCTGGGCGATGCGGCGCAGCAGAATTGCGACGGCGATGATTGTCTAAACGCGACGGACGTGGAATATGACGGCCCAAAGCAGATGGTTGGGCCGCCGGTTGAGCAGAAGTTTGTGAAGCCGCTCGTTTGGCTCTAGTGGCGCTGCATAACTGACGACTACGTTCGACACAATTATAATGACGTTGACGCGACGTAAGACGTTCGGTAGGTTGCGACGAAACGTTTGGCTGACGAACCGTAGACGTAATAGCAAAATCGGTAGTACGACGAATATGAAATGATTGTGGCGTTTCCTCAATAGCCTGCGTAGACCTACGGTCGCGTTGCTCTTGTCTCCATGCGACAACGGCGTAAGGCAATTTGACCTTCAATAGATAAATTGACGGTAGATCAATGCATTTTTGTGGGCGGCTCGTCTGTACAAGTCACAGACGCGTCGCTGTTGCTTAGGCGATTGCGAACTTCTTCTAATTGGCCTGGAAGAGTTATATCCAAGTAACCTTGGATTTGTTGGCGTGCGGCATAGCATGGAAAAACGAGTGGACACGTGATTGGCGGATCCGTGCACGATCAAATTAACTGGATTCGCTTATGCGCGGTAAATAAGTCAGTGTTTGTCTCAATAATTTCAGGAAACTCGACGAAAACTTCTTTTGGAAACGGATTGAAGGCTCTTTCCACGAAAATAGATCTAAGCATACGTCGGATCTGTTCGACCATGCGCCAAGCAATTTGAGGTTCTTGATACCAAAATTGGAATCTTAAAAACCGATTGTCGAGAAATTGAAGCAGTAATGGCGCGGACATGAAAGTCGTAGATTGAAAAGACGGAATGAAACGGAAAGTTGACTTGTATTCTTCGAAAAATTCGTTCATTGAACTGAAGATATCAGCCATTTGGCGAATTGTTAAAGCCAAAGGAGCATGAATGTCGGGCGCAGGCGTAAGACGATGCGGAAAAAATTCTGATGGAATTGTGTAGTTGGCTCGACGCATGATTTGAGGTGGTTCTAGCAACCTTGGATGATTGGCTACGAACTCTAAGCCAACTTCATAGACCATTGTACCGGTCGTGATGTAAAATCGAGTTAGACGAAAAGTCAAATCGTTGTAGAAAGGACGCGGATGTTGCGTAAATTTCGCTGAGAAACGGGATTGGCAAGGCCGGTCAAATTTTGATTGACATATTTTGCGCGGATTGCTGACCGCTAAGCACAACTTGAGGCAATGATTGTTGCTCGTTGGCCTGATAAACATTGTTGAAACTAGTCGAAATACGTTCGATATATTCGTTTGCGTTCACAATTAGAGTTTTGATCAGCGGATTAGCGAATTCTTGTCCCAAAAGGTTGACAAGATGAGCTCGGAAATCTTCTGTGTACATCCGATAGGCATGTTCAGCTTCCTGGCTCACCAAGAAATCTCGTTTTTGGGCAAATTCTTGCGCTTGTTGCTTGTTAAGCGACAGTGGCGCACGTTCTTTTGGTTCTTCGTGATATTCGTCCACGACCTCTAAATCTTTGAAAAATCTTTCGTGGACAGCCTGAGCAAATTCATCTTCCAATTTTCGAATATGATCGCTTTTTTCTTTCGTTTTGCCTTCCGGAACGATCAGATATTTGTAACTGCAAGTAGGCTGATCTTGCATCATCATTTCTTCTTCGGCTGTGATTGCTGGCTGAGATGTTTGCGGAGGCTCCGCTACATCTTCACTTGGACTTCCGGAAGCTTCGTCAACAACTTCAAAAACTTCTTCATCATAGTTGAGGGCTTCTTCCTCATTTTCGTAGACTTTATCAGGATATTTTGGCTCTGTATCTGGCCGTGAGACGGAAGTTGGCGCACTTGTGCGCTGATCATTGTTGGTAGACGGAGGTGCAGAGACGAAAGGAGTTTGAGACAAAGATGCAGTCGATTCTTGCGACGCTTCTGGTGCTAACGTGAAAGCTGGTTGCACCATTTCGATGTCTGATTCGTTATCATCATCATCATATTCCTCTGCGCTCTCGTCAAAGCTAGAGTTAGAATGTCTACGATCACGTTTTCCCTTTTTGAATTCTTCAGCCTTTTCTTTCTTTTTCTGTTCCGCAATATCTCTGCGTTTGATTCTTTTGGCGAGCTCTGCTTTAGACTTTGCAGGCATTGAGCCGGCTTGAGCCAAGGGCATATCAAATTTGCGATCCTTTTCGACTTTTTGATTTCCGGACATTTCATCTCCGGCAAATCGCTCTCTATTGGTCGGAGCTGTTAGAGCAATATATGAGCGATCAACTGCATGACACACTATCAAGAGATACAAATCCAGAGCACCGAGTGGATCGGTGATTAGATATTGAACCATATGATCTGGCAACTGAGCTCGATTCCAAGCTTGACCTACTGCCGTTCTGGCTGACTGACAAATTTGTAGGTTGAACATATACTGTAAAAGCGTTTGGAGACAATGATTTGCAGGCGTAGTTGCTACAGTTCTGGTGAAATTTGTTGCGAGCGGAAGAGTATCAATTATTTGAGCCTCGAACACGTTGCGTTCGAATAACTCGCGATGCCTCTGACGCTGACGGCGACTTTGCTGATAATGTTCCCAAGCAAAAAGACGTGTCGCATATACATGAAAATATGCAATGCGATCATTATCTGAACCATGGCAAGCTAGGGCAACATCGGATAGTTGAATGGTGAGCAACTCATGTAAGCCAAAAGGCGGAAGTGGGAACTGTGCGACGTCCCACACAAAAACTTGACCGCGAACTGTCGCGATTTGGATGAAATGGACAAATGGACCGTTTGAGTCATGATGTGTGGCCCTTATGGCCCGATACTGATCATCCCATTGGGAATATGGCAAGAAAGCACGATCATTAACAAACTCTGAGTCGAAGCCAAAAAGAAAACGACCATTTAAGGCGTTCATCGGCGCAAGAATAGCGACAATGGCCGCATATGACTGTGCGGGCGAATCTACGAAAACTATATGGATATTGCTGGCTGGGACATATGGCGCAGTCAGTGGCGCTCTGCCAAAATGCTCAAAATACCAATGACATTGAGCCATGATGCGACGATAACGCTGAGGTGTCAGCACGCGGGCTTACAGGCGCTATATCGGCAATGAAGCCGGCACGCCCAATATGTGGAGACTCTTGACCCGTAGGTCCTGAGCGTAGCTGCAAGCATGCAGCTGCCGCATGCAAGGCTATGAGGAATTCTGTGACATTGGACGGCGTGTGGCCGTTGCAATTGAACTCTGGACGGTTGTTATCCAGGTTTTCTGACGGTTTGTCGGACATAGTTGTGTAAAATAGGGTTCTGAAAAAGGGTAAACGTTATTTAGGGGAACCACATGATTAGACTTAGACATAACGAGTAGACGGACGGGAACGCATTCCTTTTTATGGCGTTCACTAGCCGGTAATTCTGAGAAATCTATGACTATCCCAGGGCAGACGGGACAACGTGGGACCTGAACTAGTACAATATTGCCTGGAATATATGCGCGTTTCTCCGAAATTAAATCGGAAAACGGCAATTTTGGCAATTGCAATAACCTATTTCGATGAACTAAATGAGTCACGAGCGGATTGTGAACATAGACAATCCGAGCTGTTTCGGAAGTTGGCAATTCTGTTATACGATATGGACCCACTTGCTTAGGAGCAAGCTTTCCTTGGTTCGGCGGAATAACTGCTTTGTTATTCAGATAAACAATATCGTTAACCGAAAAAGTCGTTTCGGAAATGTTTTTATCATATTGTCGCTTCTGATGCATACGCGCTTTCGCTAAGTTAGAGGCTGCAGCTTCATGTAGGTCACGTAAGGAGTGAACTAGGCTGGCTAAATACGCTTCAACTTGGTTAGGCAAATCAGGGTCAAGGGTTAAATCATTCAAGATTTGAATATCTAACGGAAAAGATGGCTCTCGACCATAAAGTAAGACAAATGGCGATAAATTCGTCGAGGCTTGAGGCGTTGCTCGATAGGCAAACAACGCAAATGGGAGATACTGTTCCCAATCATATTGATCACGAGCACTTAGCTTCGATAAACAGTCAATCAACGTTCGGTTATACCTCTCCACCAGACCATCACATTGGGGATGGTACGGTGTTGTGAAAATTTTCTGGATATGCAAAATTTTACATATTTCAGAAACTAACGTTGATGTAAAATTCGATCCTTGATCTGTCAGAAAACGTCTAGGCACTCCGTGTCTAGGTATGATTTCACGAAGCAAAAGATTTGCAATCGTAGTAGCTTTTATGTCCGAAACAGGAAATGCTTCTACATATTTCGTGAAATAGTCCATGAAAACTACAACTTGATCATTTCCAGAGATAGATTTTGGCATGTGAAGACAATCACATGCGATGAGATCAAAAGGAGCGCTAACTTCAATCGGTTTTAGGGGTACTGATGCTGGAATTGACGAAATCTTACGTTGCAGACATGTATGGCAATTTTTACACCATGCAATGACATCGTTTTCCATTCTTGGCCACCAATATCTCATTTGGATATTGGGCAAAATTTTTCGGGCTGAGAAATGAGCACCAAAAATTGAGTCATGAAATTCGGATAAGATAAAGCGACGTAAAGATTTAGGTATGACGAGTTGATAGATGACTTGCGGACTACGTTTAGGTTGAAAACGTCGAAAAAGTAGATCTTGGCTGACGAAAAATTCATCGCGATACTTCTTCTCGGAAAGATCATCGAGAGAATCGCGGATTTTGACGATTTCAGGGTCAAGGCGTTGTTCTGCTAACAGTTTAGCTGGCGTTAGCATTTCTGCTTTTTCTGCATCTGTCAGCATATTTCTTTCATAATATACCGGTGGTACATTTCTATTTGCTTTTGACGTAGTTGGTATGTCGGGCGGATTATCCTCCTCTTCCGACTCGGATTTCTCGGATTCTAGATTAGCTAAGTTCACAACTGCTTTTCTTTCAGCTTTATACTTTCGCTCATGTTCATCATACTTGGGGTGGCGTGAAAGTAAATCAGCGGCACAATTATATGCGCCGGGGACATACACAATTTTATACGTGTATTCTTGAAGCTTAAGTCCCCATCTTCGAAGACGACTAGACGGGTCTTTGACGTTTATTAGCCATGTTAGAGCTTGGTGGTCGGTTTCAACCACGAACTCTGTTCCATAAAGATAATGACGATAGTATTTAATCGCCCACACAACGGCTAGAGCTTCTTTCTCTGACGTGGCGTAATTGCACTCAGCGGAATTCAAGACGCGGCTTGCATAGCTGAGTATGAAGCGATTACCCGACGGCAGATGCTTTTGGGTAAGAATTGCACCTAAAGCATAGTTGCTGGCATCAGTTGTCAAGATGAACTGATGTTTATCGTCAAACTTTGGCAATTGTAGGATTGGCGGAGAAGTGAAAGCATCCTTGATTTTATCGAAAGCTTCTTGATGCTTTTCAGTCCAAACGAAAGGTATATCTTTTCGCAATAAGTTGAAAAGTGGCTTAGCTACTTTTGCGAGATCCTTTACGAACTTTTTGAACCAATGTACAAGGCCAAGGAATTTTTGTACACCTTTCACATTTTTCGGAGTTGGAAAACTTCGTACATCTGCAACTTTCGTTGGATCTGGCGCGATCCCAAAAGAACTAATTCTATGCCCTAAAAATTGCACTTCGTTATGGGCAAAATGGCATTTGTCCGGCTTAATGCGCAAATCTGCGTCACTTAAGGCCTTAAAAACTTTCTCTAAGTCTTGAAGATGTTCTGGGAAAGTTCGAGAAAAAACTATGATATCGTCGATGTAAACTAGGCACTTGTTCCAGTTTAGTCCTGCTAGAACTAATTCCATTAAGCGCTGAAAATCTGCTGGCGCATTTTTGAGACCAAAAGGTAACACATTGAATTCGTAGTGACCGACAGGGCAAATGAAAGCTGTTTTCTCCCGTGATTCTTTGTCTAACGGGATTTGCCAATAACCTGATTTGAGATCTAGCGTAGAAAAATACGCTGCCGATCCGAGAGCATCGAAATAATCTTCGATTTGGGGTAACGGATACACTTGGGTCTTGGTCACTTCATTTAGACGACGATAGTCTACAACTGGACGCAAAGAACCATCCTTTTTACCGATTAGGAATAACGGACTAGCCCATGGGCTTGTAGTTGGACGAATCACTTTATCAGCTAACATTTCATCGATAACTGCTTGCATCGCTTTTCGACGCGAATGTTCGACGCGATATGTTTTTCCTGTGATAGGCGGACTATCACCTGTATCGATATGATGCTTTAGGAGTGGCGTTCGGCCTAAGGGTTCTCCTTTTAGGGCGAAAATTGAAGAGTAACGTTGGCACAGATCACGAACCTGCTGTTGCTGATGAGCATTTATTGCCGAACCATTTAGGGCTTTGTTGATTGAAGCAAAAGTTTGGGCGCTCTATCGTCTGATAGGGCGACATGAGACACGATTTCAGCTTCAGTCGTTAAAGAACCTATGAATTCTCCAATATCTATGGTGATAGGTGACTTAGACGTGTTACAAACGCGAAGTGGGAAAACAGGGACTGATGTATCGATGATAGCTGGTGCGACGAACAGTGATTTGCTTAGCATGAAGTCATTATCAGGTTCAAAAAGAGCAATTTCGTCATTGAATTGACCACAACAAACATATCCGGGCGTCACAACTTCGTGACGCGGTTGAATGACAATTGATTCGGTAACAGTTACGCGAGCACAAACTGGACACGCAGTTTGCGTATCAGGGTTTACGCGCAAATGTTTTTTGTCATTTGCGGATAGCAGTTCGACACGAAAGCCATTGGCAAAAGCACAATCTTCGACTGTGTTGACGAAAAGTAGAGCTTGTTTGCAAAAATCGAAGCCTAGAAGCAAATCTTCCGGTAAATCATCAATGACTAAGACAACAGCCGGAGTGGTTTGTTCTGCGATTGTGATATGCATGATATAGGTGAAACGCACGGTTGCTGTCATTTTTCCAATTCCGTGAACAACATGCGCTGCTTGCTTTGGTGGCAATTTGAAACCTAAATGCAGAAAAGCGCTTGTGGTCATCATTGTGACTTGCGATCCTGTGTCAATTAACGCAGGGAGCTTTATTCCGTTGATTTCTGCTAAGATTGTAGGCAAATTCGTAGATGCATGGCTAACAACGGTTTTATTAGCTGCATCCTGAGTTTTGACTTGCGAGTTTAGCTTTTTGTACACTGCTAAACGTTTCTGTAAACGATGATATTCTTCGAGAAAGGCTTGAGATGCAAAAAGCTGTTCCGAATTTTCGGAAGTCGATACGGACGAAGTTACGATGTTTTCGTTATTAGATGACGGTTGGGTCGGTTGTGGTGGGGGAAACGTAACGGTGGGTGTGGAAGATACCGAATACGTAACTGCCGGGGGGTTAGAACGCACAGATTGCTGCGGAAATTGTCGATACGCGTTATTCGGCTGGCGATAATTCTGAGAATGTTCTGCAAAACGATTATTTGCAAACATATTTCTTTCATTGTCATAGTATCGCGTATTACTGTAAGGATTACGGTAGTTCTGGCGATTACCGTAATTTTGCCAAAAATCATTGCTCGGACGTCAAAAATCTTGACGGGAGTCATAATTTTGAGACGTAGATGGATACTGTGAGTTTTGAAACACACGAGAATTATACGGAGTACGGTAGTTCGATCGCCACGATGATGAATTGTTTTGAAACATTGGCCTGGATTGGCTACGGTATCGATTCGCATACTCACTAGAATTGTGAGTTTTGCTGTTGCAATAATTTCGATTGTTGTTTTGCTGACGCCGAAAACATTCATCTCTGGTGTGGCCCATGTGTTTGCAATACACGCAATATCGTTGCGCTAAAGCATTAGATGTCTCTGGACGCGATTGACGAAAAGACGTAGATTGACGGGGGTCTCATTTTGACTATACGTTGAACGCCGAGAATTGTTTTTTGGCAACACGCTACTGGATGCTGCAGCGGCAGTTGCTGGTAAATACGGCGTAGGCTGCTTAGCTGAAGCATACTGTAGGTTTGCAAACTCTATGCAACGCGCAGCATGAAGAAAATCTTGAAGCGGTGCTTCAGGCGCTCTTTTGTAAGCTTTTCTCGCGATATCTGGATTCATCCCTTTTCTGAGCTGATGACGAAGCATTTTCTCAAAAGCTATCGAGTCAACTTGAATTTCTGGTTGAGCTCAAATGAGATCTTCGCGTAACGCCAAAAAATAAGCGTTCACAGACTCTGATGGGTGCTGTTTTTGCTCAAGAAATCTATCAAACAATGTATCTGAGTCGATAGGCCGAAACTCTGCAATTAATGCTTGTTTCGTGAGTTCATAGGATTCGCGAACGTCGTTAGGTAGGGAGCAAAACAATCTAGTCGTATAGGTATCGAAAAATGATGGCAACAAATCTAGACACGATCTTTCATCAATTCTATAGCCATTTGCTAATCGCTCAAGTTCGTGAAAAAATCCACGAATATCTGTTTTTTCACCTTGAAAAAACTTCTTATTGGCTATCGTGTACTGAATTTGTTGCAAAAATGGACCTCTATTCATAGAGTCAGCTAGGTATCGAATACCTGTATTCTCTGAACTATCAGATGACGTGTCACGGTGCCGATGCCGTGAACGTCTTGAAGAGATCTATGACGCCTGGGACTTTCCGGCGGAGAGTCAGTAGCTTGATCAGGATAGTGAACTCTTCGGTTCTGTTGATTCTGAGGTGGGTTCTGATCCAGCGGGATCGATGCACCTGTATTTGGCACAAAAATTTGATTCTGCGGAATATGCATCGCATGAAGTGGCGGAAGTTCAGCATTTACGGGATTAGCTTGGTTCGCGGCCGGCTGAATGGCTGGCGAAACGATCTGTACTCGCGGAGACAGTTCAACATTTGCAAAACGAGCTAAATGTTGCTGTTCAGCGTTTACAGAGACGGTAGGACGCGATAAATGCGACGCGATTTGCTGATTAGGAAGCACTGGAACAGACGAACGACGGACTGGCATTGACGTTGCAAGCTGCATGCGCGAATCCGAGTCAGCATTTGCAAAGCGAGCTAAATGCTGCTGGTCCGCGTTTGCAGTGACGTTGGGAACCGGTTGTGGCTCAACAGGCTGCAAATCAGGGTTTGCAGAGTTTGCATTTTGCAACTGTGCATGCACATGCTCAACGGCTATACGTTCAAGCCGATTTTCCAAATCTTGCATATGCGCGAACATCGCATTCAAGAGATTATTTGAATTGCCATTTTCGGTTATCCGATTCACATTTGTGTCGGAAACCAATCTTTGCGGATTTGGAATCGTCGTTTCATTCAAAATCTGACGAAGAGTGATATTGTCGTCGTTTGCAACTTGATTATCTATCGGAGAGTCAACACTGTTGTCCTGAGTTTGGACACCTAGCGTTTGATTTGTATTCACAACGCTGTCTGCGCTTGCACAATTTTGTGCACTGGCGCTATTATCTGAATCTGAGTCATTTGACACATTTCTAGATGATTTCGGAGTATTAGCCTGCTTAGGCGACTTATCTGGGGTTTTTCTCCCAGTTTTGGTCATTTTTCCTGCTAGTTTTTTGCCTGGCATGACAGACAAATTGAGATTAAGATCAGGACAAAAAATTTATGTCACAACCCCAATCTCGACCAAGAAAAATATGCACACGAACACAATAGAGTCAAAAATGCACACGAACAGTAAAATTTTAAGAATGCACACGAACACAATATGGTTACACAAAGTGGAAAAATTTTTGAAAATTTTTAGGCAGAAAATGAAACGATGTTAGCTCGGCTGGTCGTCCTGAATGACCTCCAATGTAAACGTAAAGCATTTACATTGGAACCGAACCAAGTCCAAATCATCGTTAATGAAATAATAAATTTTTATAATATTTTTGGACAGAAAATTATGAAGCAATTAAAAACGCGACAGCATGAAGGTGCATGCTGCCGACTGTCGTGTTACGCTAATCGGTTAAAAACAACACTATAATTACGAGGGCACGTAGCCCGCCAACGGCATACAACTATTGCCCTGAAGGCACACAAATAAAACAATAAATGCGTAAGGGCGAAAAAAGCCTGCCCACTACGCGACGAGATACGACGAGATTTCCCTGCAGCCACACAGGGGAAAGAAAACAGGGATTCTACGTGCGGAAAAATGCGTCGCACGGAAAAAACAGGCACAGCGTACAAGCTGACGAAAAACTGGGAAAGCTCAATGTAAAATGAAAAATTCTTAAAGCGCGTCCGAATCGTAATATCGTCAAAACTGCGCTCGCACGCAGTTTTAAACAATACGAAAAAGAGGCGTATCAAACGCGGACAAAGAAACGCGAAATGGATCTACGAGAATAACAATAGGCCTATGGGCAAAGCTTACGGTAAAAGAATGTACAAACGAAATAGACACAAATATGAGACACACACATATGGAGTTTTAACACACGTATGATATGATAGCACACATACCAATTCGTACTCAAGTCGCATTAAGCCCGAGTGCCCATTTTCCTATCCCGGATTTTTATTGAAAATATGTGTGGGAAAGGAAATGAAGATATGATAATTTTAAGAGGGAAGGTGGTTCCGGGCGACACACTAAAGCGTTACGCTGAGTGGTCGCGTACGTGCAAATGGAAATTAAGCACAAAATTGAGCATCTGGGGCAAACAGTCATCGGCATGTTTGTACAACATAGCACAAAACGAATGGAATTTCGCGTTGAACCAACGCAACGAAAATGGGGTGTGTAGAGCCATCTCTACACATATACATAATTCTATTTTACCAGACAAGTATCTAAATGATTTAGTAATAAAAATAGGGATTTAATTGAGAACTGAAGGCATAACAACGAGCTCACACATCACACGGATGGCTACTCGAAAATGGCTATGCTAACCGATACAGTAATAAGCTGTTGTCGGATGGCATACGCGAACTGATGGAAAAAGTACGCACCGTGTAACTCTCGCAGTTACAAATTCTAAGAATTTTCTTCGGCAATAAGCTGAGGTTATGATAAATATATATTAGATCGATGCTATAATCGCAATCTGTCAGCTTGTCGGAGGTGGTGTTAAAATTTATGACCGAAGTTGTGTGAAACAGACTATAGTTGCAAGATGACTTGCTTCGTATCGTCAAAAATAGAAAACTAACTGCAGTCGTATTTAAGGGTGTTTCATTTTGTTCAGCATTATAGCAAGCAAACCTGCCGTCAATTGATGAGAGCACACAATCATTGCAGGCGGCGTCTTGCTTGAACCAACAATTTCTTTGATTGTCTTGAATGCATCGATGTTTGCCATTTCATTCAATTGGCTTGCAAAGTCACTCCTGTAAAATAGTTCACTCCATATAACTTCCCATACTGTATAGACAGCTTGCTGCTTTTTCAATCGTTTTTGGTTCAGTAGTTTATTTCAATCTGCAGGCCGCAAAATACAATTCGATTTTTTGCGTTGCTTAGAGAAAGTCTGATGTTTAACAGATTTTGCGACTTTAGGCGTATAACATAAGTAGCTTTTCCCTGGTCTCCTCCTTTTACATCCTCAATAATCCACAAATATTCGTCTTTTTTGTTCCATCGAAGTATTTTTCTTTGCTAGTCAAAGAAATATGCGCCATATGTTTCGTTTATGCCCTTCATTAATCAAACGCCGTCGCTTGAGTCTGCGGACAGGAATTAAACGCACATTGTGTATGTTGTGAGAATCCATGCAACGCACTCAGAAAGTATAAATGCTTTCGAGATTAATTTCAATATTATAAATACTGTATTCGATTGAGGTTCTTTCGCGTCTGTCTATGTTTAACAACTGGTTGGCAGTGTTGCCAGGTTGGGGTTTTCCCCCATTTTGGGGGGGTTTTTTGGGATCCTTGGGGGAATTTTTGGGGTTTTAGCTCACGGGGGATTTCTTGGGGGTTTTTCAAAATTTTTGAGGTTTTTTTTGGGGGTTTTTCATTTGATGTGCATTGTATTGTGCAAGTATTAAATTTTAGAAAGTTTAGAGGTAGCAATCAATTACTCTAATCTTATGTCAAAAAGAGAAGCCAAGCCCACAGCACAGCCGTGCGTGCCCAGCTCAGCTTACCTTTTTTTATTTCAGGACTTTTATTTTTAGCCCTTTTATCACGGTAGAATGTATTTCATAGGCGTAGCTAGGACAGGGTTGGCAAGGCTGGGTTTTTTGAACTTGGGTTTTTTGGGTTTTTTGTGGGTTTTTGGGTGCAAGAAATTGTTGGGTTTTGGGTTTTTTGGGTTTTTTATCCTTAGGTTAAGAATTTATTTGTAATGGAATTAAATACTGTGTATTGTCAATGTTTTTTGTATCATGGTTGTTCCTTTTACAATTGCTTGCGATGCACGAGGTTAAGTGTCCATCCATTCTCATCCTCTCCTCCTTCCTGTTGCTATTTTTCTCCTATAGTATATACTTTTCAAATGAGAAAAGCCGCCCAATAAAGGCTATGTGGCAATGCGGCATGGATTTTTCTACTAATATGGCAATTTTTTTTGTTTTTTTCTTGAAGCAGAGCAGAATTTATGAAGAAATTTCAATATTATGCATTTTAAAATTGCTCTGCCCAATTTTTCATTCTGTTCTCACAGCATGGATTGTGCTTGTGAATGACCAATTTTGTTGTTGAATTTTGTGTATTAGCTGAATAAAGTTGTTTACTTGTTTTGTTTTGTGTCTTGAAGCTGTTGAAGTATTCTCAGCTACTATCTATAGCTCGAGCCAGAATTTTTATAAAAAAAACATAAAAAACCCTTAAAAACCCAAAAAACCCAAAAAAAAACCCAAAAAAACCACAAAAAACCCAAAAACCCAAAATTCGAAATTTTTAAATCTGGGTTTTTTCCATCCCTGAGCCAGGATTTTCGCCAGGGGGTATTCCAGAAAAAAATTTTTTTCGTCTAAAAAACGCGCGGGGCCGTTAAATAACGTGTTTTTTGGGCTTTTCACATCATCCTGCACGATTTAAGCCATTGAAAAATTAAAATTTCTTAAAAATTTTTTCATGTTTTTGACGGAAAAAATGCTTCTTAAGCGCGCGAAGCGCTAATTTATTGATTTTCCACCAATGAAACGGTAGAAACTACCAAATAATAGAATAAACCGGCGCGAAGCACCGAATTTTTCGATTTTTCATCTCAAAACAGCATCACGCAACCATATTGCTCACTTTTTGAAAATGTAAAAATTTTCTCCAGGGGGGAATCCCCCTTTCCCCCCACTGGCTACGGCAGTGATGTATTTCAATTCTTCTAAAATATCGTGTTAAAAAATGAAATGAAATGAAATGAAATCATTTCATTTTTTCATTTCAATTCTTCTAAACTATCGAGTTAATGAACAGTTGCCATCAAATCGACTAATAATTTGAAAGAATAGCGAACCTTATGTACACAAAGGTGAGTGTTGTTACAATAATATCAGAAATCTATGGAAATTTTAGGATTTCTATGGATGAATCTATGGATGCTGAAAATTTAGACCCGGCATGGCAAAACTGCTCGGGGCTCGGGTTTCATATCGAGGTGTATCGTCCATGTTGAGTTTATAATTCATCGTTTCATTTGTACAATCTCTGCGTCATATTTTCCTTTTTTGTGCCATATTGTTTTTAATTTAATTAGCCTTTTGGCAAATTGTTTTTGTTACCTATTCAAACATTTGGATGTAGTGAAGTTTCTTATGATGAAAGGTTAAAAGCGTTATATTTAGAGAGGCTTGAACTCTGTAGAATTTATTTTGATTTAATTGTTACATATAATATTATTCATAATAATCTCTTACAATCTGAAGATTTTTATCAGTTTTATGGTCATTCGCGTAAACAGGTTTTAGACAGTTTTCAGACAATTTCAGATCCCTCGTTCTTCCTGTAAAATGTGTGCTACCGCCCCATCCCCAATTCGAAAAATGATTTCTAGATATAAGATTTGTTAAAAATAAGTTACGTAACCGTATGCATGCCAGTACTGTTGATCATATTTTAGCGGTTCGATACGGATTAATGTGACGTCAACAAACCTGTTCAAATTTTGAAATAACAAAATCTATGCTAGTTAAATTCTCCAATCAAATTTATGATTCTCAAACTGATTTTAGCTCGCACGTAAATGATGTCCAAGTTTGTTTGGATGATGTTTTGTTTGAAGAAATCGATAATTATGCTCCTAAAGTCGTGTTAGAGTGAATTTGGTGAACCGTTTTGAAATGAATTGTTTATAAAAGGTTGTTAATGTATTATGCTGCTTAGCTGAAAGCATTTTTTGCACAAATAATGCATGAATATCATCAGAAAGTTGTTCTAGAAAGCATTTGTAAATTTTTGAGCTTTTGCTTTAGCTAGGTGTAGGTCCGCTTGAATTGGCTAGTTTTGTGCACGTTCTATTATGAGAAATAAGAATTCAAAAAATGATGCGCAACACAAGCATTTTAAAACATTTTTATTTAATTAAAAAAAACCGGAAAATTCAGAAAAAATGGTTTTTTATTTCTGGCTGCAAAGATGTGGCGCGATGGAAAATGCACAAAAACGATGTTATTTAGCGCATCCAGCTCGTTTGTATGCGTTTTATCGACTTAATTGTTTAACAAAGCATTTTTTAATATGGGGTTTTTTTCTCATTTGGGGGATTTTTTTGGGGGTTTTTAAAAATTTGACCTGGCAACACTGCTGGTTGGTGTTTTTAGGCTATTTGAGGTAAAAATTGGGGGATTTTTCGACAAGAGCATTTCGCAAACTGTGGGCAAAGTTTGCACACCTTTTTCCTCCACATTTTAGGTTTTAGTGAACCAAAATTTCGAGATGTGGAAGAAAAGTTTGGGCTCGATTCAGTATGTGGAAAACTTTTGTAATGCAGAAATGCGTCATAGAAGATTGGAATTCCAAAATTTTCCAGGCTTCGTGCCGAATTGATTCATTTTCATTGTTTTTTACTGATGTTCCCGGCGCACCGCGTCGATCGCCGCAGCACATTTATCGATAAGTTGCACTAGAACTAGTGATTGACCGGGGCGACGTTTTTGGCCGGGGCGGTGGCATTGGTGTAGCTGGTTCACATATGTATTAAGATAGCCACGTTATGGGTACGTATACAGCAAGTAGTATCCGGTGAATGCTGCCACCTAAGTGGTTTGATTTGAGTCAAGTCGAAAACAAATAAGGCAGTCATCAGATTTTTCCAGTAGATTTATGTGACTGACCAAAATGTTAGTGCCAGCGTTTAAAATAAGCCTAAGTAATGGGATGCAACTCGCGTCGCTCACTTCGCTTCGCTCCGCTCGTCGCTTCCCATTACTCAGGCTTATTTTAAACGCTGGCACCAACATTTTGGTCAGTCCGTGATACTAAGCCTAAGCCTAATCAGCTGGTAAACCAGCAAAACATCACGAATACCTTGCAATCTTTATCAAAATTAACCAGTGTTAGTCGATTGGTTATGGTTCTGGACTTTAGAGCAAGGGGTCCACGTTTCAAATCCGACTGCCAGCAACTTTCTCTCATTTCCTCAGATGCTATCGACCACACACATACGCCCTTATATGACTATGTTAATACATATGTGAACCAGCTACACGAATGCTGGGGTGGTACCAGGGCTGAAAAGATCCCCGGCCCCGGCTGGGGCCAGGGCTGGCCGGGGTCAGACAAGGAAAATATTATTGCATGACACATCCTTGGGGTGGGCATAGGAAAAGAAATAATGAGCGACTGCTCCATTCAGTAGTAAATGGCAAGCGCAAAGTAAGGTGCGCCTTTTCATATCAAGTTTTATTACTATTTATGTCACAAGAAACAAATTTAGTCCAGTGTTTCATTGTCTGAATCATCAATAAAGTCTATGTCGCTGCTATTAGCACACTATATCATTTGAATCTTCGCTACTGCTACTGCTGCTGTAGCGATTGAATGCAATAGGTATTGGATGTAATAAATGGACATCACACATTCCCATAAGGGGAGAGGGTATTACCCCTCTCAGGGTCCAAGACACAAGTCACTGTCAGACGATTTGTGGTGAAAACCTTTTGCATTTTTTGAACTTAATATTTTAGTATGGCAAAAGTGTACCTAATTATTAGAATTTCACGAAGGGATACATATTTTAGAATGTGAGCTAGAGTAAATAGATAAACTATCACTATAAAACATGCATGCAATCGCTTAAAATTTTATGAGGGTCCCTCAGTATACATGTAACAGCTGGAAATCTAGGGTAGGGGTCCCTCGCCATTTTAGAAGGAGGGGATTAGCGGCTAGATAAAAAATGGTAAAAACACATAAAAATAGCCAAAAAAGCGCAGGTTTTCGCCAAAAATGGGGGAGGATGGTCAAATATTTTCTGACTTTCAAGGAAGTTCGCGGCTTCAAAGCGTGGATGGGGGATAGCCCAAACCCCCTGTCACATGCATATTTCTCGGCCATTTTCAGGAGAGGGGTAAGCGGCTCCATTTTTGCAGCCGCTTACCCCCTGCAAATCTTCAAAATGGTAGAATTTGCAATAAGGAATTCTACACCTTTTTACAGTTTTTGTTCTTCAAAAATCTTTGTACATGTACAAAGATGGTCCTGAAACGTCTTTGTACATTAGCATAAATCTTCGCCAAATAGAAAAAGACCATGCTTCTAAATATGATAATTCGACCTGAATTAAGTTGATAATATTAGTTCGGCATGAAGTGCTGAAATTTTTAAAAGCTTTCAATGGAATTCACACATAAAACTCGACTGAGAAAGCTAAAACAACTTGTACTACAAAATCAGGAATATTACAAAAATTGTAATATGCGAATTAATACGCAACACTGCGCTTAGAATGGAAAAATGGAAAAATGTCAAATATTCAGAAACCCAAAAATTACCCAAATACACTACTAAAGGTCGAAAAACTATGTTCTACAACACTGAAATCGTTACTTTACCATATTGAAGTATACAAAAATTTGCATGTACAAAACAGTGTTTTTTGTATTCGCCAAAGATTTTTCCCAATGTACAAAGACATGTATATACAAAGGTACATTGTACAAAAAAACACTGTCACATACTGATAGTATGCAAAAATATGTATGTTTAAAAATATATTTATATAATATAGCTACAAAAATTTGTTAGCTCATACAAAGACCTTTTCAGAGATCTTTGTACAAGCGCAAGAAGCTCATACAACAAAACAGAGTCGGCTAATAATAGTCCACCACTAATTTTCTGGTCCTCCAATTTGTGATTTCACCCCTCCCTCAACTCTGGTTTCACCTCTCCCTCAACTCTGGACCTTAGGATACTATTTGAGACATTTTTAGTTTATTGGATCGGACGCAATTCTGCAGCATAGTTTACATTCACCTATAATTAACCTCCGTCCTAATAACTATTACACAATAAACGCGTTTTAAACCATGCGGTTCCCATTCAATTAAATGTAAAAGTGTTTTTTGTAAAAACAGTATGTTGAAAACGTACAATTTCCAACTAGAAATAGAACGTATTTGTCAACTCTAAATCTTTTAGTCATAGCTATGAATGAATGAGTTAAAAGTAGCATTCAGTTTAAATAAGTTAAGTGGCGGAATCGAAAACATGCAGATTTTCCTGAACATTTATTCAGTAAAAGCTCATTCATACAGAGTAGCAAAGTTATAACAAGGACTAAGTAAGTATACATATGGTCTAATCAGTATATACAATTCTCAAAATTAACACTTGCTCATTGATAAGTAAGTGCCAGTATCACAGCCTGTACAAAATACGAATTACACTAAATTGTTCCCCGGCCCCAGCCATTTTTTGACCTTGCCCCAGCCGGGGCTGGGGCCCCAGTCGATCACTAACTAGAACTTCACTATAATTTTCAAAATCCTCATCTCGATAACAGATTTTGACAATTTTTATAGTGCAAAAATGCGTTTTAGAGAGCCAAAATTTCAAAATTTTTAGGCGCTCCGCGCTGGACATACCTGGGCGTGGGGGTTTGGGGGTATGCACCCCCAGAAACCAAAATACCCCCCCCAGAAATCAAAATACCCCCCCCAGAATTCAATTTTTGAAAATTTTTTTTCGTTTTTTTCGCAATTTTTTGATGCCAATGGATAGTGCTTGATGAGAAACGTCGAAAAATGGTGTTTTTATCGTCATAACACCATTTTTAAGGCCATTTTTCGACCTTCAAAAAAATCTTGCACCCCCCCCCAGAATTTTCTTGCTGCCCACGTATGGCGCTGGATCGATTTTAGGTATTGATGTCAAGGCTGCACGCCATGCCAATCGCAGCACTTTTATCAACAGTTTGCTGTAGAACCCTATTGGTTAAAAATTCTTATCTTCTGCACGGATTTTCGTACAATTTTTGGGTATTTATATGGCAGGTTGACTCTTACCTTTTGAACATGAATTGAAAAAGTGTATAAAATTGTGCCCATACTGTTCTTAGGTTGGTGACATTTTAAAACTGCGTTGTCGAACCATAGTTTCCGAATGTCGAAAGTTCAGGGGGTGAAATCCCAAAATTTAGGACCACTAAATTTAGAGTTTGACCTTTTTTTGCAGGCCAAATATGAAAAATGGCTAAAACATCCTATTTAGCATGTTTTAATGTGAAAAACTGCATTTTTAACTACAGTACACGCCCCAAATTTTGCGTGCGCAATCTCCATTAACTTTTGTTGCAGTCGGATTTTATCCAGCAAACCTTAGTGGGCATAAGTGGGCAGCTGATAAGCACTCGCAGCCGTCTGACGGACTGCTTTCAAATTATTGCGGCTGTTCATGGACTGCAGTGGCTGTTGGATGCTGACTGCAGTTACTTTGCTGTAAGTACGGAAACATGAATAGTATCGCAGCTAGCATATTGCGTTTTTTGTCATACTGCGTTTCAAAAGTGTGCATGCTGAAGGTCCAGTCCGAGAAAAAAGGTAAAAATAGATGAGAATTTTTGTGCATATCATTATAATTTTCGTTTCCTCCATTGGAATCTCATCTAAGAGATAATGGGCATAAAAATGAAAGAAAATAGTATTTCCTGTAAGCGATCAATTGCATATTGCTCTGCAGCAAAAGAGCATTTTAAAATTAATATCAGTCTGAGAGCGTACCGCGTTTTAAAACAAATTCATGGCCAATAAAGAGTAAAAGATTTAAGAATCATATAGGCCCAAAATTTCTTTTGTAATTGATTTTAAAAAGCGCATCTTTTTGGCTAAATCAAAATTAGAAATGAAATCAAAGCAAATTGCTCTTATCTTTTGGAGGAAAAGGTTTTTCAAAAAGGTATTTTCCTTTTTCTGCAAACCATATTTTTCAGTTATATTGCAAAATTATGAAGAGAGAATGAATAGTGACTATAAGGTCTAAGCTAAACATAAAATTTAACAAAATAGTGAAATATAGATGACGATTTGCAAATTAATTGTACATCATAAAATTTTTGTTTTATAAACTAAATAATAAATATCATAATGCCTTTAAAATACAGAATTGATAAAAAGCTCCTGATTATCCGCTTTCAAAATATTTTGTATCTTCACATTTTCATTTATTTATGATACGCACATCAATAATATATTCAGTTCAGAAGTGAAATACATCATGTGGTGTCTGTCCACACGTGGTTGTGGGGGGTTTGGGAGGTATGCACCCCCCATAAGTTGGAATACCCCCAGAAATCAAAATACCCCACAGGATTCAATTTTTGAAATTTTTTTGCATTTTTAGCAATTTTTTGATGCCATTTGGTAGTGCTCAATGAGAAACGTCGGAAAATGAAGTTTTTTCGCAATACGACCACTTTTAAGACCATTTTTTGGCCTTTGAAAATTTTTTCACCCCCCCCAGAATTTCGGTGCTGCCCACTAGGGATCAACCGGAGCTCCGGCTCCGGCTCCGGCCTCCCGGCTCCTCCGGCCATTTTTTGGTCCTCCGGCCTCCGGCGGCCGGAGGTTCAAGAAAGGGGCCGGAGGCCGGAGGTTTTTTGAACCAAATCATTCAATGCTTTAACGCTCTTCTTTTCTTTTGAAGCTTAGCACTCAGATTGCCTATTTTGTGAATTTGTACAAACACAGGTTTAATAAGTGAAGCTGTGAATGTGAACACTAATATGGCATTGTGAATGCACCATTGGTGAAATATTATATCATATATTTTGCTTAATAATGAACGAAAATATTTTAGATTGCAAAGCGAGCCGAGTCCGCGTTAATTCAGCGCACGAATGGATATAAATCTCTTTCGAGTGACAAAATAACAAACTTGGTGCGACGTAGTCTGCTCACTTACTTTTTGAGCTATTACAGATTGTAGATATAAGTACATACAGACACATTGCTAAGCTCTTTATGCTATGTTTATTTGGGTACTTTTCGAGTATAAGTGCATCCAGACAATAAGGGCAAGCGAGAAAGCGGTGAGATTGGAGCTAAAAACAGAAATATGCTTATTAAATGATTTTTTCGATTACTCAACCGCTGCTGCCAGACCAGTCATTTGAGAACATGTGTAATAGGTGAGGAGAGAACTAGAAGAACGTTATTGCATGTTAGTCTTCTTGATTTTCGCATAGCTCGATTAAAAAGGTACATTATGGAATGAATAATAAATTTCATACGTTATGTAGTTTGCGTTGAAAACGAACCTGATTCACTGATATATCTGCATTTCGCACGTTTATCAATTTTCGGAAGTAGCTTGACTAGCAACAGATCACAGAACTAATTTAATTAATATGGTCGCAATATTTTAGTACATACATATAAATGCATGGCTGGACAGTAAACATTCACTTCTACAGATCTTTTTCTTATCCATGAGCAATGTATTTATACAAACCTATATACTGTACATCATATGAATTATATTTACGGCTTGTGAAAATTCTATTTCACTGAAAATTCTAAGTTCACCTCCGGCCTCCGGCCTTCGGCCTCTGGCTCCGGCTCCGGCCGGAGCCGGAGGTGACGATGGCCGGAGCTCCGGCTCCGGCCCGGAGGAAAAAAATTGACCTCCGGTCGATCCCTACTGCCCACCTATGTGTCTGTCTCCTCAGGCAAGCATATACTTCAAAAAATATTGCCCGTTCTATTATTTCGTGCAAATTTTATTTTGACCAGCCAACTTCCTTCGCAATTTTGCTTGTTCAATTAAAGTACTTATATATGCGTATCTACCATTTTGTATTTATGCTATTCAGCGGACATACACCTACACATGTATTCAATGCAAGGCTTGAAAACAACAACAAATTTTTACCTCCTGATATTTTAATACAAAAGCTCACAAAGATTTTGCTGGCGTTCCCTGCTCTCTGTTTGACTGAGGACGCATAAATTATGCTAATCAGATAGCGCATTGGCTAGCATGTGCAACGGGCTGTGTGTAAAACTTAAATCTCCTGCGTAAAAAGTGTAGTAATTGAGCGTTGAATTTCGACTTTACTTAACTCGGAATAAATCGAAATATTGCAACCAAAAGAACTCAGTGCTTTGTGCATGATGTACAATTAATTTGCAAAACTATTTGTCATCTGTATATTACTATCTTGTTAAATTTTGTATTCAGCTTAGACCTTACAGTCACTATTCATTCTCTCTTCCCAATTTTGCAATATAACAGTGAAAAATATGGTTTATAGAAGAAGGAAAATACCTTTTTGAAAAACCTTTTCCTCCAAAAGATAAGAGCTATTTGCTTTGATTTTATTTCTAATTTTGATTTAGTCGAAAAGATGCGCTTTTTAAAATCATATAAGTAATGGCAAAAGAAATTTCGTGCCGATATGATTTTTAAATCTTTTACTCTTTATTGGCTATGAATTTGTTTTAAAGCGCTGGAATGCTCTCAGCCTGAAATTAATTTTAAAATGCTCTTTTGCTGCAGAGCAATATGCAATTGATCGCGCACAGGAATTACTAATTTCTTTCATTTTTATGCCCATTATCTCTTAGATGAGATTCCAATGGAGGAAACGAGAATTATAATGATATGCACGAAAATTTCTATCTATTTATATCGTTTTTTTCTCGGACTGGACCTGCAGCATGCACACACTTTTGAAACGCAGTGTGACGAATAACACAATATGCTAGCTGCGAAACTATACATGTTTTCGTACTTACAGCGAAGTAACTGCAGTCAGCATCCTACGGCCACTGCAGTCCACGAATGGCCGCAGTAGTCCAATAGCAGTCCGTCAAACGGCTGCAAGTGCTTAGTAGCTGCCCACTAATGCCCACTAAGGTTTGCTCGATAAAATCCGAGTGCAACAAAACTTAATGGAGACTGCACATTCAAAATTCGGGGCGTGTACTGTACTTTTTGTTCCATTTTGACTAGTTTCGTCACTCTTGTAAGTTGAAAATATAAGAATTCATCGAAAATTTTGACTTTTCAGATTATTTCTAGTTCATTCTAGGTATTTTATGGGTAAACAAAACAGAAATGTACTAGTCGGCGCGAAGCACTGAAAAAATTTTTATACCTTCGCTGCTTTTGTACCCAAAAATCATGCTGAAAATGTTTGATAGCTATCAAAATCGTCCGACAGTGATTCAAGTCTCGGACCCTGAGGTGGGGGTAATACCTCCCTCACCCCCTATGGGAATGTATGTTTCAAACGCATAAGCAAGTAGGAGAATTGCGATTGAAGGAACGCTTGAATCACTGGATTGGTTTAATTTAATTATTTGCTATTGGTGTTTTGGCTGCGCCGCGCCAATTGGGCAGTAATTATTTGCAGTCAATGCAAATTATTTAGCAAACAGTGAATTATTATTTGCAGTCAACTCCGAATAATTTAGCATACATTGAAATATTATTTGAAGTCAAAAACCAGCTGCCTAGACTGCAAATAGGATAGAACACAGTTAGTGATCGACCGGGGCGACGTTTTTGGTCGGGGCTAGGGCGATACCGGGGCTGACAAAAATCCCCTGGGCCGGCCAGGGTCAGACAAGAAAAATATTATTGCATGACACATACTTGGGGTGGGCATAGGAAGAGAAATAATGAGTGACTGCTCCATTCAGTAGTAAATGGCAAGTGCAAATTTAGGTGCGCCTTTTCAAATCAAATTTTATTACTATTTATGTCACAAGAAACAGATTTAGTCCGGTGTTTCATTGTCTGAATCATCAACAAATTCTATGTCACTGCTATTAGCACACTCAATATCGTTTGAATCTTCACTACTGCTGCTGCTTGCGCCGCATTCTACATGTTCATCAGCCAAAGTGCTTCGGAGCTTCCACGTATCGAATCCAATTGCTTGCAAATTATACTTTTTAGAAAAATCATAGCAAGTGTCTAGATTTAGGAGATTTTAGCGTTTAAATGGCTCAAAATTGTCCATTTCTGGCGAATTGTCAATAGGTAGTCTCTTTCTGACTATATTTTAGTCAATTTAATGCAATATTCTAAAATTTCCTCGTGTTTTATGTTCTGGAAAGAATGAGCATTATCAGAAATGCTTAAAAATAGCGTTTTCAACGCATTTAAAGCGTTTTTACGCGTTTTCAACGCATTTAAAGCGTTTTTACGGTAAAAAAGGCACTTTAAAAATTTATTTGGATTGCACCCCCCTCTCCCTCTCCAGAAATTTTTCACTGTGCATATCTTGAAGCGAGTAGAAATGATGGCACACAATCAACGCCCTAACAGAGCATAAATAATCCAAGCAAATTAAAATAAGAAACAAAGACTCTGAATGTGAAAGAGAAAGCTCCCGTGAAAAATATGAAAAATAGAAGTAATAATCGTTACTAACAAGACGAGAAACAGAAGTAGTGGAATCACAGAGATGTAGCAATTGGACGGAATAGGTCTTGGATGTAATAAATTAGAAATTTATAGCTTATCATATGGGTCGCAATACTGCAGTGTAGTTTACTTCCGCCTATTATTCGCTTCTGCAGCAATAACTATTACGCAAGAAACGCGTTTTAAAGCAGGCGGTTTCCATTCAATTAAATGTAAGTGTTTTTTGTAAAAATTTTCTTTTGAAAACGTTCAATTTCTAACTAGAAATAGAACGTATTTGTCAACTCTAAATCTTTTAGCCACTAGCTACGGATAAACGAGATAAAAGTAGCATTTGGATTAATAAGTTAAGTGAAGGAATCGAAAACATGCTGATTTTCCTGAACATTTATTCAGTAAAAACTCATTTATACACAGTAGCAAAGATTTAACAAGGACTATGTAGTACAGTTCTCAAAATTATTACTTGCCCATTGATAAATAACTAGCAGTATCACATCCTGTACAAAATTCGAATTACACTAAATTTTTCCAGGCCCTGGCCATCTTTTGACCGTGCCCCGGCCGGGGCCAGGGATGTCGAAAAATGGCCGGGGATTGCCAGGGCCGGGGCTGGGGTTCCGGTCAATCACTAGACACAGTGTAATAATTACAGTTAAAAAGCAGTAGCCTACACATTGTGTTATTTATCATATGCGATGTCATTATTCTTATCACGTATTTTTCATGGACGTAGCAATAAATCCTTTGTTTGTTTATTATTTGTAGTCAAAAACCAGTGGCCTAGACTGCAAATAATATGCACAGTGGAATTTTATTCGCAGTCAAAAAGCAGCGACCTTGACTGCAAATAATACAAGTGCAGTAAATTATTTGCAGTCTATGCCGCTGGTTTTCGACTGCAAATAACGTTGGACTGTGTCCTATCTTATTTGCAGTCTAGGCCGCTGCTTTTTGACTGCTAATAATATTAGACCGTGTACTATCTTATTTGCAGTCTATGCCGCTGGTTTTTGACTGCAAAGAATATTTCACTGTGTACTGTATTATTTGCAGTCTAGGCCGCTGGTTTCTGACTGCAAATAATATTACACTGTATGCTAAATTATTTGCAGTTGACTGCAAATAATTACTGCCGTTTACTTAGGGATACTTGGCTAATATGAAAAATCTGCATTTCCTATACAGTTTTTATTATGCTAAAGCTTGCACGGAACGTCAAATTTGTCAATTTTTGACGATTTGAAACATCAAGAGTTAGGTTGGCCAAAATCCAACCCAGGAAATTTCGCATTTGGCTTTTTTGTGGTTTTTTAAGGGGTTATTTGGGTTTTTTGTGGGTATTATTAGTATTCTTTCAGGATTTCACAGCGGATTTGTCCGTCAAAGCTATGCAGTTTCATTTTTGTCACATAAGAGCGCCCATGCAATTTGCCTAAATCTATGCAATTCGTCAATGTTTCAGTTTTCTCAAATATTTGTGAAGAATAGTGATTTTTTTTGAAAACATTGAGGAAAATTGACAGAGTTGGAATAAAAAATAATCTGTTATAAAGTAGTGCTAAAATTGTATATAAACGATTTCTCTCTGTCATTTTATTCTTTGCAGTCAGATTTTTAAATTGCATAGACACTAAGAACTTCAACGGAATGAGCCTGAAATCCTTCTTCCGCTTTCTGACAAAATCCAGCATAGGTTTTAGGAATCTCAGGGCTTTGGACCTCCCTTTAAGAATCCGAAAGGTCCTCTCCTGAATCTGTTAGTACCCCTGAATTAAACTTTTTGGCGATTTTTTGCGATTTTTCCCTGTCAGAACCACAGAATTTTGTTGTCGTACAATGTCCATATATGATTAGGTAATTCATAAATATATTTGCTTATCAGTAGTGACTAGTGCGTATAACAAAGATGTGCTACTCACCTACCCGCTAGACCAGCCAAAGCATGACTAATGTGATGCAGAACCCATTTCATTTGAGTCTGAGCCTAGGCGCTTAATTTTTGGAACCTTTAATTTAAATCCTCAGATGTGAACAACGGGCATACATAATATTAAAAACTAAATCAATGACCCAAAAACACATAAATTCAAAACCTTAAGATTTTTGCACCCAAAAAAGCCACAGAAAACCCAGAAACTAAAAACCTAAGCCTTGCCAACCCTGATTAATAGAAACTCGGAGGTAGTCGGGGAGAGATATTTTGGTAGATACCGACTTATGCACTTAAGTAACTACCTCATGCCTACTGAATTCATGCCAAGTCTTTTGACATGACATTACCTATTGGGGTACTGGGGCACTTATGCACTTCAGCACCTAAGTATCGAATGTTTTCTATCTTTTTTAAGATTAGGGTATATACGATCAGACCTGATATGCTATTATGACATTCTTCCTTTCAAAATGCAATTTCTGACACTACAAAGATATATAGAACAAATAATTACTCATTTTGGCGCGAAGCGCCGAAAGTTTTGCGAATTTCAAACCTTCTTTGCAGTTTTAATTTTCCCAAAAATCTTTGTACATAAACGATGGCTTTAAATTCCGTTGGAATTCATTTTACCAAAATCTACTTTTATCTCCAACTGCTGTGTTATTATCACACACTAAGGCTTAGGCTCAGTTATGTGCATTCACATTAGTGCCAGTGCATGAGCTAAGCCTGAGTTGAATTGGGCAAGAATTGCGGAGCAATCGAAGCGAGCGTAGCAATTTTCGCCCCATCTCTGCTTAGGCTTAGCTCATGTACTGGCACCAATGTGAATCCTCAAACAGCGCAATTTTTTGAAAACGCCTCATAAAAATCAACTTTTACATTCATTGTTTTAGGTAGGTACTTATTTTGACCAAATCCATATTTTCTACCCTATTTTTTAGGTGTTTTGTGTTGATTCTGTGACATGGACAAAATAAACGATTCCCTTATGACTTCGTTTCTAATTCGTAGGAGAATGTGATTAGCCGTTTGGTTAACGTGTTGCGCATTAGAGGGAGAGGTCGGAGGATCGTAACCTGGCAACTAAAAGTTATTTTCTATTTCGGAAAAAGCCATGTGTATAATGTCAAAAAAGATAGAAAAAATTTACCTTGTATCTACCCTTATGTTAAAAAAGATTCAAAAAATTCGATAGGTGCTAAACTCCACAAGTACCCAAAGATGGTCCCCAAAAGTCTTTGAACATCTGGAAAAATCTTCGCCGAATAAAAAAATCGTGATCCCGATCTCTTATGTCCTCAATGCGTGTTTCCAAGTATATTTGCCCTTTTTGTTCCATCTGGACCTTTTTTTTGCCAGCTGTGCAATAGAAAAACACTTTCGCCTAAATTAAGCTTTTTAGCTACAGGGTCCATTCGATAAATTTTCACTTTGAAAAAAATAAATATCATTTTTTTATCTAGTGTTGTTAAATTTTCAATTATTGAACAAAGACATTAGGTCCGTTTGATTTTCACTGCGATTTTGCCTATTTTCCGAATTAGGGCTATTAGGTACCTATGCTGAGCTGGTGACTGTTCACTGTATTCATATCTGGGCAATGGATTTTGGTTCTGAAGGTACTGGGGTCCCTTTTGTTGAAGTTGGTTGGTTGGTTGGTTAGTTGGTTGGTTGTTTGGTTGGCTGGTTGGTTGGTTGGCCGGTTGGTTGGTTGGTTGGCTGGTTGGTTGGTTGGCCGGTTAGTTGGTTGGCCGGTTAGTTGGTTGGTTGTATCATTTTCTCACTTTTTTATTTTTGGGTCAAAAAATTCTACCCCCCCGCAATCAAAAACTGTTTTCTGGCGCCACCCAGCTGGGGTTCTGAAGTTACCGAAGTGCCTTCTATCGCCACCCGGTGGCGCGGCATTGCCCACCTGTGACTGTATTACTAGGATTTTTTCGATTTAGCTCACTACTATTGCTGTATATTTATTCACGTGCGGGAATCGCAATCCTAGATGATTGGCTCTGCACCAACTTGGAAGAAGTTCAAAGGTCGAAAGCATGAATTAATCCCCGATGATCCTGTGAGGCGATTGAAGTATCCATGGACAGGAATCTTTTTTACTTTTGGCTTGTTATTTGCATTTACTGTATATTCAGCGAGACAAACGTATACGCTGTCTAAAGACGCCAGAAAGAGAGAAGACAGACGTCTGAGCAAAAAGCTGTGATTTTTTTAGCTCTTTCGATGTTTGTTTTACGTACAACTTACTATATCGACGGAATTTGGAAAAATTTTTTTGAATACATTTTGTCTTTTATAGACGCCTGTTCTGCCCTAAAATTACTACTTGCTCGTGTTTAGTCTAGTGATAAAGGAAGGTACTGACTAATCATTCATACTTATCCAAAAATATTCTGATTTCTGCCCTGCGCAGATATAGAAGTAAAATTCAGTTGTGCTTTGAATACGGTTTGTTTCAGTCCAAATACATACATAGGTATTTCTCTCAGTCAGATAATAGGTCTATTTTTACTTGATGGAGTGTCTATGTATCTATACTTATTCGAATAAAAATTGTAGTAATTCGGGCGATGGTGAGCTGAGTGGCCGCCATAGCTGGAGGGCACCAAAATTCTGGGGGAGGGGTGGGGTGCAATATTTTTAAAAGGTAAAAAATTGCTTAAAAAATGGTGGTATGGCGAAAAAACACCATTTTTCAACGTTTCTCATCGAGCACTATCCATTGGCTTCAAAAAATTGCGAAAAAAACTTAAAAAATTTTAAAAACTGAATTCCGGGGGTATTTTGGTTACTGGTTGGGCGGTATTTTGGTTTCTCGGGGGTGCATACTCCCCACGTCCAGGTGTAGTGGTCGCCTCTTGACCGAGAACAAAATTTTCAAAGATAACATAATGCATGGAAAGATGGAAAAATTGCATCACTTTGTTAAAAATTTTCAAATTTTTTTTAAGAATTCTCCTTAATTTTGTCTCAAGAGCTGCCAAAAACGACATTTTTCATAGTCTATTGAGAGAAAGAAAAAATTTTTCTAAGGTTTCGAATTTTATGATCTTAATTGAGAAAGCATGTTGAAAAACGTCGACAAATGTGGCTTTTAACAGCTTAGCTATCCCAGCGAAATCTCCGAAATATAAACCAATTTTTAGGGTCCGGCTTTCTCACCCACTTAGGCAAATCCTGGATACGGGCTTGCTTATTTGCATGAAGGAACTTTTGTTTTGTTTTTATTTAGAATGATTTAAACTTTATTACCTTTGCAGCCAGTCTGCATTCTCTTTTCGTTCGTTAAATAAGCTATGCATACAAATGAATATGTACTACTATGCATGGGCAGCGCCCGGAATCCTGTGGATCTGGGATGTTCAAAAGTGGCAAAAATCCCAAAAAAATAAATTCTGTGGGTCTGCCGGATACTCGGGTGTCTTGATCCCCTTCCCAACGCCCACGTATGTGTACTACTTGCAAACTGCTGTAGGCAACTATATCCGCATGCCACTTTATTGCATGTTCTCTTGTGTTGATTGTTAACAAATAAAATATTTTAAGTGGATTTTATTTTCAATGCTTCGTGTAAAGTCGTGTAGCGTCTGATCACGACATTCAGTATTTGATGACAGTGGTTATTGCACGTGGGCTTGGGGATAGGGTGGTTTGGGGGTATGCACCACATCCCCAGAAGTTCGAATACCATCCCAGAAACCAAAATATCCCCCAAAGAATTTAATTTTAGAAATTTTTTTGGTTTTTCTCACAATTTTTAATGCTAATGAATAGTGCTCGATGCAAAACGTTGAACTGGTGTTTTTTTCGCCATACCACCATTTAAGACCATTTTTTGATCTTTAAAAAATCTTACACCCGCCAGAATTTCGGAGCTGCCCACCTTTGGTGGTTACCTGCTTAAGGGATTGCTGACTTCGTTCTTCTGTCTACTCAATATCGAATTGTAAGTGAGTACTGCCTATGTTGTAAATGTTTATGATCATTTACAGCCCCGTATCCTGAATTTTTTTCGGGGGGAACCGCAAACGTTGAAGTCGGATATTTCAAGAAGTAATCAGGAGATAGGCCAGAATAAAGGCATTTCGAGGTTGAACGAAGTTATATTAATTATATCGTTTTTCAGTATATTTTAGGAAATTTCAAAAAATTTTCGGCGCTTCGCGCAAAATATCGCTAATATACTGTATTTAGATTGAAGCAGGGAAAATAAATACCCCAAAATCAATTTTTGTGTAATCTGGGCATCTTTATGCAGATTTAAATATCTTTTGTATCTATTTATACTGTTTTTAAAAATTTTATGCAAAATAAGTACTATTTAATAACTTTGCACTTTTTTGCCGTTCAAAGATAAAATTGACTAATTTATCCTGATGTTGCATTGGATTTCTAAGCACAGTAGTGCTTCTTACTAGATTTAATTGGCATATTACAATATCTGAAATATTTCTGATTTTGTAGTACAAGTTGTTTTAGCTTTCTCAGTCGAGTTTTATGTGTAGATTTCATCAAAAGCTCATAAAAATTTCGGCGCTTCGCGCCGAACTAACAGTATCAACTAAATTCAAGCGGAATTATCACATTTAGGGCCACTGTTTTTTATATTCGGCAACAATTTTTCATAATGTACAGAGACTTTTCAGGACCATCTTTGTACATGCACAAAGATTTTTGGAGAGACAAAAACTGTGAAATTTCCGAAAATTTTGGGCGCATCAGTAATTGTCTGTCCTATATATGTATCTTTAAAATAGTAGAATTTGCATTTAGAATGGGAAAATGTCAAATATTCAGAAACCCAGGAATTAGCTAAGATACACTACCAAAGGTCGAAAAACCCAGTTTTACCACACTAAATCGCTACTGTACCATACTATAATAGTACACAAAAATTTGCATGCACAAAATGTTCTAAGACTTTTGGATACCATCTTTGTATATGTAAAAAGGTATCTTGCACAAAAAAACACTGTTTAGGACTACATGCCGCTTGCAGGTCACACACTGGCAGTATGTAAAAATGTGTATCTTTAAAAATATATTTATATAAAATATCTACAAAAATTTGTTCGCTCATACAAAGACACTACTTAATTTCTCAAATTTAGCATGTACCGCATGAAATCCATTTCGCGGATGGTCTGCCGGTCTTTTAATCATACTTTTAGTAAGGGTAAGGAGTAATCCCCTCACCAAAAGCGGTCCCGTCCCATAAAACCAGAAATTCCTAACCCTCCCATTTTTGGCAGAAAAATGTGTTTCTACCTAATTTTAGGTGCTTTTTAGGCTAAAATAGGAGGTCATTTACAAACTTGTACAGCATGGAAATTTGGGGGGGGGGTGAAATTTTAAATTGACTTTTTTAGACCCATAATGGTGAGTACGCGTGAAAAACCTCGTTTTTCAATGTTTCTGACGATGCTCTATCTTTCTAAAGTATAAAAGCAAGAACATTTCGAAAAAATCAAAAGTCGAACAAATAGCGCCGCAATTCGACACTTTTACGCAAATCGATAGCTAAAAACGCTTAAAGTCACTTTTTTTTACAAATTTGCAGTAAATTTTTGGAAAGTTTAGGAAAATCGTGAATTGTGGAAAGGGGTTGATAATTTTTATGGGGCATACAAGCACATGGGGGTAAAGGGTTATTACCCCCTGAAGTGTCGGCCGGGCAGGTGCTGTATGGCGATTTTGAGCTGATGAAACGTTTTTTTGCATCATCTTTATGGTCAAAAGCAGTAAAAACATCAAAATTTTTTCGGCGCTTCGGCCAGATTAGTACTTTCGAATACTTTTTACTCAAAAAGCGCCCAAAATTGAAGTTATGCACTTTTAGTGTTAAAAGTGAATTAATGCAGTCAAAAGGGTTTAAAAATGCGATATTACCACGAAAAACGTTTTATAGTCTATATTGACCATTTTGATCGTTGAAAAGCAAAAAATCGTGAACGTTAAGTTTACTGTTTTAGATGTTTAGGATTTCACCCCCCTGCTGACCCTCACCTTGTGCACTTGTGGGGGGTTAAAGCCCTAAACCTCCCAAGATCATGTATCATGTATGGTCATTACCCCTCCCCTAAAAATGAACGACTGCCGTTATCCAAAATTTTGAGCCGTTGCATGTCTGCTCCTAATCCTGAAACATTTTAATGTCCTTATTTACCTTGTTTGCATCCCTTTCTCGTTTGATTACTCTATTCTTATGTGATGTAGAAACGTAGATAAATGATTTAAAAGTTTGTACTATTGCTTATGTGCACTGTTTTTTATTTTTGTACGGGGCAAAGATTTTGAGGCTTGTTCAAAGATTTTTGGAGTGATCTTTTCACACGTCTGTACACAAATTATAGGCAGTTTTTGGACGATGTCGAAGTTTTTGTACAAAAAAAGAAAGCATTGCCTATGTGTGTATCCAAGCATACATTCCCATAGGGGGTGAGGGAGGGGTATTACCTCCACCTCAGGGTCCGAGACTTGAATCACTGTCGGACGATTTTGAGCTATCAAAGATTTTCTGCATGATTTTTGGGGATAAAAGCAGCGAAGATACTAAAATTTTTTCGGCGCGCGACTAATACATTTCTGTTTTGTTTACCCATAAAATACCTAGAATGAACTTAAAATGATCTGAAAAGTCTAAATTTTTGATGAATTCTTATATTTTTTACTTACAAAAGCAACGAAACTAGTCAGAATGGTACAAAAAGTAGTTAAAAATGCAGTTTTTTCACATTAAAACATTCTATATAGGACGTTTTAGCCATTTTTCATATTTGACCTGCAAAAAAGGCTAGACTTTTAATTTAGTGGCCCTAAATTCTGGGATTTAACCCCCCTGGACTTTCGACCTTGGGAAACTATGTATGCAAGGGTACCTAAACAATTAATGAACTTATTAATTCACAGAAATAGGGTCTTAACTTTCAATTCCTTATGGAATATGGGCCCTAATCTGTTTCAAATAATCAGTGATTTTTGGTAATAGCTATTAGTAGTGCTAATCAGAAATCCAAGATGAAAGACGAATATCTGGCCGTATTAAGCTAAAATGTGGAGGATTTTCGGTCATATTTTAGATAAAAATGTAAAATCTAGTTGAAATTTGAGATTGAAGAAGGTCTAATTTCTAATGAAGATTGAGGACAATCCCGTTTTCTGATGGGATTAAAAATAAATCAAAGTATTAAATTTTTCAGACAAAAACTGAAATTAGATGAAAGGACTGAAAACTTGGTCGCAGCCATACCTGGGCGAGGGGGTTGGGGGTATGCACCCTCCCCCGAGAAACCAAAATACCCCCAAAATCAAAATTCCCCCCTAGAATTCAATTTTTGAAATTTTTTTGTTTTTTCTCGCAATTTTTTGTTGCCAATGGATAGCGCTTGATGGGAAACATTGAAAATGGTGTTTGTTTTGCCATACCACAATTTTTAAGGCCTTTTTTACCATTGAAAAATCTTGCACCCCTATAATTTTGTTGCTGCCCATGTATATATGGTTGCAGCTGAATTGAGTATTTAGAGATCCTTTGGTCTCGCTGCTTTGCATGCATTTGTGTAACCATACATGTAAGAGGGGGTGGGTGGGAGAACCCATACCCAAAGTTGGTCGTTCCTGCAACCCCCAAAGCTAGAAAATTTTTGAACCTCCCCAATTTGAAAAAATGGAATTTTTGGCCGTTTTAAGGCGATTCTCGCGTATTTTTAGCCGAAAATTGAGGTCATGCGGTTACTTGCCCCTTCCCCTAATAATTGTCGGGGTCCCCCATCTAAAATTTCGAGCAGTTACATGTATGTATGCAACAGTCGATTGTTCACGTTACTTATTCCTAAGAAAAGAAATTTTAAAGCATTGTTTTTTTGTATGTACAAGGTCAGTTTGTACATGTACAAAGATGGTCCCCAAGAGTCTGTACATTTTGTACACACAGATTTTTGGGTACTCTAATATAATACAGTAGTAATCTTAGTGTGGTAAAAACAGTTGTTCGACTTTTGGTAGTGTATTTTAGCTAATTTATGGGTCTCTAAGGGCAAAAATCACTAAGAATCGTCTTAAAATGACGCGAAGCGCCGAAAAATTTGACATTTCTCCTTTTGAAATGCAATTTCTGTTATTATAAAGATATATAGAGCACGCAATTAGTCATTTCGACGCGCGCCGAAAATTTTCGCAAATTTTAGACCTTTATTTGCTATTTTTGTCTTACCAAAAATCTTTCTACATGTACAAAGACGGTCCGGAAAAGTCTTTTTACATCGGGAAAAATCTTTGCCGAATATAAAAAAACCGTGTTTCAAAGACGAAATTCCGTCATTCGATAAATTTTAACTAAAAAAACCGGCTTTCTCTGAATTAATCAAAAGCATAGCGTTTTTCAATGTTTTACAAATAGTCACATAATTTGCTCAAGTTAAATTAGTTGAATAAGTTCATATTTTTTGACACTCATCACGTATGGTGGTAAGCACACGTGGGTGTGGGGGGTTATGCACCCCCCAGAAGGCCGAATACCACCAGAACTCAATCTTTGAAAAAAATTTTTTGACGTTGAAAAATTGTGTTTTTTTCGCCGTACCACCATTTTAAGACAATTTTTTGATCTTTGAAAAATCTTGAACCCCCAGAATTTCGGTGCTGCCCACCTATGGTGGTAAGCCATACATGGGTATGGTGAAGGGTGAGAAGGGGTCATTCATGTCATAGGCAAGGATGGGGGATCCTCCCACCCAAAGTCGGACGTCTCCCCATCCCCCAAAGCCAGAAAATTTTTGACCCTCCCACCGATTTTTGAAAAAATTGAATTTGTTGGTTGTTTTAAGACGTTTTTTGGCGGTTTTTGGTCAAAAATTGGAGGCCATTCACCCCCACTCTGAAAATGGCCGGGACCCCCAACCCATATTTCCAGCCATTACATGTATGGGGGTATTACCAGGCACGTAGCTGTGAGGGGGAATGGGGGGTCCGGACCCCCAAAATTCAGGAAAAAACGGAAAAATAGGTTTTTCTCACCTTATTTTGTGCTATTTCTGGCATAGACCTCCCCCAAATTGGTGTTGGTCTCCCCAAAATAGGAGGGCCAGCTACGTGCCTGGGTATTACTCCCACCCTGAGCTTTAAGAAAAGAAAGTGATAGCTATATAGCCATTTTGGCCTTGAAAATAGCCTTTTTTGGGCTTAGAAAACTAGCTATATAGCCATTTTGGACTCAGAAACATGTCGTCTGAATTCATAAATAATAAACAGATGCTTTTTCTGAGTTTCCAAACAACTTATAGCTATTTTTCCGACTTCGAAAAGGGCTAAATAGCTATTTTTAGTGCAAAAATGTGGCATCCCGAAGATTCATCCCCGACATTTCGCCTCCGACGTTTCGCCCCCAAGCACGTTTTGCCCCGGAACTTTTGCCCCCAAACATTTCGCGTTACGGATGGTTCGCCCTCAATTATTTTGCCCCTCGGATGTTTTGGGCCCCCCCATGAATATCTAATTATACTGCACCAACCAGTGATCCACAATGATTTGCCGTGTGAGATGATTATGTTTTATAAAACATACCAACACATTTATGGTTTAGTTATGTATATTTCCATCCCAAGCGGCAAGCATTGACCATCTATGTTTTTTGCTTATAGGTGGACTCACGGGGAGCGGAGGGGGGGTTATCCAAAACAGTTGACGACATGACGAATGGATATGTATGTATGCACATTGCAATGATTTATGGCCACCTACCATTGTAATTTCTCGATTTTCCATTTTTTAGCTTGAATTCTAAAAATTCCCTACGCTTTAGCGTTAAATGCTTTAATACGCTCTGCTCCAAGTGCACAAACACAAGAAAAGCCACGTAATTTAAATTTCTAGACATGTGTATGCCTAATTTTCACCAATTTTCCGGCGCTTTGTACCGGGTATCAGCTAAAGCTAAAGGAATTCAAGCAATTTGTGACAAAGTCATTTTGAGTAAAAATGGACGATATAAAACGGCAAAAAATGGTACTATCCATGTGAATAGCAGATTTATTGCCTATTGGAAAAGTTGTGGTGTCGCAAACCATTACGATATTCCTGGATCTGACACTGTTTATGCTTATTTGCTAAGCATTTCTCAGCATTGGCATGACTTTACACGAGTTCGTTTGTCTAATGCAAAATCCCGTTTATTCCACAGCTGGCGGCTTAACATCCGAGGGCCGAATGTTTGGGAGCGAAACATCCGAGGGGTGCAATGTTTGTGGGCGAAATGTCGAGGGCAAATCTTCCACAAACCCATAAAGGCTATATAGCTGCGTTTAAGAGATTAAAAAGATTTTTATATTAGCCGCAAATGTTCGCATACGATGGTTTTCAAGCGATACCAATCCAAATTCGCTTGTAAAATCGTTTTTTACAAAGTACTAAGCTCTCTCCAAGTTTTTAATTTTCACCCCTCACTGAAAGTTTGACCTTGCGCACCTGAGTAATAAGCGATTGATATTGTGTGATTTATCAATTAATTTGTTCTAAATATAAATTTAAAATCTAGCTATGATTAAAGATTGCAGATAAAAATCGCGACGTTTCCGTTTTTTGTATCAGAAATTGAAAGATGAATGGGAGCCCAAGTTTTTCAGATAAAAACTGGAGTTACGTGAAAGAACTGAAAGTTTGAGAGCTTTGTGTCGTGCTTGTGATGTTTCTTGCTCATTTGTTTCTTTGTTGCTTCAGTCACTCGCTAATGATATTTGCTTCTTGAATTTTGAAACTTGACACTTTTTTATCCGATAATGGATTCAAAGCCGATTGATTTAAAAGAAATTGAAGAATATTGCCATAAACGACCGGATCCGAGCACATCTGTAGGTTTAATTTTCTCCTTTAATTTAAGGTGTGTTGTGCGATTTCCTTTACTTTCTCTTTTTCGTCGCAGGGATTTATGATGCAACAAACAATGTATCGTATTAAAGACCCGAGAAAATCGCTAAAATTTTATACGGAAGTTCTAGGAATGATGTAAGCCTACTTTTCCAGCGTTGAACGCTTACTATCATTATTTTTTTAGTTTCCGATTTATTTAATTGCTCTTTAATCACATTCCTCTAATAAAATTTCATTTGTATAATAGCTTTCATCATTGATTTTTATCTATTATCATTTTTACTTTAATTCTTTTTATCAACGTTTATTTTCACTTATTTTTATCCCTCATCATCGGTCAAAAAGTTTCAAAAATTATATTTTCTCGCGAGCGTAGAAACGCTGAATATCTGCCGAAAAAGTAGTAACTTTTGCATGTGGGCACACTGGGCGTTGGGGGTACGCACCCTTCAGAAGGCCGAATACCCCCGCTCCAGAAATCAAAATACCCCCAGAATTCAACTTTTGAAATTTTTTTGGGTTTTTTATCAAATTTTTTACGTCAATGAATAGTGTTTAATGAGCTAATCGTTGACTTCAAACTAGCGATATTTCGCCATACCACCATTTTAAGACCACTTTTTTACCTTTGAAAATCTTGCACCCCCCACCCCAGAATTTTGGTGCTGCCCACCTATGCATGTGAATCCAAGATTCATGAATCATCAAGCAGTAAAACTAGCGAAAAACTGGTTTCTAGACTCGCAGATAAGTACAAAATGCTAATCAAGACGTTGTATGTCAGGTCTAAACGATGTAATCATAAAAGTTTTTGCGCGAATGAGGCCTATTGCTAAAATCGTTTACCTGTTGCATGCAAACTTTTCCATTGAATGATGTTTATTGAATAATTTGTATTTCGAAGTCTAGCCAGCACATTTTAAGTTTTTAATTTATACATGTGTTGTATTATTTATGTACAATTAAGAGTCACTTTTATACAAAATAAGTTGGTACTAGTGATATTTTCTGTTAATAATTTATACCGTGAAACCCTGGATTTTATACTTTTAGCTTATCTTTACTTCAAAATTCTCAATTTATTTATTTACATCTACTCATTAACAGTCTATATTAATTGCTTTAACTGTTTAATACCATCGCTGTGTGCAAAGTAAAAGAAAAAGTTCTTCAGTTGCGTATGCGAAAACTTGTAGGGTGCTTTTGATAAAAAATTCAAAAATCAATTCAGTTTTGAATTCAATATTTAAAATTTAATAGAAATTTAAAATTTAATTTAATTTAAAACCCAATTATTAGTTTATAATTCAAAATTTCGCAATTCGGATTATTCGTTAGAATGACTCAAAAAGGTATTTTTGAGAATATTTTGCTCTTGTTGATGGAATTGATTAAAACTGAGATAAAGTAGCCAACTTAAATTACTGAATCGAGAAGGACGCTCAGGTTTATATCAGAAATTGGAAAAAAGGTTGAAAGTTGGAGAAAAAGGATACAATTTCGAGAATGGTTAGTGAAATCCTGAATTTTAAGGGATGTTTGGACAATAATAGGGACATTTTTTCTTCATTGGGTCTATTTGCAAGAAATTAATCCATGGGGCTCAACGAGTTCAAGCATATAATAAAAATTGATCTCGTAATATATTACACATCTGCTATATTATATTAATTACTTTATCATATATTAATTAGGTACTACATTCACTAATATCAATATCAATATTTGAGAAACCAAAATACTTCCCCCCCGGAAAGCGAAATACCCCTCATAATTCAATTTTTGAAATTTTTTGTTTCTTTCTTCGCAATTTATTGATGCCAATGGATAGTGCTCCATGAGAAACGTTGAAAAATAGTGTCTTTTCGCCATACCACCATTTTTAAGGCCATTTTTTGACCTTTGAAAAATCTGGCACCCCCTAGAATTTCGGTGCCGCCCACCTGTGATGATATTCTAATGTAGGCAGCATTCGTTTTAACAGGTTTAGTTGACTACTTATTAGTATTGAAAGTGTGTAGCTAAAACAAACTGTTGAATAATTTTTTAAAATTTTATCAATGAAATGTTAAATATATCGCCAGCTTATTACTTACTTTGCGCTATGGCTATGTATAGCCTTCTATCCACCAACCTTTCATTCCTCGTCTTTCTGCACCTCGAATTTTGCTTTCGTAATTAACTAATTAAGTAATTAATCGATTAATAGAAATAAATTAAATTAACATGATTATTAAATAAAAAACTAATAAAATTAATTAACTAACATAATAATTCAATAAATTCGCTAGATTATTTTTAATAAATCTGAAACGTGGATTATTGATTAAGGCTGAAATAAATAAAATCAATCAATTAATAATTAATTAGAAAATTAATAAAATTATTATAATTAATCTGAAACGTAGACTGTCGGCCAAGGCCGAACTAAATAAAATTAATTAATTAGTAATTAATTACCTAATTTATTAGACTATCATAATTAGTCTAAAACGCAGACTATAAGCCAAGGTTGGAAGAAGTAAAATTAATCGAATAATTAGTCCATTTATTAAATTATTATTATTTATCCGAAACCCAGACTATTAGCCAAGGTCGATATGCCTGCGATGAAATTTTCTATTTATCTCGTTGGATATGAGGACCCAAATAATGTTCCTAAAGATGAGAGAGAAAGAATGGTTTGGGCGTTTTCGCGCCGTGGCGTCATTGAACTTACGCAGTAAAATGCCCTAATTAATCAATTAAATGTAAATGCAGTGGCGGATCTAGGATTTTTTCTAAGGGGGGGCGGTACCCCTAAGGGGGGCGGAATCCTGACTTGGGCGGAAAAATTAGCCGTTTCAACCCGGAAATCGCTAAAAATCGCTCAAAAATGCTTAATTTTGCGCACTATTCTCAGCCAATGGGGGGGGGGCGGCCACCCCCCCGCCCCCTAAATCCGCCCCTGTGTAAATAATTAATGTTTGCATCATTACTTAAGTATAAATACATTTTTTCACGCTCGGCTTTTATTATTATTTTTTTAATCGTCAAAGGAACTGAAATTTTTATGTGTGAATATTTTGTAAAATATTTCGGTGATGTAAAGTCCAAATTTGGCGGAGACATCGACTTGTAGGATTTCGATCAGCAGTTTGCAATTAAAACTTGCATTTTCGATCAGAAAACCTGTAGAGTTTTTTCGGAAAATAATTTTTCTAGGCTTTCCGTTCAAATTGTAATAAGTCTCAAAAATGTACAAAATTAAATGCTTTACAGAAATTGAGGGTTTGTTAAATGACTGTTTGGGAAGCCAAAATGCGGCTGTTCAAATTTTTGTTGCTCTATTAAATGTACGCATGGAGAAGTTATGCCGTAAATCTCCATTCTTTAATTTCGAAGAAAGATCAGAAACGGACGGAAGGGCTAAGAAATAAAATTTTTCGCCGTTTTTTATTGAACTCTATTCATTGGCGTTGAAAAATAGCGAAAAAACGAGAATAATTTTGAAAATATATTTATGGGGCGACTCTTGCATTCTTGGGGTTGTGTTAAACCGCCCCCGTGCAAATCAAATGAAGCTTAGCCGGAAAAAGGGATTATATCCACACAGGGACACTATGGGGGTATGGAGGTACCATCTAGGATTCGGAAGACGTCCTACAATTAGATTTTCAAATTTTTTTCTCGTTTTTCGCGATTTTTGATGCCAATGAACAGAGATCGATGAACTACCTCTAAAAATTGTGCTTTTAGCCCCTACCATCAGTTTTTGGCACTTTTTTGACATTTGAAAATTCTTGGACCCTTAGATCCCCCCAGAATTTTGATGTCAAGCTAATGATCCTAAGACCTTGCAATTTTCGCTTATTATTTATAGACTTTTCAGAAGATTCAGTGCTTTATAAATTTTCATAGCTCCATTGGTTATGTAGGCTAGACTTTTTAAGCTTTTTCTGATATTATTATATAACATTATTTTTATGAATTATTATAATTTATAAAATTGTTTCCTTTTCTCTTTCTTTCTTACTTTCTATGCTAATTTTTTTGCTAAAAAGATAAAAACTTCGTCTATCGAATGTAAAAACAGAGGCTCATATATACTACTTTGTTAATAATTTCACTTGTTTCTTTCGATTTTGTTTTTCGTTACGATCTACGTTGTTCCTTATTTATCTACGTATATCTACGGATAAAAAAATTTGTTAATTAATCAAAGGTCACATAATTCGAGAAAAATTTGACTCAGTAGTATAGGTGGGCAGCACCGAAATTCTGGGGGGGTCGAAAAATTTTCAACGGTCAAAAAAAGGTCTTAAAAGTGGTCATATGGTGAAAAAAACACCATTTTTTGACGTTTCTCATCGAGCACTATCCAATGGCATCAAAAATAGCTGAAAAAGCAAAATCAAAAATTGAATTCTGGGAGGGTATTTTGATTTTTGGGGGGTATTCCAACTTCTGGAGGATGCATACCCCCAACCCCCCACGCCCACGTGTGCTCAGTAGATTCTTCAGTTAATTATCCATGCCTTCTTCTTGAAGCTGCACGCATTAGCTGTTACGATTCGTATGTTAAGCACGGTCACATAATATCATACATAAGCAGCGCCAAAATTCTGAGGGGGTCTGCGGGCACGTATCTATGGGGAATGGGGGTTCGGAGCCCCCCCCCAAATTCAGAAAAATCAGAAAAAATAAGACTTTTTAAACGTTATCTTGTGCCCTCCCCAAAAAATTGGTGTTGGTCCCCCAAAATAAGACGGCCAGCTAAGTGCCTGGGGGTCTGGTCTGGGTCCGAAAATTTTTAATGGTCAAAAAGTGCCCGAAAATGTATGGCAGATGCAAAAGACAACATTTTTCGACGTTTCTCATCGAGCTCTATCCATCGACATAAATAAATATTAAAAAATCCGAAAAATTAAAAATTCAATCCTGATGGTCCACCGGATTCCGAGCATAGGTGGGCAGCAGCAAAAATTCTAGGGGAGGGGTGTGTAAGATTTTTCAAAGGTCAAAAAATGGTCTTAAAATGGCGGTATGGCAAAAAAACACCATTTTTCAACGTTTCTCATCGAGCGCTATCCATTGGCATCAAAAAATTGCGAAAAAAACGAAGAAAAATTTCAAAAATTGAATTCCGGGGCGGTATTTTAGGATTACTGGGGGGTATTCGGCCTTCTGATGGGGATGCATACCCCCCCCCCCGACGCCCACGTGTGCTTCGCGAGAGGTCTTTCATTAAATAAATTAACTATGCTTCATGTTTCTTCTCTTAATAACTGAAACCAGTTTCATCAATGCGCTATTGTCCTTCTAATAAGTTGCATAATTAATTATTAATTTATGATTCGTGAACAGTGGCGGATCCAGGATATTCCTAAGGGGGGTGGTACCCCCAGGGGGGCGGAACCATGACTTGGGCGGAAAAATTAGCCGTTTCAACCCAAAAATCGCTAAAAATCGCTCAAAAATCCTTAATTTGGCGCACTATTTTGGGCCAATGGGGGGGCGGCCGCCCCCTGCTCCCCCTTAAATTCTCCCCTGTTCGTGAATTATATATCAGTTTTATTCAGCAACTGGGGCACTGAAAATGACCCGGAACAAAGGTATCACAATGGCAACACGGAACCACGGGGCTTCGGTAAGTTAGGTAATCTAAGATGATAAAATGAGCTGCCGTGAAAAATGTGTTATAAAAAGTTTTATCACTAAAAAGTTTAAAAAACTTCTTTAGGAGTTCTTTAAAAAAGTTCTTTCCTTTTGTACGCCGTCATATTTCGTTTAAACGGTCGGTTTTTCACACTTTACTTCTTTTTTAGCGCACAATTAATCGCGTGCATAATCTAATCGTATAAACATCAGTTACAGTTAAACCTATTGTTTGATGTTTTAATTAGTTAAAAATAGTTGAGCTCGTTGCTCAAAACGTACTTTATTTTTCTTTCGAAATACAAAAAGTTGTAAAGCGGAATTTTGACAAATTTTAAAATTTATTGTAAGCTGACCGACCATACGTGCACACTGTCAAAGCTCTGATAGAGGGTAAATCGAGTTTCCTGGGGAAGGGGGTGGAAGGGTAAATTGGTCATTTTTTATTAATTTAATGTCAAATTTTCGTATTTAATGACTAGTCGCCATATATACATGATCTTGGGGGTTTAACCGTCCAGAAAAATTTTCACCCTCGCAAAATTTTTTTCACCTCCCCCAAAATTGGCGATTTTTCGATAGTTCACAGAAATGTTCTTAAACATTTGTAGAAAAGATGCCTTTTTAAGCGTTTTTAGCTATCTATTTGCTCAAAAATGCCAAAATTTTGGCGCTTCGCGCCATTAAACTCATGTTTTGACTATATTTTGTTCAATTAGTTCCGACTTTTTTGATTTTTTTCCTAAATTTTTTCATATTTGTATGCTCTAGAAAGATAGAGCATCGTCAGAAACGCTGAAAAACGATGTTTTTGACGCGTACCTACCATTTTTGGACCAAATAAAGGCGCTTTATAATCCCCCATAGAATTCCCATGCTGCGTATGTATGCTAGTCGCTGTATTTGATTTTTCATGAATACGCTTGCTTAAATTTGAATGAAAACAATAACAATATGGGCCATGGAATGACCACTAACATCAAATGTATACCAAATGGTAAAAGGAAAGTTTTTGGGTGAATGAATTGAGCAGTCTAATGCTCGACTTTTTTTGTACTTGGAATTACACTGTTCGGCATCATTTGACGCTGTTTTATGGTTCCAGCAATCACCGTTGGCCCGAAATGGCTCGAGGGGGTATGCTTCTAAAAGTCCTGTTAGGGGCATACCCCCTCCCCCAGTGTGCATGTGTGGCTGGCAGGGGCGGATTTATGGGGGGCGGGGAGGGGAGTCGGCCGACCCCCCACCCCATTGGCCCAAAATAAATGGCGAGATGAAGAATGAATATTTAATACCTTAATTTACTTTCTTAACGACCTGGAAGCACACCTGGGCGTGGGGGTTAGTGGGTATGCACACGCCGAGAAACCAAAATACCTCCCCCAGAAATCAACATATCCCCCAGAATTCAATTTTTGAAATTTTTTTTGTTTTTTCCGTAATTTTCTGATGCCAATGGATAGTGCAGGTTGAGAAACGTTTAAAAATGGTGTTTTTCGTCATACCTACATTTTTAAGGCCATTTGTTGACCTTTGAAAAATCTTGCACCCCCTCAGAATTTGCCCACGTATGCCTGAAAGCCATTTTTGCTCATAGAATAGGTTTCAAAAGAATTTTTAGAGCAGAAACAGCTATTTCGGTATAGATTTTGTCTATTTTTAAGCATATTTTTTTAAATATTTTCGGCATTTTGCGTCAGAATACAAGATATCGAGCGGAAGATCAAGCTTTTAAACGTCCTTCCGCCCAAACCTGGGCGTGGGGAGGGGGTTTAAGGGGTATGCACCATAGGTGGGCAGCACTAAAATTCTGGGGGGGTGAAAAAATTTTCAAAGGTCAAAAAATGGTCGTAAGGCGAAAAAACACCATTTTTCGACGTTTCTCATCGAAGCACTATCCAGTGGCATCAATAAATCGCCAGAAAAGCGAAAAAATTTTAAATTTTGAATTCTGGGCGGTTATCTTGATTTCTGGTGGGTGTTTCAACTTCTGGCGGATGCATACCCCCCAAACCCCCCCACGCCCACGTGTGGTATGCACCCCCCCCCCGAGAAACCACCAAAATATCCCCCTCAGAAATCAAAATACCCCCAGAATTCAATTTTTAGAATTTTTTGTTCTTTTTCGCAATTTATTGATGCTAATGGATAGTGTTCCATGAGAAACGTTGAAAAATAGTGTCTTTTCGCCATACCACCATGTTTAGGGCCATTTTTTGACCTTTGAAAAAATTTTTCACCCCTCCCCAGAACTTTGGTGCCGCCCACCTATGATAAGACTATAATTTTTCATTGAATATTTTTTCTATTTAATTATTTTTCAACAAGCAAGTGATTTTGCGTTCACTCTTCGGCCATATTGGAATCGCAGTGTCCGATGTTAACGATGCGTGTAAACGATTCGAATCAATGGGCGTTCCTTTTGTCAAAAAACCGGATGACGGCAAAATGAAAGGATTAGCTTTTGTTAAAGACCCGGACGATTATTGGGTGGAAATATTTAATCCGACTGCCGTTTCTCAGACCATCAACAGCGTCAAATGACAATCAGGCACATAGCTGGCCGTCGTCCTATTCTGGGGGGACTGGGCCAAAAAAACCAAAAATAGCACAAAATAACGTTTAAAAAGTTCCACGTTTCCGATCTTTCTGAAGTTTGGGGGTCCGAACTACACCTGGGCGTGGGAGTGGGGTATGAAGCCCCCGAGAAACCAAAATACCCCCCCAGAAATCAAAATATCCCCCCCAGAATTCTAATTTTTAAAATATTTTTCCGTTTTTTTCGCAATTTTTTGATGCCACTGGATAGTGCTCGATGAGAAACGTCGAAAAATGGTGTTTTTTCGCCAAACCACCATTTTTAAGGCAATTTTTGACCTTTGAAAAATCTTGCGACCCCTCAGAATTTTCTTGCTGCCCACGTATGGTCCGCACCCCCCAATCACCCCGTGCCTGCTGACAATTTATCATTATATTGATTATCATATGTAAAATTATGATGCGATAAAGTATCGATTAATATTCATTCGCTAACGCTTTATAAATAAGTCATTTGCCCGTGCATTGCTTGTCGTACATTCACACTCCTTATTAAATAAAATGAAGATTTTCGTTAAAATAGCTTCATCAATCATGAGTGCGTGGATAGCACATCAAATCTGGGATCAGCATCACTTCTGGGCGTGGGGTGGGGGGTTTGGGGGTATGCACCCCCCAGAAATCAAAATACCCCCAGAATTCAATTTTTAAAAATTTTTTCTCGTTCTTTCCGCAATTTTTTGATTCCAATGGATAGTGCTTGATGAGAAACGTCGAAAAATGGTGTTTTTTTGCCATACCGCCATTTTTAAGGCCATTTTTTGACCTGTCAAAAAATCTTGCACCCCCACCTCAGAATTTCCTTGCTGCCAACGTATAATCAGCATGTGTGAGAACATTGATCAGATATTTATTCCGAAAATGGGCTTGGTGGGGGGGAATGCGAACCCATTGTGGCACCATATTCATGGATTATTCTATAGTCCGTTTCGCATAACTTTGGGCATAAATTTTATAAATTTTTTATCGGCAGCCAACAGATTATGATAATCATATGTCCGATCCGTGCTATAATCGCAACCTGTCTAGCTTATTGCCGGAGATAGTTTTTAAAACTTAGATCCAAACTTGTATGAAACACCTGGGCGTAGAGGGACATGCACCCCCCAGGAGGCCGCATACCCCCTTCCCCCCGAAGGCCGAATCCTCCTTCAGAAACCAAAATGACCCCCCCCCCTCCCAATTCTAGGGGGGGGGGGGTTGCCGAGATTTTCAAAGGTCAAAAAATGGCCTTACCTAAAAATGGTAGTATGGCGAAAAAACCATTTTTTCAACATTTCTCATCGAGCACTGTATATTCCAGAGGCGTAGCCAGGATTTTGGTTTAGGGGGCATGGACAAAAATTTTTTAAGACTACTTTTGCATTGAATGCCAGTAACGTTACATATAGTAAAACTGAGTTCTTCGACGTTCAGTAGTATACACACCTGGGCGTGGGGTTTTGGGGTTATGCACCCCCAGAAACCAATATACCCCCTAGAAATTAAAATACCCCCCAGAATTCAATTTTTAAATTTTTTTGTTGTTTCCGCACTTTTTTGATGACAATGAGAAACGTTGGAAAATTGTGTTTTTCACCAAACCACCATTTTTAAGGCCATTTTTTGACCTTTGAAAAATCCTGCACCCCCGAGAATTTTGGTGCTGCCCATGTATGGTAGTATAGCTTAGCTAATTTATGGGTTTCTGACGATCAAAAATACAAAAAGTTTGAAGGGGCGCGAAGTGCCCGAAAATTTCGGAATTTGTACCGTTTTCATGCAGAATTTACGGCCTTTCTATTGACAAACAGTTCGGAAGTTATAAGTGGCGCAAAGTGCCAAGAAATTTAGTCATTTTTTTACCGCCCTTAACATTTTGCATCTCTGTGAATATTAATAGTCTGAGAGGGCAGAAAATTATCAAATTTGTACAAGAAATTTTGACAGTTCGAGCTCAATTGACTAAGTGAGTGATTCAGGCTTTTAAACGCAATGCTGGAGTTTTAAAAATAGAAAGAACAGTAACTAACGGCGCTATCCGCCGGATAATTCAGACGTTTTTGCGCTTTAAACTCAATTTGTACCGCTTAAATCATACAAAACAGACAAATTAATGCCGGCGCGAAACGCCGGAAATTTTAAGCAATTCCTAAGCCTTTTACATGGCTTGTTCTCCCTAGAATCTCGTTGCATATGTTCAACGAGATTTTCCGGCTGCGGGGGGGGGCGGCGGAGGTCTGGGTGGCGGCACACCTGGGCGTGGGGGTTTTGGGGGGTATGCACCCCTCCCCGAGAAACCGAAATATTCCCCAAAATTCAATTTTTAAAAATTCCTTTACGTTTTTTTCGCAATTTTTTGATGCCAATGGATAGTGAGTGCTTCATGAGAAACGTCGAAAAATGGGTTTTTTTTCGCCATACGACATTTTAAAGGCAATTTTATGACCTTTGAAAACTTGCACCTCCCCCAGAATTTTCTCGCTGCCCACGTATGGGTGGCGGGCTCAAGCGTTCCCAGCGGGTTTTGGAGCAGAGTACTGGAAAATTTTGTAAAAAAAGCATTTTAATGTTAAATTGTAACGTCGAAATTTTCGCAAAATCGGCCAAATCTCGGTTCTGAATCAAGCCCAACAACACATAAAATTGATGAACTCCTATATTGCACAAAACTTCTGAGCTGAAATGCGTTTTTCGACCTCTGCTAATTACATAGCGCAGTAACTAGTAGTGTTGTAAAAGATAAGGATTTTTGCAAGATAAAAGATAAAGTTGAAATTTTAAAATCTAAAAGATAAAGATAAAAAATTAAGAAAAGATAAAGATAAGCTGCCAACTGAATGCCCTAATTTTTGCACCTTAGATCAAAGAGGTGATAGGCATTAAGCACACATAAATGTAGGTTTGTTGGTTTCCCGCAGTATCTGACTGTCCCACGTACTACTACTACTGGCCTACAGCAAATCACTTCTTTCTTTTCACAAGCATCAAAACCCTGCTCTCTGCGCCTGTACAAAGTATATTCGCAACAGTTATTGATTTTTTCAAACTTTTCGCTTGGACTTAGATTGACGTGGGTGCTATAGTAGTACTCCCGCTTAGATCAGTATCACTCCCGCTTACTTAGGTTGATATACAGGCAATAGTTTAGGCCGCACTTGTATTACAACAAAACTTGAATGCGTCTAAACGTATTTCACGTCTAAGCTGCATTTTGGATTACATGCTAACTTATAGTACAAATGTTATCTTTTGCAAGATAAATTGCTATCAAAAGATAAAGGATAAGATAGCCTGTGATTTTTCCAAAAGATGAAGATAAAGATAAAAAATCGTCAAGATAATGATAAAGATATCTTAATCTTTATCTTGCTAAAAAGATAAAGATAAAGATATCTTTTACAACACTAGTAACGGGCCGCTGCCTATATGATATAGGAAAATGTATCCATGAAAATTTTGTTCTTACCGTTTTCAGGCCCATTTGTGGCCTTCGTATTAACAAGATGCAGTTCAGAAAACAGGAAATACGCAAAAACATTAGAACATCTGGCAATTCCTTTCATTTAAAATAGGATTATGTGTCCTTTTAAAGAAAGACTAACAAAGCAAAAGATAGGCAAAGTCGTACACAAAAGATAAGCACAGCAGAGAATAGACAAACAGGTACACAATCATTTTCGCACTTTTACTATTATGCTCAATAAGCATGCGCAGTTTCATTCAGCGAACAAATAGTGCATTAAATTACAAAAGTGATGTGAAATGCTGGATTATTTTAGCTGATTCAAGCTTTTAAATTCATTGGATCTATATAACAATAAATAATAATGACTCGGCGCGAAGCGTCGGAAAATTTCGACGTTTTCGCCTTTTTGAACTCAGTTTTCTGGACAACACTATTGCAACAGAAAGATCAACAATATTTCTGAAAAATTTAGGGGGCATGTGCACCCAATGCCCCACTCTGGCTACGCCTATGTGTCCATTGGCATCAAAAATTGCGAAAAAGACAAAAAAAATTTCAATTGAATTCTGAGGAGGGAGGGTATTTTGGTTTCTGGGTTGGTATTTTAGTCTGGGCATACCATACTTGGGCGGCACCAAAATTCTGACGGGGTGTTAGATTTTCCAAAAGGTAAAAAAATGGCCCTAAAAAGTGTTTTTAAAAAGGGCCTAAAAAATTCTACAGCTTCTAGTCAATGTCGTACATTGTTGAAGAAAATTTTTACTTATCACCTGTCTTCATCTCACCTCATATTGTATTCTGGGATATGGGTAGCAGCCAAACTCTAGGGGAAGCGATGGAGCAAAATTGCTAAGAATAAGCACCAAAAATTTTAATCGGAGCCTTTAAACGAGGGATACATACAACGGCTCAAAATTTGGGTTGGGAGTTTCTGGCGATTAATATGGGAGGGATAAATTACCTCCAAATACGGCCACACAAACACCTAAAACTGGCCAAAAAATTCAATTTTTTTATCTAAAAATCGGGAGGAGGTATCAAAAATTTTGCTCCTTCGGGGATGAAGGACGAACTTCAGGTGGCGGATCCCTCTGTTACACTTATGAGAGTACACTCGGATTCCAGGGGTCCAATCAGACCCCCACGCCTATGTGTGCCCTTAGCCCCCCCCCTTCCCACGTATGTATATTTCTAGTAGGATATCGGTCACTTCTTTGACCAAAAATCTAAATTTCTTCTCTGAATCGGTGGGGGTCGCTAATTTCTGATATTGAGTGACAAGGACGACCATACGTGGGCTTAGGAGTGGGATTTGGGGTTTTACACCTCCCAGCCCCCCGGAAAAATCTATAACTCCTCTTCCACAATTGAATTTTTGGCATTTTTGTCGGTTTTGATTCAGCATTCGGCTGCTGTTCAGGCATGGTGGCGACCATACATGGGCAGCGACCAAATTATGGGGATCTTTATGGTGTAAAACTGGCTAAAATCCTAAAAAAACATGAAAAAAACTTAACTCTGGGGTTTATCGATTTTGGGGATTCATTCTGTTTAATATCGTTATGCCCAACCTTTTTAATTAGAACAACACAAAATCAATAGCCGAACGAAACAAAAAATGGAATGCTTAAGACACAATTTCTGAGAAGTTCGACCAACTTTGTGATAAGTCGAAAATTAATCATACCTCAGAATAACATATATAGCACAGCTTTTTATTCTAAACATCATGGTGCTATTCATTTGACTTGAAAACAAAAATTTGCTGTGCTACAGTACGACAAACATTGGAATTTTCGCCATTTTCACCATTTTTCATTACTTTTAAATAAATTCGATTTCCTCCTCGAAAAACTAATCTCATTCATTCAAACTGCTTTCAATCCATAGGAAAAATAATTTTCTATCAGCTGAATGCAAAAACTTGTTTTTGTAATTTCTAACGAATATTAATAAGTATTCGTTAGAAATTACAAAAAATTTTAACTTATTTTCTGTTCCTGCGTGTCCCTTACATTAATTGCAGAAGCTTGTGCCCTTTTTACACAGCTTGTGCCTTGGACTAAATGCAAAAAATTTATCAAAAGAAAGTACCCTTTACTACCAAAACAAGCGTCCGATTGACCCAATATACCCAACTTTGCAGATAAAAACAGTGCATTGCAAAAAGCATAGCCTTTTCTCAACGAATACTTAATATCATTCGTTGAAACAGTTACCAATTAATAGAGAAAAAAATTTCCAATCAGCTGAATGCTAAAAATTCTTATACACTATACTTTACTTTATGCAATGCAGTTTAAACTAAATACATATGCGTTAAAAATTACAGAAATTTTAACATGTTCACGGTTCCTGCGGGTCTGTTACATGAAAAGTAAAATAGTTTGCCCTATTTGCACAGCTTATCCCTTAGTCTAAACATGAAAAAAATTTCGTCAAAATTAACTATTTTACCATTTTTAACGTTTTTGCACAATAATTTTCTTAGACGTTTTTAATATTCAAAAGTGCAAAATTATATTTATCAATATCTAAGCTGAAATATTTTTTCAGGCTTTCTGGAATGACAGAGTTTACATGTTGAACTAAATCTCTTTAACTCAAAGTATCCGAAAACCAATTACTAAAAAAGCTAAACAAATTACTAAATGTCTTATCATCTGGTTTGTCCGGAGAGAGGTAGCGTATTTCGTTTTTATGCAAACTTGGCATTGTGATAATTATCTGCTTGACACCGATCTCCTACTCGTTTGGAAACTTCAGCAGATTTTCAAGTCAAAAATATAACTTCTCCGATACTCTTGTGTTATGCATGTGCTGTCGTTCGAAACAAACCACGCGTAAAAATCACTAGGTCCTGTTGCAGAATCATCCATTGTTTAAAAGCTTTGAGTTTTTATTTTTTCTATTCAAAATAGTATTTATAGTTTCACTAAATCAGAAACCTACGAGTCAAATTTAGGCGAGTAGCCCCTCCAGCGCACCAAATAATCAGTTTTCTCGCTTTTTTACGAATTTTTTATAATTTTTTCAATTACGGATAAATCATCTGATTTTGCACTGAAATTCTGTAGCTTGATTTCGTAGAAAACACTCCCTAATTTTTCGCCCTTTTGATCCTTGAGAGTATAAACGGGTGATGTACGAGCAAATCTTTCCTTAACAAAGAAATATTTCTCGGTCCAGTTAGGCCAGAACTTTTTTCAAATGCGCTTTCACTTTAATTCACGTTTCACTTTTCACTTATTTCACTTTTCACTTTCAGTTTATTTCACTTTCAATTTATCACTAATATTAAATTTAAAAACAACGTTCGGTTTATCAATCCTGAATGCTTTGTTCAAAATTTCCCTTTCGTTTTTGTAGGTAACATTAGCGGGGGATGTACCAATGGTTCTATGATAAGAATAATTATAGTTTTCAAGCAAATCGAACAAAATGCCAATATATTCATATATATTCTTTTTAGTGTAATACCACCAAATGCGTACTTTGAGCATTAAGTCGATGAATTGAGATCCCGAAAACTCCTGAAATTCCTTGTTTGTAAAGTCAGTTCCTTGATCCGTCTGCAGTTTATATGACTTTTGGCCCGACGATTTGAAAATTTTCTTGAAAGATATGATAATTTCTTTACCAGGTTTTGATTTAATTGGAAAGGACCATGCGTAATTTGAGAAAATATCATTACAGTTTTAGCAGAAATATGTATCCATCGTTGAATTTGCTCAACGACTGCATTTCTGCTAAATCCGCTTGCCACTGCTCATCAACCCCGCTAACAATTACCTTGTTACTCGAATATCGTTTCTTTGCAGGTTCGTGTAGTGTATTAACCCTTAATTTCCTGTGTACTCGATTTTTGGTCGAGTATGCTATTTTTTCTTGATTTTTTCATTTTAAGTTCATTTTTGTGCCGTGAAACATCATCTATCCTCCTTTTTCCTCGTTTTACACGTTTTCTATGAGTTTCATGAAGTAGAAGGCTTCGGTTATTTAGAAATTCAATATTTTTTGAAATTTTAATGGTAGGCAACCTCTGGGAATGCAGGTTCTTGATAGCGGCTATAAACCTTGTTACTGTATTCTACTGCCGCTCAATGCAGCATTATGGTGAGCTACGGAATGCCGACGTATCGATTTTTTTCAAATGTGCCGTAGGCTGCCATGTTGGTTTTTTAGTTATAGTTTTTCCCTTTTTTCTCAACGGAAAGTGAAAATTGTGAAGGGAAAAATATATTTTTGGAATCAGGAGAACAAGGGCTTTCAAATGTATATACTTTTATCTGATTTTATTGATTCGATCTAAAATCGAGTAGATGGTGAAAACGACTGCTGGAAACACACGGTAAATTAAGGGTTAAAGGGTTGCTTTTCCAGCTATGCTTTTACCTATTCAAATTTTGCTGCTGGGCGCACCTTTTTCAATCGAGCGAAAAGTTTACTCGCACCAGTATACCCAGTTCGAAGGTCATAATATAATTTTGTCAATGTTTTTTACATTTTTAGATTTCTTTTATTTTTAATAATATTATTATTATTTATGTTCTTATTGGCCGATCAATCGGCTCGTTTCCGGCTCCCACTACTTGGAGGTTAAGAGCAAGGAAGCCTGCGCCTCTTTTCGAGACGCACGATTGTCCTACTGTAAATTTACAACACACGATTTACTTGTTGCAGAATACCGTTATCATACATCTTTCCACACATGTTCTTTCCATTCTGATCAAAAACCGCATACAAGCCACACAAAGAATCAACATCTCTGTCTAAAATGGCTGCTTTCAGTCTCAATGCAAAAATCCAAAATGCTTCGCGTTTTTCAATTTTGTGCTCTTCCTCTTTAAATGCATTGCTTTTGTATCCCCAAAAACAAGAGGCTATGCATGGAACATTTCTTCCGCTCAAGTAGCCATTTTTAGCTTTTTCAATAAGCTTTCGGACAAAATGATAGTAGGTACGCTAGTTCACTGGGTGAAGACATGCTTCCTTTCAATGAGCTGCATATAATATATGTACCTAACGCAATATGTTTTAGTAAGCTGTTTCGGCTTTTTCTTCCTCAGCCAGCTGATCAGAATAGTTTTTTAGCAATCTTTGTCCCGCTTCCTGCATGGTTCTAAACTCAGTGCACCTGAGGCACATTTGGATTTTCAAGTACCACCTGCCAGAATTAGTTTTGAAAAAGTCCTTTTCATAACTATTTTTCCGACAAAAATAACAAACCTGGATCATTAAGGCATACATGGGCCGATGCGAATTCCTCTCACATAGCTCTCTAGCCGCTTTGATTGACCCATCATAGGACTTCCTCTCCTCTTCCAGAAAGAAACGCTTTTGGATTTCCCTAATTTCTTCCATTTTCTCTTCGAAGTAGTTTGAAGAGTAGTTAAACAGTAGACCGTATTTATAGATTTTGCTAACCCCCAAATGCAATAACATGCCAATATTTATAATGTGTGTCCCGGCGGTTCTTCCACTATATGCAACCGTGCTCCGAACCCCTATTTACCTACCTACTTAGTATATGTGTAAAGTAAAAAAGGTCGGCTTTTAGTACCAAAGCTTATATAATAATTCACGGTGTGCAACCGGCGGATAAGTACTCACCTTTCCTCATCCCGCTCTTCTTCCTCAAAAAATTGACAGTGTTACCAACAACAAAAAATTTACCCCATAGCAAATTTGGGGAAGGTCTGTGGGAAGTCTAAACAAAAATTAAATACTTCACACGTTACACTACTACTTTACACTAGAGGAATGATGGGCTCAGTACTTTAAAAAATTCACCTCCCATCGTTGCTTCTCGAGATACAGTGCTATATAGGGAAGTAAAAAGTAAAATTGATATACTATAGATAATGCGCTAAACTTATGTACATAGCACAGCTAAGATTTATATATCCTACCCTGAAAATTTCAACCTAAACTGATGCTAATATACTGTAGGTACTTCCTCAAACTTTTTGTAATAGTTTGCTAATAAAGTGTTTGCTAATAAAGTATTTATCTCACTTCTGAAAGTTCAGCCCGATCTGACTGCTTCTTCTTGAGATAGGCCTATTCGAAGATTTACCCTGGAAAATTTTCCCACTTTCCTCTGCCCCTGGCTTGGACGCGCTCCATCTCCTACGGGCAGGTTCGGGCACGCCCGACACTCCCTATGCTTCAACAAGTGCTATGCTACATCATTGCACCCTGAGGAAGCAAGCTACGCCCATTCGCCTATGCTATAACACAGGCTATGTTATAACGTTACATGCTAGGGCTTGCAATTAACTAAGTCAAATTTTGGAAATGTTCGTCTTTGCCTGTGACTTACAAACCTAAATTCAAAATATCCTCAAATTAAGGTTTTTTGACCTAACGTAAGACATTACCTGATTTTCTCTGTAATTTTCACATTAAATGCTCGTTCCAAATTCTGTTTGAATTGTTACCGAGTGCTCATTCAAAAAGAAATTTCCAGTGACATTTAGATAATAGATATCTAACTTTGAACTATCTTTCATCCATTAGTTGTTGACCTACAGTAAGATCTGTAGTAACTCTATTTACAGTTCCCAGTTCCCACTAAAAGTTTGCTTTTCTCTTAGAGTCACTTGATTTTATATAAAAATGTTCTCAGTAACATGGGGATTATGCATTTACAATACTAGCAAAGAGAAATGCTCCGATGGAACTAAAAAGGGGAATATACTTGGGATTGAGAATTATCGAGGATGTAAAAGGAGGGGACTAGGATAAATCTCCCTATGTTATGTGCCAAAAATCGCAAAATATGTTAAAAACCAGACTTTCTCTAAACAATGCAAAAAATCTAAGTATATTCTGCGGCCTTTGAAAAATGTAAAAGTTTAGTAAACAATTGTTGTAGACATGTGTAAAAGAATATCTACATAAGGTCTGTTGCACGTCAGCTTACGTGTTTCCTTACTGCTTTGAACCAACAATATCATCGAGTGTCTTTAATGCATCGATATGTACTATTTCATTCAATTCGCTTAGCTACTGCATTGCTAATTCGCTGCTTTTTTCAATCAATTTTTTAGTAAATAGTTTATTTCTATTGGGAGGCCGCAGAATATGCTTCGATTTTTTGCATTGTTTAGAGAAAGTCTGGTTTTTAACATATTTTGCGATTTTTGGCATATAACATAGAGAGATTTTTCCTCGTCCCCTCCTTTTACATCCTCGATAATTCTCAATCCCAAGTATATTCCCCTTTTTTGTTCCATCGGAGCATTTTTCTTTGTTAGTACCCTACTTTTAATTAGCAAGATTTGGAAATACAATGCTAGATTTCATTTACTGTGCGGTTCTTCTAACAATTGAATGGTTTAAACTTTACAAAACTAATAGTTGTAGAAGAAACAAACATTCTGATTAGTAATTCTTATGTTACGTAGAACATCCTGTAAAGAAAAATGCTTCCAAAACTTTCTAGAGCTAAACTTAATTTACATTTTAAACTTTACACAAGAGTGTAAAGAATTTTAGTGGAATTAATGATTTCGATATTGCTCTGATATAACGATCAGCATTTATTAAGAAACGAAACCTCTATAATGTTCTAAGAACAAATTAACATTAGGTGTTAATCAATTTACACTACTCTTCATGCGCCCCTATCAGACGTATCACATCTGTTTCCATATATATTTTACGACTTTAGGGAAATAATAAGTTACCATGAGGCTCTAGAATGGAGCTTATTATATAGTGTAAACTTCAAACTAGCAACGAGTGTAAAGAAGATTTTAGTCGGATTTGTAAATTCGATATTACTCGGATATTACGATCAACATTCATGAAAAAATTACATCTCCATAACGGTTTAAGGACAAATAGACACAGATGTAAACCACTTTACATCACTGTTGAGTGTAAAGAAACGCGCCCAGCTGACGTCCTATGTTTCATTCCCTGTAAATGTTTAGATCTCAGGAAAAAATTTCGGTTTCTGCAATGCTCTAGAACAAAGGCTAACATGCAGTGTAAACTTTACACAACTGCCTAGTGTAAAGAGGATTTTATTTCGATTTGTGAATCTGATATTACTCAGATATTATTACCAACATTTATAAAATTGCATGACTACAATGGTCTGAGGACAAATAAACAATGAGTGTAAACTACTTTACATCACTGTTGGATGTAAACAAACGCGCCTACGTGACGTCTCACATTTGATACTTTGAAAATTTCTAGACTCCAGGAAAAAATTAGGTTTCTGGAATGCTCAAAAACAAAGATAAATACAAATGTAGTGTAAACTTTATGTAAACACCTAGTGTAAAGAAGATTTTGGTCAGATTCATAATTTTGATATTGTTCCGATATTACGATTAATATTTATGAAAAAAATTAAGTCTCCATAATGTTCTATGGGCAAACTAACATTAGGTGTTAACCACTTTACAACACTGTAGAGTGTAAACATATGCACCAGACTGGTATATCAAATTTGGTTCCTGGTCCATTTCTAGACTTGATAAACGTGTCCCTGACTCGTAACCGGAGAAGCAGGCAGAAAAAAGACAGAAACGCATTTTAAACACCAAATTTCTGACTTTACACTCGCTAAATATTAATGTATAGACAATTTGCTTTGACATGCACCCGATATAAAGCACTTTATTTTTATTCTATTGGACTTATCCCAACTTCTGGACGGAGAAAGTGGCGAACAAAAAACGCAACAAAAACGTATTTTCCATCATTTAGAACACTGTAAACTTCAAAATTCCGTACCGAACTCCCCATTGAGTTAAAAGAAATTCGGTTTAGTACAATTTGTAGCTTTTAAATCGTAGAACATTCCTGTGTGCTAAAATTCTGTTGCAAAAATTATTTGGTATGATTTATTAATCAAACTTCGGAAAAAACGTGTTTTTTCGCCCATTTTTTTACCTCTGATTTCGAACTTTACATCCCCATAAATAACTCAATATTGCGTTTTTTTAAATGCGGTTTGCTGCGATGTGTAGCCCCTGAGAGGCACTTTATTAATGCTGTCTTCAATTCACACTGACTCATAAGCGGAAAAATTTGGCAGAGAAATCTTACTTAAAATCTATTTTTTACACCATCCACTAGAGTGTAAACTTTAAACCCCAGGATCTAACTCACCATAGAGCGTAGAAGACTTTGCTTATATGCAGAATGTAGGCCTTAATCCGCTCTACATTTCTGTCAGAAAACATTTTAAAAAACTCATAGCGGAGTTAGTATCAGACATAAGCAGGTTGAAAACTCGACCAAAAAGTGCTTTTTCACCCCCAGATTTTCGCACTCTTTACACTGCTATTCGAGAACTAATGCGAATTTCAAAAACAAAAAAATGTTGTTCTGTAGAATTCATCCCTTTATAATCCTTTGCTGTTCGATTGTTCGAGTCATCAATACTCAGTTGTCCACTTGCCGTGACAAAAAGGTCCCGAAATTTGTCTTATGTTATAACGTTACACAAAAACTTTACACCTTCTTTACACAGTCAGTTTTGAGTTTCAGAAAAACAAAAAAACACGGGCAGCGAATTTTTTTATTATCTTTCTTTAAAAAAACCGCACCTTCCAGAAGTGTCCCGTTATAGCTGTAGGGGGTGCACAGCATACGTGGGCAGCAAGAAAATTCTGGGGGGGGGGGGTGCAAGATTTTTTTGAAGGTCGAAAAATGGCCTTAAAAATGGTGGTATGGCGATAAAAACACCATTTTTCGACGTTTCTCATCAAGCACTATCCATTGGCATCGAAAAATTGCGAAAAAAACGAAAAAAAATTTTCAAAAATTGAATTCTGGGGGGTATTTTGATTTCTGGGGGGTATTTTGGTTTCTGGGGGGTGCATACCCCCCAAACCCCCCACGCCCAGGTGTGGTGCACAGGTGTTGGGGGTACCCAAGTATATTATAGGTACGCGCTAACGCGCTACCTAAGATTTCCTTTTCACTCAATTGTTGCTGACGTGCACTTAGACATATACTGATAAGAAAAAATTAAAATAAAAATCAATTTTCTTCGCAGAGCGTTGCATATGGCGATTGTTGGAAAAGCTTTTACTAACATTATGATTACTGAGCTGACCAGCTTGTGTTCAACTTAGTATTGACGTGACTGAATTCTCTTCATTATAACTCTTTCTGTCTAACTTCGAGCATGTGACTTATAACACTTGATAAAAAATGTTTGGTCCACAGGATTAACTACTAATTTGATTTTTGAATGATAAATTAGCTTAATGCGACATTTTTTTAAAGTCGACTTTTCACTGAATATAATCCAAACTTTTAAGTTAAACTAGAGCGGAAACTATAATTTACTATTATGAAGGCAAGTGTAAAGATGCCTCAATGGCTATTGTAGTAGAACAAATTTCCTTGAGATTTCTAGCAGATTTTTTAATACTACTATACTCTATTTCGCGAAACCTTATGCATGAAGCACAATTTCTGATTCAATGCAAACCGATTACAAACGAAGTTTAAACTGAAGTAAGAATCATAATGTGTGTAGCAACTGATAAGCATAGTATGTTTCGCAATGCAAAATTGTACTGCAGTGGCCTGACTAGAAGCTCCTATAATAGCTATTCGCAGGGTCCCGCAAAATAGTCTATAGATACTCATTATTTTGTTGTAATTTACCCAAAAGTGATGCCCACAGAAGTGTAAGCAAAAAAATGAATAACAAAAGCAAATACGATTCCAATATTTGTTATCCTGTCTTTTGTGACAAACTGTACATCGCACATGGGAATAAGGGATAGGGGCTGAGAGGAGAGTATCACACTACCTAGGGTTTCGGAAGACCAGGTAGAGTAACATGATTTTTTGAAAAAACTAATGAAGCTGCCAAACCGTTCTTAAGCTTACTGCGGTAAAAAAGTCAAAAACACCACCATGAAACGTAAACATATGAATATTTTTTGACGCTCTGCATCGTGTTGATTAATTTTTGCATTTTCTACGCTAGAAATCCATAAATTCACTGAGCTTCGCTAATAAGTATCAGGAAATCCAGTTTACCGCACATCACACGCTATTGTACCATTGTATAGAGGCCTAAATTTAACGCGTACTGATAGTACATTAATGGCTTTTGAACACTGTTTTTGCGCATGTAGAGAGAAATTTTGTACAGAAACCAATGACCACAATTTATCGTATCACGATTTCTTTATTTCACCCTTCCCTCCTCTGCCCACTTCTACTTTGCCAATATATGCTGTATATCTTACATATTCATCTGAAATCTGAGGATACTGTAGGCACACACATTAGTGTGCTACATTTGCACGCATGACCGCACAAAGTTGTAGGTGCACTGGATCCAACATGTAAGCATTTATTAGAAAAATCAACAGTCCATTCCAGAATTCAAACGTCTCAGGAATAAGCAGAAGTATTTGAATATATAATCGATGTGTAGCAGATTTGATCTATTGTCTTTCTGCACATCGGGCATGTCGTCATATTAGCGAAGTTGATACAATCCAGCTGAATATTCAAAACATATTAAAGAGAATTTCTAAATTAGCAATATACTACTCTTTAGAAACTAGCAAAGAAAATTGATTCGATAGAACAAAAAAGACGAATATACTGGGGAGTACAGGCATGTTTAAAGTAGCAAAATCTGATAAAAATCAGACTCTCTCAATGTAACGCTAAAAATAAAAGTACATTATGCGGCCTACATTTTGAAATAAACTATTGAACCAAAACACACGATTAAATAAGTAGCAAGTTAGGTATATAGTAGCTATTGGAAAGCAGATGGAGAAATGTAGAAGCGACTGTGTGAGCCAATGGAATAAAATAGCAGATGTCGATTCATTCAAGAAATCAGAGATATTATTGCATTAAAGTAGTGGGAAACGCATAAGCTTGCGTATGATAGATTAAATGTAGGTACGATTTCATGCCCACAACAATTATGGGCATTAATAATTGACACCAGGTTTGCTTGCTATAATGCACACGATCACATTAAAATAAAACTCCTTCACATACAATCGTAATTATTTCCTATGAATTTTGATGTGAAGCAAGTCAGTGTTGTAACTCACAAGCTTTTTACAAAACTGTATATTTTACATCATGCTTATACACTCATATGTAAAGCGTTAAAAAATTATTTGGAGAAGTTTACATCTTAAGAGCCCGCAGAATATACTTCGATTTTCGGCCATGCTTATTGAAAGTCTGATTTTTAATATATTTTGCGACTTTAGGCGTATACATGGTTAGCTTTCTCCTAGTCCCCTTTTTACATTCTTAAAAAGCCCGTAGTCCCAAGTATGTTCGTCTTTTATATTCCATGAGAGATTAATTCAATCGATAGTACCCTACTTATCAGCATGATTTAGGTGAATCAGTGAGTAAACACATATAGAAACATGCCATCATAATAACAGCAGTCCAGGAAAGCTAACAACAAAATAGCTATGAAAATCTGCAGTAGCATGTTCAGAGAAAACAATCTTGAGCTTAAGACAACTACTATGTTTAAAGTAAACATACAGTCAAATTCGTCATCCTAGCCTTACCCAGCGTAGTTCCAGAAAAATTTTACCTTTTGTAAGGCTCTGGAAACAAAATAAATTTGTAGTTTATACTTTTGACATTGACTATAAATGAATCGTGCAGACTTTGCACAACTGCTGGGTGTAGAGAAAGTTGTAGTTCTGACGTTGCATTCAACATTTTGAAAAAATGAAACTTCCGCATGGGATACTTATGTTCATTTTCGGTGTAAACTTTCACAAACACCGAGTGTAAAGAAGATCTTAGTCGAATTCCATTACTACATTTATCAAGAAAATTAATTATCCACAATAGTCTGAAGTCAATTAGATATCAGATGTAAATAACTTTACATCATTGCAAAATAAAGAGGAACGCGCCCAACTGGCGTATCATATCTTATTCCTAGTATATTGTTAGACTTGAAATCAAGTTCCAAATTCAGAACCGGTGAAGTTGGCAGAAAAAACAAGACTGGGACACTTTCAATACCTCGTATTTTCAACTTTACACCTTCCAAATAACTAAATATAGATGTAAATAATTGCTATTTGCTGCGACAGTACATCTTAGAAAGTAATTTATTTTTATTTTATTCGACTTATCCCAACTTCTAAACGGACTAAATCTCCATTGAGTGTAAAAAATTGGGTTCGAGCTAGCATATAGCCTTTAAACTGTGGCACGTCTGGGTGTGGAAAAGTTTTTCGCATAATATTAGAGATGTTGAAAAATCGGAAAAGGGCAGAAAATGTGTTTGTTCGCTTAATGTTACACTTCTGATTTCGAACTTTACACCTCCATATGTAACTAAATATCGAATTTTTTAAAAAGGTTTGCTGCGAAATATAGCCCATAAAACATATTTTAATATTATTCTGTCCAATATATCCCAACTTTTAAGCACAGAAGTTGAATCGGTGGAGATGAATAAGTCAAAATATAGACAGGACCTATTCTTTACACCATCCACTATGGTGTATAGTTTAAACCCATGGATCTAGCTCTGTGTCGACTGTAAAAAGCTTGCTGGAAAGTAGAATGTAGCCTTTAGAGCATTGTACATTTCTATCAAAAAAATTTTTTGAGAACTTATGACTTAACTTATTGGTAGATAGCACGATGGCAAAAACTCGACCAAAAATTGTCTTTACAAAAGCAAATTTTTACACTATCTTCGATCCTCCTCAAGAACTGCTGCGGAATTTGAAAAACAAAAAAATTCATTTAGAGAATTCAAATCTCTGCTATTCTATACCTGTAAATTGTATGAGGCATATATACTGAATTGTGTCAGGCAAAAATGCGACATGCTACTACAGTAATCTATTGACACCAGATGCTCATGTTAGAACTATACAAATTAAGCGCATATAACGATAACACAAAAACATCTCAAGGGAACCAGTCCGAGCTTAGCATGTAACAACTGCTAAGCAAGGAGTCAGTGGCGCAATAGCCTTTATCAATGCTGACTCCTCACTAAGCAGTTTTACGTCCTGAGCTTGGGCTGGTTCCATTCAGGTCTTACGTCCCTTCAGTATATGCATTGGATTCCTGTTGTTCTAACGCGCAACGTCAGGTGTCAATAAATTACAGTAGTAGCGTATGGTATTTTGCCTGTCACCTCTCTCCTTAGCTTAGATTGTCCTCAATCCAACATAGCTGTTACAGACTCCACAAGATATGTGACTACCCCACTCCTGTCAAAAAATATGTCACGCCCTGTAGTGGCTAATTTGATAAAGTAGTATGGAGGGGGTCGCAAGCGCATTATAACATACTGGGGAGCACACTGGGCGTAGGGTTTGGGGGTATAAAATTCCCAGAAACCAAAATACCCCCCCCCAGAAATCAAAATTATTCTCCCCCAGAATTCAATTTTAAAATTTTTTTCGTCTTATTCGCAATTTTTTGATGCCAATGGATAGTGCTTGATGAGAAACGTCGAAAATGGTGCTTTTATCGCCATACCATCATTTTTAAGACCATTTTTTGACCTTCTAAAAAATCTTGCACCCCCAGAATTTTCTTGCTGCTCACGTATGCTGGGGAGTACAGTAAGGATGTAAAAGGGAAGGGAGGAAACGGCTACTATGTGTATGTTTAAAGTCGCAAAATCTGATAAAAATCAAACTTTCTCAATGCAACGCTAAAAATAAAAGTACATTATGCGGCCTACATTTTGAAATAAACTATTGAACCAAAACACACGATTAAATAAGTAGCGAGTTAGGTGTATAGTAGCTAATAAAGCAGATGGAGAAAAGTAGAAGCGACTTTGTGAGCCAATGGAATAAAATAGCAGACGTCGATTCATTCAAGACATCAGAGATATTATTGCTTTAAAGTAGTGGGAAACGGCTGGGCTTACGTATGATAGATTAAATGTAGGCAATTTCATTGCATGCCCACATCAATTATGTGCATTAATAATTGACATCAGGTTTGCTTGCTATAATGCTCACGATAACATCAAAATAAAACTCCACATACAATTGTAATTATTTCTATCAATTATGATGTGAAGTCAGTGTTGTAACTCACAAGCTTTTTTACAAAACTGTATATTTTACATCATGCTTATACACTCTTATGTAAAGCGTTAAAGATTATTTGGAGAAGTTTGCATCTTAAGAGCCCGCAGAATATACTCCGATTTCTGGCTATGCTTATTGAAAGTCTGATTTTTAATATATTTTTATGACTTTGTATGCATACATGGTTAGCTTTTTCCTAGTCCCCTTTTTACATCCTAAAAACCCGTAGTCCCAAGTATGTTCGTCTTTTATATTCCATGGGAGATAAATTCATCGATAGTACCCTACTTATCAGCATGATTTGAGTGAATCAGTGAGTAAACACATATAGTAACATGCCATAATAATAACAGCAGTCCAGGAAAAGCTAACAACAAAATAGCTCTGAAAATCTGAAGTAGCTTGTTCAGAGAAAACAATCTTGAGCTTAAGACAACTACTATGTTTAAAGTAAACATACAGTCAAATTTCCGCTGTCATCCTAGCCTTACCCAGTGTAATTCCAGAAAAATTTATTCTTGTAAGGCCTGGAAACAAAATAAATTTGTAGTTTATACTTTTGACATTGACTATATATGAATCGTGCAGACTTTGCACAACTGCTGGGTGGTGAGAAAGTTGTAGTTCTGACGTTGCATTTCTCCAACATTTTGAAAAAATGAAACTTCCGCATGGGATACTTATGTCCATTTTCGGTGTAAACTTTCACAAACACCGAGTGTAAAGAAGATCTTAGTCGAATTCCATTACTACATTTATCAAAAATTAATTATCCACAATAGTCTGAAGTCAATTAGATATCAGATGTACAACTTTACATCATTGCAAAAAAATAAAGAGGAACGCGCCCAACTGGCGATTACATCTTATTCCTAGTATATTGTTAGACTTGAAATCAAGTTCCAAATTCAGAACCGGTGAAGTTGGCAGAAAAAACAAGACTGGGACACTTTCAATACCTCGTATTTTCAACTTTACACCTTCCAAATAACTAAATATAGATGTGAATAATTGCTATTTGCTGCAACAGTACACCTTAGAAAGTACTTTATTTTTATTTTATTCGACTTATCTCAACTTCTAAACGGACTAAATCGCATTGAGTGTAAAAATTGGGTTCGAGCTAGCATATAGCCTTTAAACTGTGGCACGTCTGGGTGTGGAAAAGTTTTTCGCATAATATTAGAGATGTTGAAAAATCGGAAAAGGGCAGAAAATGTGTTTGTTCGCTTAATGTTACACTTCTGATTTCTGAACTTTACACCTCCATATGTAACTAAATATCGAATTTTTTAGGAAAGGTTTGCTGCGAAATGTAGCCTATAAAACATATTTCAATATTATTCTGTCCAATATATCCCAACTTTTAAGCACAGAAGTTGAATCGGTGGAGATAAATAAGTCAAAATATAGACAGGTCCTGTTCTTTACACCAACTAATTATGGTGTATAGTTTAAACTCCATGGATCTAGCTCTGTATCGACTGTAAAAAGCTTGCTGGAAAGTAGAATGAAGCCTTTAGACCATTGTACATTTCTATCAAAAAATTTTTTTGAGAACTTATGACTTAACTTATTGGTAGATAGCACGATGGCAAAAACTCGACCAAAAATTGTCTTTACAAAAGCAAATTTATACAGTCTCTTCGATCCTCCTCAAGAACTGCTGCGGAATTTGAAAAACAAAAAAATTCATTTAGAGAATTCAAATCTCTGCTATTCTATACCTGTAAATTGTATGAGGCATATATACTGAATTGCGTCAGGCAAAACGCGACATACTACTACAGTAATCTATTGACACCAGATGCCTGCGTTAGAACTATACAAATTAAGCGCATATAACGATAACACAAAACATTTCAAGGGAACCAGTCCGAGCTTAGCATGTATCAACTGCTAAGCAAGGAGTCAGTGGCGTGATAGCCTTTATCAATGCTGACTCTCACTAAGCAGTTTTACGTCCTGAGCTTGGGCTGGTTCCATTCAGGTCTTACGTCCCTTCAGTATATGCATTGGATTCCTGTTGTTCTAACGCACGTCAGGTGTCAATAAATTATGAAGAGGCGTATGGTATTTTGCCTGTCACCTCTCTCCTTAGCTTTGATTGTCCTCAATCCAACATAGCTGTTACAGACTCCACAAGATATGTGACTACCCCAATTCCCAATAAAAAATATGTCATGCCTGTAGTGGCTAATTTGATAATCATAGTAATATATTCATTTTAACATGGGTCACTCCGTGTGTCTATTTGAACGTCTGTTGAGCCCTTTATAATAATAGATACTATAAGTTAGGATCAATATACGCTTAACTAACTTATAGGCTGACCATCACATATGGGCGTGGGGGTTTGGGGGTATGCACCCCCTGATGTTGAAATACCCCCAAAATCAAAATACCCCTCAGAATTCAAATTTTGAAATTTTTTTGCTCTTTTAGCGATTTTTTGATGCCATTAGATTGTGCTCGATGAGAAAAGTCGAAAAATGGTGTTTTTTCGCCATACGACCACTTTTAAGACCATTTTCTGACCTTTGAAAATTTTTTCGTCATCCTCCCAGAATTTCGGTGCTGCCCACCTATGCTGACCATGTCCTCGCTTAAAGTCACCAGCTTTGTCTGAGCTGTCTTGTAGACATCCTGTAGCTGCTTATATTATGACACTTACACGTATATAAAACCGGTGCTATAGGGCGAACCCAACAGTTGTAATGACGCTCGTATGGCGTAACAACAGGGAGATAGGCCACTGTGTAAGTATAGGCAGCTACGTCACGTCATCACTTTTCGCCAGTCGACCGAAAATATGATTCATAGGACTCGCTCGCTAATGTCATAAAAAACGCGCTCGCTCGCTTACATCATAAAAAACGCGCTTGCTCGCTAATGTCATAAAAAACGCGCTTGCTCGCTTTTAATTAAATCTCAAACATTTCCAGCATAAAACGCACTTTTTTGAAAAATTTATGAACGGCATCTTCGCTTTTAAGACCAACCATTAAAACAGTACCGGTGATGAAAATTAAAGCCGTAGCATGAGGGAAAGTTAATTTGGCGGCCGAAAATAATTCAGGCTCTAAGCGCACAAACTTTTTATGCATGCGAGCAAAACCAGCAATGTTTATTCGACTGTTCATTCTACCCGTGCCTACTACATTATGTACTTTTAACTGCAAAATTTGTAAGGTGTAGCCGCTCTGTTGTAAAAAAGTGCACTTTTTTCATTAGCTAGCCTGTTCTTATACTCTTCATTCGCGAACCTTCAGTCACATTGAAGCGGATTTTTTCAAAACACTGTTTGTTCTATATTCTTACCCATATTATTGACCACTAAAATCGTTTTAAACAGAATATTTTTCAATATTATTAAGTAAAACTCAACTTTATTCAACTCAAATCTTTTTTACAAATCAGCCACGTTGGGATCACTTTAACAGAATTTTTTGCTATTAGACTTGAGATACGAAAGTTTTATCGCTCTTCATTGGAATTTTTATTATATTTTTATAATGCATACTTAAAGCATGAAATTTTAGCTTACAAGTCAGCCATGTTGGAATTTATTGACGTCATTCTGAATCACATCTTCATAGAGCCACTTTGCTATTGATATCATATTATGAACCGTTTTAGCACAATTTTCGCATGTTAATAGACAAATTTTAGCTAACATTGGTAGTTTTGGATTCGGAATTTTTCTATTATTATGCTTTAACTACGAAATTTTTCTGCGTGTAGCGGCCATATTGGAATCACTCGAACAGAATTTTGGCGAAAGCACGAAATTTTAGCTTACAAGTCAGCCATGTTGGAATTTATTGACGTCATTCTGAATCACATCCTCATAGGCCACTTTGCTATTGATATCATATGATCAACCGTTTTAGCATCAATTTTCGCATGTTAATAGACAAATTTTAGCTAACATTGGTAGTTTTGGAAATGGAATTTATCTCATTATTATGCTTTAACTACAGAAATTTTCTGCGAATAGCGGCCATGATGGAATTACTTAAACAGAATTTTCGCTATAAGACTTGAGCTACACATTTTTATTGCTTACTTTTCACTATGAACCATTGCAGTTGTTTCATAGAAATTTTTATTATATTTTTATAATGCATAGTTAAAGTACGAAATTTTCGGTCACAAGTCAGCCATGTTGGAATTTATTGATGTCATTCTGAATCACATCTTTATAGGCCATACTGGAAAAATGCATTAGGATGATGGCACTCCTGTATGAGTGGGTGTTTTTATGACCAATCAGAATCGAGTGAATCACCAGGGGTAAAATTTAAAACTATAAAAGACCTTGCAACTGCCATTTATCTCATTCTGCTCTCTGATTCTGCTCTTGTAGCAAGTTCATTGCAGTGCGCTCTTATACGATTTTACGATTTTTTTCAGTTTAATTATTTTCAAAAATATTATTTGTAACGCCTGCCATATGTGTCGCGTTAGAGCTGTAGGGGTACTCAAATGTTCGGGGTACCTAAGTATATTATATGTATATGCTAACGTGCTACCTGTGATATGCTGAACCTTACCAAACAGTGTCCATGAAATGTATGTTCACATGGAATGTTGTAATATACAAATTGCGATGCATTGAATTCCGAAAAAGTATGATTCAGCAAATGATCAAAGCATATTGGGCAAATTCGAACCTGAATTGTTCGGAAACAAATAAAGCTGGATTCACATTCACTGTTAAAATAAATGTTATAAAGGACGATATAGTGTCACCTTAGTCCGGTTTAAGAAAGGCTATAATTAATTAGTTATTTTAAGCTTTTTGACCAATATTGCTCGTTTACACTGAGCTCGCAAAACACAAGCAAAGGCTATTTCAAGACCCTACATCCGATTATTAATTAACAAGTAGATCATCTATTTTCTGATATCCTTATTTACGATGTTCAGCTTCTTTAGCTCATGAAGTACAATAGCCTTTTATTAGCGATTAATAAATTTGGAAATTGTCATCTCTGTACTATAACTATTGGATAACGCGTGATCGAACATAATATTGCTTGTGAATTATTATTTCTTGTTTAAACGAAAATGCTTAATTAACAATAAATTTTTGTGTAAAGATTAGTGCAGGCATGTACTGTGCATGCAAAAATTGATTTTGTAATGATTGGAAAATTAGGCGAACATACTTTCGACTGGTAATTATTACATTCTGAAGCAGCTTGCATATTGTAACATTGCAAAACATGTATAATTGCATTTTGAAAGTCATTAGGAGCAAATCTGCAACCGTTATACTATGAGGAAAAAATTGTATATATTTTCACATAGCTGCAAATTTGCTAATCGATCAATTGCCTCTGCGAATTTTATCATTGTGCTCAGGCTTTCTTATTTTTTAGGACTATTTACCATGGTGTTTACAGCAAATGTTTTCTATTGTTTTAAAATCCTTTCTATATTTATTAATATATTTCTGCACAAGTTAGTTCCAAAAAAGCGTGGAATTATCAATTTTGCGGATTCATGTGTCTGAAGGTTAATAGTGTGTTTTCAGTACGCGCATGTAAGATAGTAAATGTTAATGTAAATCTAAATAAATTAAATACAGTAAATTAAATTGATTTAATTCAATGTAAACTTTGCTTTAACACTATACAACCAACTCTACATTGAGTGCAATTATCTACACTCAATCAGTGAGTGATCCTCAAGGCGCTTGTAAATTTTTAATAAAGAGATTCTATAACGAATATGCTGACAGGCTTGAGAAGAGAAAAAGTGCGATTTGTCCTCACCATTCTTTTACACTTAGAAAACTGTACCTCGAAAAATAATGGGAATTCGAAACTTCCGAAAATATGCACTTTTTATGACTTAAAAATTTTACGCGCTAATTTTTAAAATCGATTATAAAACAAAAAGGGTGCAAGTGTAATTCATATTTTTTATTGCGAACTTTTTTTTATAAATTGCACTTTCCAAACATGTGCTATTAGCTTACAGGCATAGATGAAATACAGCTGAATTTTTGAGGGCCTGCTTGGTTTAAATCCAGCAAAGAATCCCTTAATGTGTACCGAAAACTCATCCATGTGGTAGTAACCTAGAGGCAGTCTACTGGATTATTAGAAAGTCAAAACCCATCTCTTCCTTGACTGTTTTTCGCCATGCCCACATGTTGGGGAAAGTCCCTAAAATGTGCATACGTGAGCAGCACCAAAATTACTAGGGCGGGGGTGCGAGATTTTTCAAAGGTGAAAAAATGGCTTTAACATGATGGTATGGCGAAAAAATCACCATTTTTAAACATTTCTCATCAAGCACTATCTATTGGCGTTGGCATCAACAATTGCGAAAAATCAAAAAAAATTCAAAATTTGAATTTTGGGGATATTTAGGTTTCTGAGGGGTAGAAATATCCCGGTTTCTTGGGGGTTGCATATCCCGCCCCCCGAAACCCCCAGGCCCAGGGACGTAAATGTGTTCTGCAAATTCATCCATGCGGTAGTAATCTAGAGGCAGTCTACTAGATTCTTATAACAGTCAAAACCCATCCTTTTCTTAAGTGTTGTCCCGCCATAGCCCACTTGTTAGAGAGTGGTCTACAACAATATAATGGCAATCTCATTGAGTAACAATTAATATAACTAATTAATATGTGGTAATAAAATAGGGAAAACAATTAAAATTATAAAAATCACAAAGTGCTTTTGATGGAATTTATGGTTCTTCAATTTTTTGTACCAACCTATTGACAAACTTTAAAATATGCTCTAAAATGCATTTGTGTTGTGAAATTCTGACAGCTATTATTAAAATTCGTAATGCAATGCAATTGTAACGGCTGCCAAAATGAATTAGATGATTACTTTGGCATCAGTGTTGTAAGCGAGGAGAAACTTTGGTATAATCAATAAATGATCACAGCATAAATTAAAATAGAAAAATGAAGTAAATTTGAGAAGTAATAATGGGAAAGAACTATAACAACTATAATTCATAAGACAATAATAATTATTGTTCTTGAGCTATTTGTCATTTTATCATTTGTATTAAATGCTAATATTTTGATCTTATTACAAGTCAAAAATTGAATATGTCAAAATCATGTGTAATTAAGAAAATCTGCAGATCGAATATTTGTCTTGACCTGAGGAACATCATCATGATTTTCTAGAGACTATTATAATTCAAAAACGATCAGGCTTCAAAATGTGTGCCACAATGAGCAGCAATAAATACACTAACTTAAAAAATAATCAGTGAACAAGGTGTACAATAAAGACGATTTACACTTTTTCTCCGTATGCGTGAACGGAAGAATCTAGAATTTTCACAACTTATGTAAGCCATTTCAAGGAAGAGATAAATGAGCATGTTTTTTAATATTGACTTTAAAAATGTATGTGTTTTTATCACTAAATTTTATGAAAAGACAAGTGACCAAAAATTGATTTAAGCAACAAGGAAACGTGAACAAGTTAAATATTACAATAAGCACGTTTATGATCGAAGCAGATAAAGTATAACTAGGCTTGTAGGCATACCAGGGCGTGGGGGTTGGGGCTATGCAACCCTCCACGAGAAAAAAGCCGAAAATGGTACCCTTTCCACACCATGCACAAGTCAAAATACCCCCTCCCCAGAAATTCAAATTTTTCAAAAACGTTTTTCGTGCTTTTTCAGCAATTTTTTGATGCCGATTGGATAGTGCTCGATGAGAACACGCCGAAAAATGTTTTTTCGCCATATTGATCACTTTTACAGCACCCAATTTTTTGACCTATCATCCAATTTTTAAGGCCATTTTTTGACCTTCAAAAAATCTTGCATCCCCGTAGAATTTTCATGGCCGCCCACATATGCTTGTAGTTACCATTTTCAAAGACGTTGATTCATTGCATGCACTATGATTGATGAGCGTGTCGTAGAGATATTTTGGAACATACTCGGGACAAAAGGTAATATTTATATCTTAAAGAATGAAACAGTCATGATTGATGAAACGTAAAATTACATGAACATGCGCATATTTGAATACGTGATTAGCTAAAACTGTATTATTACAAGATCACGTCAAGAGTTTTAGCGCTTTAAAAGGATATTTCTCGTTTTCTGCATATACTCACAAGTGCCCTTTAGCTCGCTTCAATTGCTCAAACGCAATTGACCGTAAATCTGATAAGCTTGGAGCCCAAAAACAGTACATTTGAGAAAAAGAGGCTAAACTCAGGCCATCAAAACAAGTTAAAATCTAAATTTGATGGCAACTGTGAGTAAAGTCGTATTACTATTTGAATATTAAATTATGTTTTTGTGCAACAGTAAATAACTTTGTCAAGTTTTAAGGCTATTTTAATTAGTTTAATACACTTTTAGATAAGTAAAAGCGCGGTATCGTTTTAATCTTGCGAAAGTTTTACATTAATTTCATGCAAAATTGGTCCAGACATGCTAAGTTCTGTGAAGCTATCCTGAATTTCCGTCATCAGTAAATGAAAAAATTATTAGCGATAATGTCATTTGCTCCTAAAGTATCAAAATTAAAGTCGCTGCGTTTTTTTGGTGAAAAAAGACACAAAAGACCTACTAGCAACTCGCTCCGCTGATGGTATACTGCTGAAGCATCATTTTTGTTGTCTCCAAATTAGGTTACAATGAAGAGCGACATTAAAAACCATCCTAAAATTCCTACCCTGATTGTTTACATGAGGTCGGCTACATTAATTGCGGTCATGCTGACCCGCTGTTTAAATACACTCTTCGATTTGAATAAATAATTGGTCGCATATGTTTTGAAGACCTTCTCTATTGCGAATTTCTCTGTATCAAACTCAAATATTATTGGTTTTATTGAGGTAATAAATACGAAGTGGATAGTACATATGCCCGAATACCTCAAAAATAAGTGATTTTGCAAAACGCAGCTGCTTAGAGCCGAGTTTACGAAATCGGATTTTAAAATCCCACTATTAATTTAACTTTTCTACGATAAAATTTTAATTTCTGCTCTCATTTAGCTCAAGGATTATGCAGACTGTATCAAAGTGATGAAGCGTGTAAAGTGTTTGTGTAAAGTTATATCGCATAAATTTTCTTATCTGATGATATGTGAATATAGTAATTTATATTAGTTTTGCTTTTTATTAAGTCCGGTTTTTTAAAACTGTAAACAATAAAATAAGGTGGGACTGATTTTTTAAATATTTTTTAGGTTATCAACCCAAGAGGTGCAGCGTGAACAGTTTGAAAATCTACAATTAAAAAACATAATTTTGGTATAGGTTTCGACTTCTAAATGTCTGTTGAAGTCTACATTTGCGAGACCACAAAACTTTATTTATGGAAATACTGCCCTTTAAAGGCTACACAATGGATTTGTCTGCGTTTGTATAATGATTAAACACGTTTCTATCTCCTCTTCATTTGTCAGCCGCTCTGCTTAGCAACCAGAACGTGCAAGAGTATTAAAATAAAGTATGTCTTAAGAGGCTTCACATTGCATTTGGACGCGTTTCTTTGAAGTCAAAACTAATAATTTCCATGTGTGTTGACGTTTAGATACTGAGGTGAAAAAAGACTTTTTTGACCGTTTTTTGTCTGCAAACCATTTCCGTTATGAACCGGATGGTGCAAACTATCTTAAACAAAAGTTGACCTGCGATTACATATCGGTTTAGTTTTATGTTGTACACACATTACCACAGCTTAGGTGTACAGATAACTTTTTTATACAAATTTTTATCAGAAGTTGTTGTCTATTTCCACCGATAGGAGTTCGGGCATGATCTGAATTACGTATCAAATATTTAGTTATTGTAGATGGTCTTCTAATTATATGATATCATTTTACTTCTAGAGCATTGCAAAACTATGATAGTTTTTTCAAAATGTTTTCCGTAACGTCAAAATTACGAAGATGACTGTATATTTCGTTTCGTAGCAGTCGTGTGAAATTGGCGCTAAAAATTAATTCTAAGTACTGGGGCATTGCAGAAGCTCAGTTATTAAAAAATTTTACATAAGGTCAGAATATATGAATTTGTCTGCAGGTTTCATTTACACTTTTCAAATGTGTAAAGTTGAACATTAAAAAATAAACATCAATTCTATATCACTGCAGAAGCTGAATTTTGTAATAATATCCATCGTAACGTCAGAACTACGGATCTGAATGGAAGTTTTCATTATACATCAGTAATTGCAGTAAAGTTCACAAAGAATCATTCATTTTTGGGAGCGTCAAATGATGGGTATGTTTCAAAACTGCTCTTTCCTAGCAACATCTGTAGTAAGAATCTCACTCTAAATTTTTTATCTGTTCGAATAAGGCAAGAATGTTTTCTTTAAAAAAGATAGTGCTGATCAAGAATAATCTTTTTATCACGTTCTTGGACCTTTTAACATTCTTGAATGTTATAGTATACTGACTGATTTACTTAGGTCTAGTTAATTAAAAACAGGGTTCTCGCAAAGAATTATGGTCTGATGGAACAATAGAGAACAAACATATTTTTAATTGCGGATCAATAAGGACGTAAAAGCAGGGGACTAAAGGGTTATTTATTCTGAGAAAGGTTAAAAAATCACGCGAAAACCGTAATATATTTCTGAGAAAACGTCCTTCACAGAACAATTTTAACAGGTTCAGAAAGAGTGATTATGAAGAAGCTCTCATGTAAATTAATGACCGATTGAGTACCCTATCAACATCACATTTTCAATATGTTGCTAATATTTTATTGTCTACGGCTTGATAAATGAATTATGACAAGCACACGATGATGTTTATTGCAGCATGATAGCTGTGCATGCCATGCTAGTGTGAACGTGCAGATCATGTCGTTTCAAATAGTAATCTGGTCCTTTCCGAAGAATAAAATCATAATTTTATTCATTTTTATGACAGAGGCGCAACTCCCTTGTATAGGCTATAGGATATAAATCGACTTTTTTCGTTTTTTAGCCGTACTTAAATTTTCAATAGATTCTTACTACTCTCACAGGCAGGGGTTAATTTTTTAAAATTTTTTCTGTTCAAAGTATATTTGTCCTTTTATTATTTCATCAGGGCATTTTTCTTTGCTATTATAATTATACATACCACGTTGTTGTTGTTCTGGTTGTCCGTAGTTTTCTTGAAAGAGTTCGGGCACTTGTCCGTCCAATCTAAATTCAATATTTATGGACATCAGATGCATTAAGTGAGAAAAAATTATCATTTATGCACTACATAATGCTGCTAATCTTGCGTAATTCTGAATACAAGAGGACCATTTCGCCAGCAATCGAAAAACTGTACAAATGATTAAAAAAGTCCAAACTCCGAACGTAGGCTGATTAAAAATAACGGAATCGTGACCATCAAATAAAAAGCAATTGTCCTCATGTAGCAGCATTTAGAAAATCCAAATATGGAATTTTCGAGATACTAGTTTTATCAAAGCTTTATTCAGAATTATATTGAATCGAGAACATACAGGCTAACTGTCGCTAGAAGAATATCTTTAAATAAGCTATTTTATCAACAATTTCGGAAGTTATGGCACTATCCGCAGGAGAATTTACTACAATTTTTCAAGGCTTCAATTTGGTAATCTACTCTTCCTTTTGGAATTTCTATTTATGCGAATGGTGGTCTGTTCTATAAGTTCCTTAAGAGTTGCGTTCAGTGGCGGATTTAGGATTTTCTGAGCAGAGGTAGCGGAATAATATTGTCGAAAATTGTCTGGAAAATTCGTGCATTATACGTAATGCAGCGGTTTCTGCCGTCTTTTATCAGGCAGAACAATTTACTAATGCTAAATCATTGAAACAATTAGATTAACTCTCAAATATTTTCGAAATTTATAAATTTTAGATGAAAAACGCGCAAATCTCGTTGTAAAAAACTTTAAAAGCATCGAGAAAAAGCTCTTCGAATAGGGTGATGAAAAATAATTTTGAGCGTCAAGAAAGTCAGCAACTGTCGTTAATGTGTATTAACCCGGCTCGAATAGCTGGAAAAAATTAAAAGTATGGTAAAAATGGCTAAAACCGCCTAAAAATGTGCACCCGCTCTTTATTATGCTCAACTGTTTTGACGACATGGGGCGGCCACCCCCCCCTCTTGCCTTTCAAATACATTCTTGATTACGTTCATATTTACATGCACAATGATTTAGCTGAACTTTCTATGCCACCTACTGCATTCGCTACCTCATTTTTCCATGAAATCAATTAATGAAACCAAATGATAGTAGGCATCACACGTGAATGTAGGGAAGGTGGGGGTGATTTGGGAGGTAGAATGCTTGGACAGAAGTAGAGGGGGGTTGGGAGGGAATAGATTTTGAAATTTTTTCGTTTTTTCCCGCAATTTCTTGATGCCTATGGATAGTGATCGACTAGAAACGTTGAATAAATGATGTTTTTTGCCATTCTACCATTTTTGACCATTTGAGAAAACATTGCACCCTCCAGAATTTTGAAGCGCCCACCCGTGGTAGGTATCCGCAAGGGTACCCAATGTGCACGAGTGAAAAGTACAAAACTTAATCGGAAACATAATAAAATTATTACGCTGGAGTTAATTAAACTTTTTCATTAATGAAGTGACAATTGAGCAATTTTTCAGTTACAGAAACAATGTCTGTAAGAATCAATTGCTGTAATAGTGACTTACAAAAGCAAAAAAAATATTTGTTCTTTGTTTTAACATATATTACATTGCTATGCTGATTCTGACCTGAAATTACACACAAAAATGACTTGATTTATAGGGGTGTAAAGTGTGAAAAATCGATATACGTGCCAAATTTCATGTTGATTAAATATTTCCGAGCAATTAACATTTTTCAATGAAATTTTTTTAAATTACAGAAACTTAAATGGGCGTTACAAAGTATGGGAAAGCTCGTTTACCTTCGATCATCCCACGGATACAGCAGTCAATAAAATCAAAATATGAGTTTTGCTTTTGCAACATTTTTACTTTTATCCAGAGTGGTAATACAGAATGAACCTCATTTCACAACATATGTTACCTATGTATCTGTTTCTGTGTAAAATGAAGGATATGCGATGGATAGTTGCTGAATACTTTTGACAACGTGAAATTAATATTTGTTCAAAATTTCAAAAATGATACATTTGCTTATAAATAATTTAATGCTTTGATCTATAACTCCAGAACCAAAACATTGCGCACTGCATCATACCACAGCTTGCTCATCTATGTCTTAAGTGCCGGTGTGTGATGCACGCGCATATTTTAATTGGTTGTTGATTTCGACAAACGTTAATTGAACTTCAATAAAAGTCGAAAAATCATATATGTGTATAAATAATTCTTTGAGCGGCCTGAAAATAAAATTCATCTTGTGTCATTATACCCCAATTTGTACTATCTATTTGTCTAATTATAAATCTCATCTATATAAATATTTATTATCATTTGTGATATAACGTAACAAGCCCATTGGTTGCACCAAAATGTCGTAGCCAAAAATTTTTCATTCGTTTGTAACTCCGCATGAGGACACATTTTAATCATTATAATCATAGTGTCACCATATATGTCTCATTGTACCACAAAAAATCATCTGCATGTTCCATGCACGAGTCTATCAAATATTTTCACAAGTGTGAATCCCTGAATAAAGTGAATGATGCTTTACTAAATACTTTATTTTCTATTTCTAACGAGTATCTGGTGACTACAGCGCCATGGTTCGCACTATCTATTTGCCTAATTGCATCTAAAAAATTCATACATATATTCGTATGTTGGATTATGTGTATTTATTATTTTTACCAGTAGAAAATCAATATAGCAACATGTTTTATATCGTCAAATTCAATTGTCAAAACATTCTGAATGAATAATGTTCAAACGTTCATCATCTAGATTTAGGCTTGGTTGAAAAATTTAAGCAGTCATCTCAGTCAAGTTGGACACCCGTTTTCTTTTTCGTGCTTCGCGACCAAAATCCTGAAATTTGCCGTTACGAAAACTCAGATATAGAAACCAAATGCACTTCTTCGATTTTTCAATCCTTAATTCGTCAATTTTTAGTTTAGCGCTGGTTTTCTGTGAATGCTTTACAAGATTTTTGTTTTAAAGCCCAGCTGAATGGTAATCTTTGACTGAATCATTTCCAGTATTAAACTCCCAGAATTGTTGCAAAACTCATTTAGATTTGAGTTTGGCATTAGCTGCCAATTTTTTATTTGTTTCTTGTATTGCTGTAATAGCTGCATCACGCAATGTCATTGTTCAGTTAGAAACTGGTGATTTGGTTAACTCCATGTGATTTTCATGGATTATGTCTTTTGAAATGAATCACTAACCAGGAATAGTTTAAGTAAACAGTTGCAAAGATCTTGCTGAGCTGTCTTCTTCTGGTAAAACTGGCACAAAATGTTGCTCTTGACTGATCCCTTGTCATGGGCTCTTCTAGGATGAAGAAACAAGAAACAAATAGAAAATCGGCAGCTAATGCCTCGGCCTCCAAGACTAAATGAAGTTTTGCAGCGATTCTGGGAGATGTATGCAGATGATGATTCAACCCAAATGATTACTAACTGGCTGGGCTTTAAGGCAAAAAAGATCTTGTAAAGCATTCACAGAAAACCAGCGCCAATATTTGCTTAAATAATTTAATGATGGGATTAAGACCTCGAAGAAAGTGCGATCCAAGGGAGATCTGCAACTGAAATGCGAAGATTGCCCCAATTCAAGCTAATCTGAGTCTTTATCATGGCAGCAAATTCGCAGGATTCGGTTCGTGGGAAGCACAAAAAAGAGAAGCAATTGGCCCAACTGAAACTGATGAAGATGACTGCTTAGAAGATTTTTCCAACCAGCACCCAAATCTAGGAGGATGAGGCAGATGCCGTTGAAGACACATTGATTCATTCAAAATGTTTTGACAATTGAATTTTGACGATATAAAACATATTGCTTCATGTTAGGATTTTCTACAGGTAAAATTAATAAATAAATATAATCTAACATATGCGCATGAAATTTTTCATGCAATTAGGCAAATAGATGGTGCGAACTGTGGCGTAGTATGGTCACCAGATAGATTTTACTTCTCGTTAGAAATAGAAGAATAAGACAATGTTGTTTGAAACAAAAGCATGCATTTTTTTCACTATGACCAATTAGGGTTAAGTTCACACTTGTGAAATATGGCTGATAGATAAGTACGCAGAACATGCAAGATGATTTTTTTTGTGTACAATTAGGGACATATATGGTAGAGACTGTGGTGTAATGCGTGGTTAAAAAATGTGTACTAATTTCTTGAGTTGCAGTTGCTCTGAAAGAAAAATTTTTTGAAGCACCAATGTGTGACATTTTGATTTTGACCAATGGAGCCAAGTTTACGTTGTCCACAAATGGTCAATAAATGTCAAAAAACATATATAGATGGATTTTTTGCATATAATTAGTCAAATAGATAGAGCAAATCGCGGTGTAATGTAGGCGTACACGATGAATTTTATTTTCCGCATTACAGCTCCAAAAGGAAAGTCATTTGTACCACTCATGTATGATTTTTTCGACTTTGACCAATTGAGTTCAATTACCGTTTGTCAGAAATGGTCAACAACCAGTTAAGGTATACACATGATCATTTGCACGCACTTAGGCACATAGATGGTGTTCAAGCTGTGGTGTGATGCAGTTGCACAATGTTTTATAGTTCTGGAGTCATGGATCGAAACGTTAAATTATTTATAGCACGAATGTATCATTTTGGAAATTTGAACACACGAGTTAATTTTACGTTTGTCAGAAGTGGTCGATAATCTTATTCATCACATATCCTTCATTTTTTTACATCGTAAACGGATACATAGGTGGCAACGACATTGCGGTGAAAATAAGGTTCGATTTTGTATGACCACTCTGGACTTATGGCACAAAAAAGTAAAAATGTTGCAAAAGCAAAACTTCATATTTTTGACTTTTTATTGACTGCTGTATCCCGTGGGATGATCCGGTAAAACAAACTTTTTATACTTTTTGTAACGCCCATTTAATTTTCTGTAATTTAAAAACTGCATTGAAAAATGTTAATTATTCCGAAAATATTAATCAACATATGAAATTCGGTACATTTTTCGATTTTTCACACTTCACACTCCCTAAAAAGTCAGCAAAAAGTCATTTTTGTGTAAGACGGTTTTCATATTCGGAATCAGCGTAAAAATTTGTGTAATATATATTAAAATTAGACACAATTAATTTTTTACTCATGTAAGGTTAAGGTGGTCCTCACAGAAACTGACTCTCTAAAATGCTTGAATCATTTATTCGACCATTTTTAAGCGCAACGAAACAAAAATTATAACTTTCGTCAAACAAAACTCACTAAATCGAGCTAACTCTAACGTTCCACAGTCTTTTTACTGAGTTTTCATATAGGGAACACAAATCTTGAGAATATTAACAATATTTAAAGTGTGCTCTCTGTAGACCCCGAGGAAGCAGAATTCGTAATAATATTCTTAAGAGCTAAGCACATGACAATGCTAACACAAATTCGAAACAAAAACAAGCTTTTTAAAATTTAAATCGAAAAATTTGAAAAATATGACATTAATGTCCTAATTGTCAGAAATTCGATAGCCTAAACTCGTGCAAATCTAATACTGAAGAATCTAAGATAAAAATCTGCTCGTTTCATTTGTATCGCCTTAGCGTGCACCTATAATATACTTGGGTATCCCCAATATATCTTAACCCTCACAGCTTTAACAGGGCACATCTGGGAGATGCGGTTTTTTTCAAAGATAGATAATCAAAAAAAGATTTGCAGACTTTTTTTTACACTAAATACGAAAGGTGTAATGAGCGTGTAAACTTTTGGCATAACGTTAAAACATATACAAATCTTTGACGGTTTTGTTAGCCAAGTTCTGCACAACTCAGCATACATACCATACAATTTAATCATATAGAATTGTAGATAATTGAGTTTTCTAGGAAAATAAATTTTTATTTTTTAAATTTTGTTTTAATTCCTTGAGGGGGAGCGTAAAGAGTGTAAAAATTTGCAGTTATAAAGCTGATTTTTGTTGCGTTTTCGCCTTCTTGATGTCTGCTAACAACTTCTGTTATAATTCCTCAGAAATTTGTTCTGATAGGAATATACTAAGTTAGCTTATACAGTTTATTGCTTACTGGCAAACTTTTGTACGTTCAATACGGAGTTATATCTAGCGGTTTAAACCATACACGCAGGGTGATGGTGTAAAAAACGGGTTTTTTGTCAAAGATTTCACCACCAACTTCTCCAGTTATAAGCCAGGATAAATTAAATATAACAAAAACAAAGTACGTTTTAAAGGCTACACGTCTTAGCAAACCAAGATAAACAACGCAATATTGTGTTATTTATGGGGATGTAAGCTTCGTAATTAAAAGTAGAAGGTAAGCAGAGAAAAATGCTCTGATGGAAGAAAAAGACAAACATACTTAGGAATGTGGATTATTAAGGATGTAAAAGGAATGTACTGTTAAAAAGCTACCCATGTATATGACTGAAGTCGAAAAATCGGTTAAAATCTGACTTTCTTCTAAGCAACGCTAAACATCGTAGTATATTCTGCAGCTCTGAAGAAATGTAACCTTCTTTGGATAGTTTTAAATGCTTCATGAGACTGAATAAATATGATCTAAAATGTATACTTTTTTTAAAAATTGCTTGCAAGTTGCGAGGCTAACTTGCTTCACATCGCGTCGCTAATGATGGAAAGCTATCTGCAATTATATTTAATGGTGTTTTATTTTGTTATCATGAGCATTATAGCAAGCAATTTCTGGCGTCAATTGCTTAGGGCCACAAATCGTTGCGGGCATACAGGCGTACTTACGTGTTACGGGTCTCCTACTGCTTTAAGTCAACCATTTCCATGATAGTCTAAAATGCATCGACGTTTGGGTTATATTTCATTCAATTGAATTACAAAGTCGCTTTTACTTTACTCCATCTACTTCTTCCATAGCTACTGCATGGCTAACTTGCTGCCTTTTAAATCGTTTTTCGATTCAATAGTTTATCTCAATCTGCAGGCCGCTAAATATACTTCGATTTTTTTGCGTTGCTTAGACAAAGTCTGATTTTCAACAGATTTTGTGACTTTAGGCGTACACATAGGTAGCTTTCTCGTAGTCTCTTCCTTTACATACTTAATGATCCACAATCCTAGGTGTATTAGTCTTTTTGTTCCATCGGAGCATTTTTTTATATTTATCAATACTATCAGATTTAATTTTTTCTTTATTGTGGCTCTTACGTTGCAGTCGGTTTAATTCTATTTCAAATACAGTACCTATTTTAACTCGATCATTGTACTCGAAGTTCCTTTTAAGTTGTGATGTTTTGTTGTTCTACTTTACTAGAATTTATCAGGAATAAGAATATTCAAAATGACAAAATAGAAAATATGTGTTTGTAAAATTTTATTTTCTTGTGTCTTATTCGTAGCTAATGTTTTACCTTGCACATCGTACAGAAGAAATGAGATATAATGGGATATAGTAAGCATGCAAACGCAGGAAGCAATAAGTTTCTGAATAAAATCTGACAAATGGAATGGATCTGTCAGGTACAAAGACAGACTGAGACCAATAATTAAAATGGCAACCGCGATCGGGTCCATAATTCTTCTTTCGACGCTCGCACCACTTATCTAGATATAAAGCATTATGTATACAGCTACTAGCAAAGAAAAATGCTTCGATGCAACAAAAACGACGAATATACTTGGGATTGCGGATTATTAAGGATGTAAAAGGAGGGACTGAAAAAAGCTACCTATGTATATGCGTAAAGTCGCAAAATCTGCTAGAAAGTAGACTTTTCTAAGCAAAGCAGAAAATCGAATGCTCTAGAGCAACGTTTTTCTTTTTGTACAGAGCTTGATTATGAGGTGTTTAAATAAATTTGTCTAAATAAATAACAACCGTGAAGCTTTAAAACTTTGAATAATTTCTAAAAAAATACATTCGAAAAGTGAGTCTATAAAATACAAAATTTATATATTAAAAAATACTCTATCAGCAAAATTAAGCATATTGCATGAATGTGATTAAGCATGCACTGCAAGTAATTATTACAGTAATAGCCAGCTTTTCAGGCTATGAGGACCAAACGATGATCAGCAGAACAGATCGCTAAGAGGCGGGTACTAATCAATCTGGAAATAGCCTCAAAATTCTGAAGGGATATCTCAAAAATGTTTGGAAAGTGTGTCGTCTAATTAAAAACCCATCGATACAAGTCAAAACACTGTTGTGCGACATGCCACGCGATTTTCGTTCTTTTCAGAGTCAAGACCCAAAAAAGATCAGGTAAAATTCGAAAGAGAGTTAATTGATCAAAATATAGGCAATAATACGAGTATATAGAACGAGCGCCGAAAACTTGTCACTTATCAGCCGAAATATATCAAAAGCGCCCTAAAGAGGCATGTAGATGTCAGCAGCCTTTTTAAATGATCAGCCCCTATTCCACATCCACCAACTCGTATTATACTACCTAAACCAAGAGCTTTAGCGATTGCATGAATCTGTCTACGATAATTCAGTTTGAATCACCTATGAAAATCTATAGTATTGCGAAGCAGACTAAAGCATTTAGGCAACTTTCGTCAGCGTGATTGTAAAAAGCGTGCTTTGTTTTCAATTTCGAAAGTGTTTATCATCACGTGAATCAGCTTACTCCAATTCGAATATGCAACTGAGAAACTGCAAACACACTTGAAACGTACCCTGCGAATACTATTGGAGAATTCAAGAAACGTGGAGCGCAAAATTTGAATCTCGGTTTCATTCTGTGAAGCACCTTGTCCTAAGTTCAAAATAACGATGGTAAATATAACCAGCCGGGTGCCCATTTTGCCAAGCATGGCTATTCTTCGTACAGCTCCTGCAATGAGATTATGCCCGATTTTTATATACGAGTGGATCTTACTGGACATAACTACATAGCCACGAATCATCAGTAAATGATTTTAGTAGTAATAAATTGAAAATTATAATACCAAAAGATGTATTTTAAATTTCCTAACAGAGGTTGTACCTAAATAAAGTTAAAAAGTTGTATTACTATTCCTACTACTAATAATAAAAATTTAATAATAATAATAATAATAATAATAATAATAATAATAATAATAATAATACATAATATAATATCAAATTCATAATTCTGTCATTAAGTATGTTTGAAATAATAAATGACGTTTTTAGTTTGCTTAAGCTGAAGTAATTTTCAGCGTTTACGCAACAATGCAAGACGATTAAATTTTAAGGCAGATCTGAAATTTTGACATTATATAGAATGTTCTCAAAAACCTCACTGCAATGCTATGAAAAGAAAAGTAATTTTTAATTTAAACTTTTAATCTATAAAATAACTCAGCATTTGTTATCCTCAATGTATAAAAAATATTTACGAGTATAATCAAGATCACGTAACGGCCCAGCTTATATCAGAAGAAGCTGAGAATCAAATCCTAGGTGGGAGCCTATTCAATAATCCTACAGCGTACACTTTACACCTCTAATTTAATTAAGTAGTAAGTATAAAAATACCCTATGTGATCGCCGACATGATCTTATCGTGTAGAATAGTTTGGACGACTCGATTCATGAGCAAAGAACATGGCAGGCAAGAAACGGGCAAAAATCAAGTTTTCTTTTTATCAGAGTTTGAGCTTTACACTTCAAGAACTAAGTCAATTTTGACTTTTGAGACACAAGTCAAAATGCGATATAGCACATGACAGGTACTTCAATTTTGAATAGTCTTTATACCCCAACTTATAACAGGATTAGTTAATAGAGTAAGCAGAGGCAATACGTGTACTTCCAAGAACCGCTAGAATTTGACGATTACACTTCAAGAAAAAAGTCAGTGTTGTGTGTGAAGAATTACAATAATCTTCTACGGGGACCCTTCAAAATGGAGTACATTTCTATTAAATTTTGTTTCGCGTCTGGTAATCGGAGTAGCTGGCAAACAAAAAACTGGCAAAAATGTAGATTTTTTTGCCCTGTTCTTTACACTCAGCGTACACTACCTATAGAAACAGCAAATTTCTAAAATCTAAAAAGTCTTTCCTGAGAGCAATACATTTTCTCCTCAAAATAAAAATAGCCCTATATTATCATTCCAGAGTACCACTTACACACTCCACTCTAAGCATTGAATTTTAAGAAAAACAAAAAAACACTGACATCGGAGTTCATAAAATCGCACTCTTATCTCTCCTTAAAGCTGTAGGCAATAAAGTCATTTGTTGAAGGTACCCACGTATAACATAGTCTGCCTCACATAAGTTTGGGCATGATTTTAAGAATTTTTCGGAAGTAAGCCAACGGATTACGATAATTAAAATCAAATCAATGCTATAACTGCAATCTGTCGGCTTATTGTCGGACGTATAGTTTTAAAATATATGCCCAAACTTGAGTGAAACAGACTATAGGTATGCGCTTACGCAATGATGTACGATCAAGTCAATTTGCTTCAACTAAAACGCAGCAGTTTAGCCTATCACTGCAGTTTGAAACCTCTTCGTATGTTGCCTTTTGTTTGCCTTTTTTGCTTATATGCACACCTGTGTAAGCTGTACGAAATATGGAACTGTTCTGAATCTAATAAGTTAGCTTGACAGACTAAAGCACGTTTAACAGGCATAGTAATATAGGTTGTCTATAGTCAAAACATCGGATGGCACTTAATTCATGCCACTAGAGCGCATGCTTTCAAGCTAGGTACATACCTATTTATACTTGTCACCCGCTTAAAAGGTTAGATTAACCTTCTAAACGGTGTTATGATAAAAATTTCACATAGCGAGAAAAGGTCAAAAATTAGTAATAGTAAATATAAAGAAGACAATTCTTCGTCATTGGCATTTTAAGATCTTGAAAAATGAAATTTTAAAAGTATTGGTAGTATTCAATAATTTAGTAACCAATGTATATAGACTACTTGAATCCACAGCGTTCCCGGTGAAAAAGTAAAACAAAAGCGAAAATTTTATTCTACATAACCAAATAGTTTTGCCGTTAAATTACAGTAATTATAACTCACAATGGAGTCTGACAGCACGGTTACCGAAGTAGACACGATGCAGGCATGGATTTTTTATTGATAGGTGTTACTGAGCCCGAAACATCGCTTTTCAAAGCGTGTAATATTTTAATTCCGTATTCTGTTCACCAAGTTTTGTTCAAATTTTTCGAGATTTAGCAGAAATAACCATTTCACGAAAATCACACAGGAACTTAAGCGTCAAACCAAGACCCAAATAGGTGTATGAGATGGTATGAAATTTCGCCAAGCAAGGAAACAAAATAGGAATAGAGCATAGCGGTTTTAATCGTTGGTTTTAGTATAAAGCAACATAGTGTATCTTTTCTAAGGTAAAAATTTGATATATATCCCGAAAACATACCAAATCAAACTCCCGAAAGAGGCTAATCCTTTTCATCAATCTATCTCAAAATATGCCCTGTCCCCTGCCTGACTTCATAGTTATCTGCAGAACGAAAACGAACTATTTTCAAAAACCTCAGAATGATGCAAAAAAAGAGCTCAAATTTCAGAAATTACACTTAATTCGATTTTGAGCTGCTCACATCTGGATTTAAGGCTACGTAGAGAGCTTCCAAAGAAGTAGCAATAAAATATTCTTGCACTGCAGAGCTGCTAAAACATTTGGTATCCAGTGAATCTTACATTAAGTTAAGTAATATTAAACGGATTAATGACGCTAACGAAAAAAATTTTGTTTATCCGTCCTCGGTGCGTTCAAATAGACAATGTCCCATTCGTTCTAGTCTCGCGTCTAAAATTAAATTTCGCCGAAAAAGAAAAGTTTGTCACTTTTAACGATTTTACGGAATCCGCTTCAATGAATCAAAGTATCCATGTTTGCTCATTCTACACGTTTTAACAGCCGAATCTTCAATCTTTCTTTCAAATTTTTTATTTCTATATCTATGATATAGATATAGAAATAAAAATAGAAATATCTATGTATTTTTAATCTATATTATGATCTATTCTTCTACTGAGAAAAATAAGGCAACATTGAACCAAAGTAAACAGCAAAGACCAGAGCAAACCAACTGCTTGAGCAAGGGGTAGTGGCGACTAGATCCCCAATAAAAAAGCTAAGACAAATTCTTAAAAAATTGGCAGAAAGCAAGACAAAACACAGAAATATCTTTTTCTTAAAATTACTAGAGTTATCTGCAAATGTGTCAAAAATTTAAACCAGATATCAGTAGACTTGCACAGCACATCGATTGTTTATTGGTGAATTTTCAATGTGCATTCTTTAGGCTTGAAACAAGGTTGACATGCGTCAAAAGCATTACTTTTTGACATCAATGACGATGTTTCCAGAGCGTTAAAAAATAAATGACAAAAAAATGTCAGGAAAATTCGAACGCTCAGAGGATGACCCCCTTTTCCAACTTTACGGAAAATCAATTTTTCTACGGGGTTATGAAACCTATATCGGAGGGGAATTAAATTCCTCCAGATCACATGATGTCAGTCATAAGGCATTGTTCCATTTCTCTCAATGGTATAAAAGCAGGCTATTTATTTCACGTCGCCTTATCTTCAAACCAGAGGCATTCTACTTACATTCGAACAGACTTTGGAAAAATATACATAATTGAGAATTGACTTTTCATCTAGCTATTGACATTAAAAATCAACCACACTTCATAAACGTTTTTTTCTTGAATGAAAAGTTTGGGGTCAACGCGCTACATAGAGTTGTGAAGTTATAGATCTTTTTGATCGAGGAATGTATGATTATATATGTGCCAGGCAAATGAGTAGATACGGTACTTTGAATATGGTAGTTCTCTATAGCTTTTATCTGCAGATATCTGGAGGTGTTTTTAAAGGTAGATATGAAAATGAATTCTTGATGAGTTTGTTTATACCCATATCTGTTGCTGTGAGTGCAGTTCATACCAAAATTGAATGATTGGTGGAAAATATTTTTTGTACAGTTTTCCTAATTGTAGGTTACACCTTGTTCAAATTTCTTTTGCATCATTGGTTGAGCAAAATTGGTGCAACCAGATTGCTTTATAGCTATGGCTATATATCTTTAACTTTAGTTTCATATTCTATAGTCTGACTATTTCTAAAGGGATTGATAGAAAATTTAAACTTTTAATTTTTTTAAAAGTACATTCTGAATTTAGAGGCAGTTTATTTAAGAGTCTGAAAAAATATTTCATATATTTTCTAGAGAATGTAGAATGCTTTTAAAATATTTATTCTAGTGCTAATGCTGTACTGAGTTGTTTTTATACTATGATAAAGATAGGTGTGCAACTTTATACTTGTATGATTTTTCTGCCTATATACGTGGGATAGATAATTTTTTGAATATGTTTCCTGATTAGGTTATTAATCTGTTCAAATTTTTAATTTATTATTCTGTAATAGAGTGTAATGAGATTGCTTTATCATGTGTGATATGGAGTCTTAATCTATTGATATCTATATATGATTGTCAAAAGGGATATAAAATCTAGGGAAACTTTTTATTTCTTCCTTTGTGTTAATATTTAATGAGAGGTATTGATAAATAAAGAGTCTGAGATAAAAAGATTTTTCATTATGATTTCCACTTTCAGTGAAGAATGTGGTAACTATCTTTAAATCTGTCTGTCTATGTTAAGGATGTCAAAATTTGTTTTTGAGTTTTAATAATTCAATATTATGTTATTAGTGTGTGAATTTATATTTGAAAAAATTTTTGCTCGAAATGGAAAATGAATTTTGAATACCGAAATGAGAATAATGAATCAATCAACCTTTTCCACACCAACATGAAAATAGGGTCGAACTTAATTTGCAATGAGTAAAACACAGATTCGTCCAAGATTTTCCGTTAACTTTTTCATCAGAGTCGAGATAATTTAAATAAAAACAAATTATCCCAGGTTTCACGTCAGCAAACTGCGTTCAAAAACGTATTGAGTTGCTTGTTAAAATTCGAAATCAGAGGTGAAATAAGAAAAAAACAGGTTTTTCAAATTCACTTGTAAACTATATCAACATTTTGTGAAATGGAGAAGCAATTATAGCAATCTATTTAATTCAAAGATATTGATTGGCCTGAAACCAATTTATTAATACTATGTTGAGTTTTGATTTTAGCCATAATGTGGTGACAGGAAAATATGTGTTTAAGTCCATATTTATCCATACCCTGAAGTAATTTATTTATCCTGATGATCCCTCTGACTTCTTCACTTCATTTTGTTTCATACCCTGAAATACTTTATTTTAATCCATTTGATACTGAATTCTTGGAACAGAGAAAGTAAGAACAAAATATGCACAAATACGTATTTTTAACTGTCCACTGACAGAAACTTTAAAAATTGAACCCATCTATCCATTGAGTGAAAATAAATTCGTTTAAATAGTTTAGTTTTGATTGTAGTGTCAGGTACAAACTAATGTTTGTAAACTTTATATCAAAAATTTTTGAAAAAATCTGCCCAGGGTTTTTATGATAAACTGATTGATTGCTCTGATAAGATTTGAGCTCTCTGTTTAATGGCGATGATGTTGTTTAGAAACGTTTAAATATTTGCAATCAATCTCCCTGAAAATTATCTGTCATTCCATTCCCACATATTCATTGCAACTGGATAGAAGAATGGCTTTGATGCATTTGAAAATAATTACAGGTGTGTTATCATGTTCCATGTATGTTAAATATTCATGTGTGTCTCACATTAAATGGTTGGTTGAAGCATTCGTTTGCAGCTATTTGAGAATGGTTGTTTGTATTCATAGATTGTTATATCTTTGTCTGTTGTTATGTTTGATTTGCAGAGAAACTGTAGATACTAGTTTTCTGATGTACTGTAGACGTAGATTTCATACTAGTTTTATTCGTATTTCCACAGTTTCTCCGCTGATATCTTTTCTGCTGCTTGTATGGAGTAGACTTGTATGTGTTTTATTCAGCGATGGTAGATCTCTCTGTCTGTTGTTTTTTCCAGTAGTACGTTTCTTTAGTCAAAATGCTTGTTTTTAATCAGGCTAACTAATTATTTAATGACGATGTTGGGCTCTGGTTGAATATCAAAGGTTAATTTGTCCTGTGCTACAGTATACTTAGAGAACCCTAATATTTTCAAGTACCGGAATTGGTCCAAAACAATTTGAATAATAATCTTTTGTTTCCCTCAATTGGGTTTATGGGGAACTTGCTTTAATTAGGTACTCAATTCAAAAAGGGTTTTGTAAGTAAGTTTCGCTTGGTGCATGCGTAGAGGGCCGGGCTGGCCTTTAGCAAGCCGGGCCGCTTACTCCTGAATCGCCGGCTGGTGATCGACCTCCTAAAAAAGGCGAGAACCCCCGTGTGAGCGCATAAGCTTGAGATTCGGGTTAAGTAAGCGAAGTGAACGTAGCTTGAGTCTACGTTTACACATCTGATATTTATTTGTCCTGGACCATTGTGGAGAGTTAATTTTTTCTATAAATGTTGATCGTAATATCAGAATTACGAATCCGACTGAAATTTTCTTTAAACTCTGGGGTTGTGTAAAGTTTACACTGCATATTAACTCTTGTTCTAGAGCCTTGTGAAAGCTTAATTTTTTCAAAATGTTCTACGTAAAATCAGAATTGAGAATCTGACTGTTAGTTTTCTCTACGCCTAGTAGTTGTGTGGAGTTTGCACTAATCATTTGTTGTTAAAATGTAGTTTATACTACAAATTTATTTTACTTCTAAATCTGAGTGTCAGTGTACCTTACACTTGATATTTGCATAAAGTTAATGCTGAAAACTTTGATCTCTTAAAATAATATAAGGTTGTCTTGTTTGAAAAGGTTAATGCTGATGTTAAGAACAGTATTGTTTTCCGTTTTCTTGGACTGCTGTCATTATTGTGGCATGTTACTGTATGTGTTTACTGACTGATGTACTCTAATCATACAAATTAAAACTGGGGTATTAGCAAAGAAAATGCTCTGATGGAACAAAAAATATGAATATACTTGGAATTGTGGATTATTATGATACGGCCAACAGATTAAAATAAATATTTAACCATAAAAATGATTGAAAAAGCAGCATGTTAGCTATGCAGTAGCTATGGGAAATGATATTGAGTAAACTAACAGTCTTCTGAGCCAATTGAATGAAATAGCAAACATCGAAGACAATTGGAGACATGGGTGGTTTAAAACAGTAGGAAACGCGTAAGTTGACTTGAAACAGACTAAATGTAGATACACTAGCATGCCCGAAACGATTGTGTGCACTAATCGATCGGCCCCTGCTTTGCTTGCTATAATGCTAATAACAAAATAAAACAACTTCAAAATACAATAATTCTTAGTTTTCTATCAATCAGGTGCCAGCAATTTAAAAAAGTAACTTTGATAGATTTCGTGAGTAGTATATGATGGCCCTTATACAATGGTTAAGCATGGCACATGCTTAAGCATAGCCGTGCTTATTAACACGCTTAAATAAATCTGTTTAGAAGGCGCTTCGAGCCTTTTTCCGTACCTGTGCACAAACCTAAAACATATAACGAGAAGGTGCCAACCTGTCATAAGCACAAAAACGCCACACTACTCTAAACCTTTACTAAAGCGATAAATATTTCTCCTATTAATTGGGTGGGCGACATAAGCGTTCCGCCATACTTGTAGGGCAAAACATACACTAGCTATACAGCTTTATTACTACTAAGCATTTCTTCTTGAAACGTAGTTGGTGACATAAGACCGTATGTCTAGCTAAGTTTGCATGGTTGAAAAGTATTCTGATACTTCTACTATTTTTTCCAGAAAAAAAAATTTTAAAAATAAATAAATAAAAATAAATAAATAAATAAAATAAGCATCGAATTTGGACATCAGGCTATACAACAATAAATACAACACATCAATTAATCAAAAATTAGAAAAACAGTTAAATAAAAATTTACAGAAAATTAAATAGGCAGCACAAGATATAAAGCAAGTGCTCAATACAAATTTTAACAACACAACAAACATAAAACATCATAAAACGGTTAAACCAGATACAAACCTGCTTGTAGTAGCACGAAGCACCAGATTTCAGGTAAAATTCTTTAGAATAAAGTGTACTGATTGTTTGCCCCGAGCATTTTTATCCGATTTGATAAGACCCTTCAACAGATTTAATAACTTTCATTATTGTCTCTGTTTTCATCTACCACTCAAGGATCGGTATTTGCGAATCAATTTTTTTAAACATACCGCTTTTCCAGCTGCTCCCACGCTTTTTTCCAAATTTTAATTGTACCGGTAAAAATTATTATCGTTTTATATTTTTCCTAATTCGCTTTCGCTCTAGAGCATCTTTTTTTGCGAGTGAGCCGTCATAATAACATGGATTTCATCAATTAACACCGCTGTAAAATGGTTGAAGTTCTTGGTATATTGTCTGAAAATTAAAAATCTGAGTTAACGCTTTAATTTCAAAAAAAGCAAAAGATGTCCTAGTCCAACCAATTTCTTCACAGTTTCTTTGAGCTATAAAAATCCGAAGAATTTCCATTGTTACGCCTTCACTACTATCATTATCTGTCAGACACCGATGTATCATTCTTCTTTTTATTAATCGATGCATGTATTTTGTGTCTTTAAAGTAAAACATATACGTAGACTCACAGATTTTATTATTTTATTAACTATTCAAGATGGCATCTAAATAAGCATTGCACATGTGATTATGTTTACATCACATTCTGACGTATCACATTCTTCACAATATTAATGTCACTTCGATTCGTTCTAGTAGTTTAGCATGCATTTTTTCATATGCATAACGCGTTTTACTTGAGTGAAAATTATCGCCGACAAGTGCCTAATTTTATCAATATCTCGCTTAGCACAGAAAAGAAGGTCAGCTGTTAGCTGATGCAACAACTACAAATAGGTGATTTTTATGAAACGTCACTTTTCAGAGGAATGTGACGATGTGATGTTTTTGTGCAGATCAGGAGGTCTCACATTCTGCACAAAAACCATCACATCGTCACATTCCTCTGAAAAATGTATACCAGGAGGTTCATACCTTCTCGCCCTTGGCGATGATAAGCTAAAAGAACGCGCCCAATTTCGTAGGAATGTGACGATGTGATGGTTTTTGTGCAGAATGTGAGACCTCAGAGTCTGCACAAAAAACCATCATATCTTCACATTCCTCTGAAAATTGGGCGTGTTTCATAAAAATCACCTATTTGTAGTTGCATCAGTTAACAACTGACTAGCAAACCACCTTTCTGTGTGAGGTTGTATTGACGATATTACCGACAAAATTGAGATTCTTGAAGATATTGTCAAAAATTGGAGCACTTTGTCAGCGATAATTTTCAATTTCAGAACCAGGCTTAACGTTATGCATATGAAGAAAATGCATGCTAGGCTATAGAATTGAATGAAGTGACGGTAGTGACCAATATTGGGGAAGAATGTGAGCTTCTACGCCAAGAATGTGATGTAAACGCGAATCACATGTGCAATAAAGTTTATTTAAGGAATGCCACATCTTGAATAGTTGACAAAATGAATAAAATCTGCAAATCTGCGGCAAGCAATTACTTAATAATTTTACTTTAAAAAGACACAAATACCTCATGCATGGGATATCACAAAAGAGGAATGATACATCAGTGTCTGACAGATGATGATAGTAGTGAAGGCAGTAACAATGGAAATTCTTCAGATTCTGAAAGCAGCTCAAAGGAGACTGTAATCGAAAGTGGTTGGACTAAGACGTTTTTGCGCTTTTGGTGAAAAAGCCGTGCTTTCAGATTTTGAAGATTTTCCGAACAGTATACAAGACCTCCAAACCGAGTCATTTTACAGCAGTTTTATTGATAAAATCCATATTCTCTATGATTTTTTATGACTCACTCCTAGATGCTCTAAATGAAAGCGAATTAAGGAAGAAATAAAAAACGCTAATAATTTTTACCGGTATGAATTAAAATTTGGAAAAAAGGAAGCTGATGAGACAGCTTGGGTCAGTCGAAAATACATGTTTAAAAAATTGATTCGCAAAAATGCCGATCTATTTGAGGATGAGCAGATGAAACGAGAAGACGATAATGAAGTTGTCACATCTGTTGAAGAGTCTAACAGTGCTTTGCTAGACTATCCAAATCGGATAAAAATGCTCAGAATATAATCAGTACACTATTCTAAAGAATTTTTACCCGAAATTTGGAGCTTCGTGCCTACAAGGGCAGAGTTTCTCATGTTTAATCGTTTAACCCGTTTTATGATGTTTTATGCGTCGTACTAATGCGTTGTGTTGTAGGAATTTGTACTGAGCACTTGCTATATGTTATGCTGCCTGGCTAATTCTCTGTAAATTTTTATTTTGCTTTTTTTTTCTGATTTTGATTAATTAAGGTGTTGTATTATTGTTGTATAGCCTGAAGTCCAAATTGATGCTTATTTTTATTTATTTATTTATATTTATTTATTTTTTAAATTTTTTTTCTGGAAAAATAGTAGAAATTATTAAATTACTTTTCAACCGTACAAGAACTTAGCTAGACGCCTGTCTTATGTCACCAGCTGCAGCTCAAAATAGTTTCAAGAGCAATGCTTAGTAGTAATGAAGCTGTATAGCTTGAATAACATGTTTTGCCCTACAAGAACATAGCTATATGAAGCTTATGTCACCCGCAGTGCAGCTCAATAAAGTTTCAAGAGAAATAGTTTATTGCTTTGAAGTAAAGGTTTAGAGGGTTGGCCTAGTGTGGCGTTTTGTGCTTATGATTCACGGGTTGGCCTTCTCATTCGCTCTATGGGGTTATAGGTTTTAGGGTTGTGCGTAGTACGGGGTTATGAAAGGCTCGAAGCGCCTTCCAGCAGAGTCTCTATGTTTAAGCGTGTTATATGCTTAAGCACGGCTATATGCTTAACCATGTGCTATGCTTAACCATTGTAGAGCCAAAGGGCATTCACGCACTACTTTCGTACACCCTTATCTGAAACTTCGAACATTATTAAAAAAAGACACTTTTTTAGAGGCCGCAGAATATACTTCGATTTTTAGCGTCGCTTAAGTCTGATTTTTCAGTGATTTTTCTTGACTTTAGGTACATTTTTCCTAGTCCCCTCCTTTTACATCCTTAATAATCCATAATTCCAAGTATATTCATCTTTTTTGTTCCATCGGAGCATTTATCTTTGCTAGTATGAATATGCTTTTGGAAATGCCAGACATAGGGAATTGATAGAAGAGGTATCTAGTTTGTAAAGATTGTGAGAATCTGCAACGAATATGACTTCCTCTTGTCAATGCATTTGAGATATCATATCACACCATCGGAGGCAAATTTCAGAAATTTCAGAAAGTGTTATTATAAAATTTTATACCCTACAATTTCCTTTTTATACAATTTTTAGGCATTTGCGCGCAATTTTCACAAGTTGTTTCTAAAAAGCCTTTCGAAATCAATTGCTGTAATGTTGGGACAGAACTTTACCATCGATTCTAGGGTGTTTCATAAAAATAATACTCTCCTTTTTATAATTTTTATTGAAATACTGTACGTGCAACAAAAAAAACAAAAACACTAAAAATCTAATTAAATTGTGCATCGAACCGTATATAACGTATGACAATATGGTAAACATTTGGCCTACAAGAACAAATTTTCACTATATCCATTAGAAGACACTATGACAAAGCGTAATCAATGACGACATTTGTCTATAGCCGAATTTATTCTATCTTGCGATAGTTCGTTCCAGCAATACTTGATCCGACGCTCGAGGACAGCTAGACTACTAATAGGTTTCTCGTACATCTGCTGAAGAGCACCTCTACACGTGGTAATCCATCGCATTAAGGTCGGGCGAGCAGGGCGGCCATTCGTTAAGTTTCAAGAAATCTGGATAATTAATTTTAATCATGAAACGGAAAATTTTGACGTATGAGGAGAGGTAGCACATCCTCTTGTAGCATAAAACTTTTATCCGGATACAATTTCAACAAGTCCTTTTTAGCGGAAAATGGGAAGGAATTATTTTGCTATCAACTTTCTGATTTTTTGTCAGTAAAGTAAACGTTCGATTTTAAAAACGCGTTGACACTGCTCCCCTTCCCACAGCATAATTTTAATCGGGAAATTTTTTCTCTGTTATTAAGTTGACTGTAAAGGAACATTTATTTTTATCGATTCCTTACTGTTTTGTCTATTATTTGGTAGACGGTGGGGGCGGTGTGTTGATCAAAAACTCTTTTTCGTCGGAAAAAAGAAAATTATCTAAAACGGACAATTTGATTTTGCGCAGCAAATGATTGGACCTGAGAAGACGTTTACCTTTTGTTTTTTCATTTATCTATTGAAGCAGAACTCTTTAAAAACGTTGATGTTTTGATCCTTAATGATACGGTCGACGTGTGATGGTGAAAGTCCAAGTCTTTGGCTGATTTTCCGTCTGTGACAAAATGAATACCAACCTCGTTAGCTGGGCTAATCACTAACTTTTCCACATTGGTTACATTTATGACAGTACGAAATGAATGGGACGTCCACTTTTCTTTACGCGATCAATGTCTGCCGTTTTTCTAATTTTCTTGACCAGGCATTTGTTTCAGAATGTACCCAGCTCGATTGTCGGAAATTATTGTAAATTTTTCGGAACACTAAAACCCATGTTCACCAACTTTTGAGACAAAGCTTCCCAAATGCGGTGATATCTTGCCCATAATACAACAAATTGCATAAAATTTGGAGGCAAATATAAGAATGCTCTGCACGACAATGTAAACTACATATTTCTAGCTTGTTTCAAGCTAGAGATATAAAAACGTAAAGTGTATTGTTTTTTTATCACTCCTGTAGTTCAAGTATTACCATTGACGTGTTATACTTTTCCTTTTCCAGCTCAACAAGGTTGCTTTTTTAGTTTTCTAAAAATTTTTAGTGGGTGGGGTCTCCCTATGGAAATGAAAATGAATTTTAAAACACACAAGGTCCCTAAAGAAAATGATGAAGCATTTCCGAAGTAGGTTTAAAACAGTATCAAAAAAGGTTTTTAGCGTGCTTTGGGCTGGAAAATTTCAGAATTTTCCAGTCCTTTGTGCCGGCCTTATCGTTTAGCTTTTGTCTTATAGCCCGCTTAAACCGCTCAAATTTAGGTTAGATATGTAGAACAGTCTAATTTTACTATTCATTTTCTGGAATTATTTTTCTTCGTAAATTACAATGATTAACTACTAGACAGAAGCTAGGAAATTATTCGTCGATTAACTGATGGGAAATCAGTTGCATAGATTGTTTAAATGATACTTAAGTGGAATATGGAATAACGTTGAAATGTTTGAAATTTTTCTTCCTATATTGCATTGAGCTCATTGAGATACGCTCAAAATTGCTTTTATTTTTGCCCATCTCATTGATCTAGAGATATCTGACATCAAAGTTTCCGCCCTCTCCTGAAATGAAATTCTGACATGGCCTCATATATGTGAATAATAAAAACTGATTCAAATTTTTTTGAAGGTATCGATCTACTGTATTAATAACCAAATTAATTTATACCTCCTTGGATTATTTTGTTCGTAGACAAAAGTTGGCTTCCGTGACGAGGCTACAAAATATCAGAATGTAGTCCATGCATAGCATAGATATTGCTTGTATTTTTTCAGTTCTCTTAATCTCCAGGGAACGGCTGTGCATACGATGTGAACAACCCTTCAAAAAATAAGAGCATTTTATGCTTTAGCAGGGATTCTGTAGTGGAATAGAAAACTCCTCAAACGTGTCGTTTGAAAGACCAATTAATATAGTTCACAGCACAATTTCAAGCAAATAAACCCGACATTTCTAGGCTCTGCGCCAACCTCATTTTATATAATTTGTGTCATTCAAGCAGGTCAAATTGGTCAAAACTTCAAGCGCTTTGTGCAAAACGATTTATTTTTCATTGTCGCAATACTGTATAATTGAGCACAAAACCAGTCAAATAACATTCACATCGAGGCTGACCTTGCGGAATGTTGATGATTATTTCTTTGGCCATTTATAACGACAATCTTTTTGTGTGTGCTAGGAATGAACGTTTCTTCTGTTTTTTCCGATTGTTTTCCGGACAAAATATCGACATTTGTGCCTATGCTCAGGTTGTTATCGAGATACAAAAGTCCAAAAAATTCATTCCCACTAATTCGAAGGCCAGCGAAAGGCGTGCTAATCTCGAGTACTACATAGATAAATTTAGCTCGAAAATTCACAAAATAAGTTGCGCCACTAGATCAGTTAAAATGCGCAAGCTTCGATTGATAAGCTGAGCAAATAAATTGAAAATCTGCATACTTGCGAAAATCGTTTCTGATTTGTTTTCTCTTGATGACGAAGTATTTTTGTTTTTTATTAGAATAATTGACGTGTTTCGGTAATGTTTATCAACTCGAAATAATTATCTGATTTTCTTGAGGATAAAACAAACTTATAAACTGTGCCTCTGCCAATAATTGTGTTTGCTATTTTACCAATCTTGCTCCTGAGTATCATTTGAGATTGATGTCCTATATTAAGCAACGTTTTCTTACAAGCTTAATTTGTGCTCATTTCAAGTCAATGCTGGATATAGGAAGGGAAGGATGAAGTGGCTCAAGGAGGTCGCCTGCACTTTTTTCGAAAATAGTTGGCACAATAAGAATATATGCGCATTTATTAATGATTTCAGCCATTTTGTCGAAATTTTCCAAGGTTTTGTCCGAGAGGAGTACTTTCTGTCATGACATTAGCTTACATACATAAGAAATAGACATTGTATTATAATGGTTTTTTAACAATATTATAGTGATTTAGACGGCTTTGTCCTTGCTTTGAGTAAAAATTCTAAAACTAACTCGCGATCCGCACCATTTTTTTTACTTGCGTCTTAATCAACTCAAAGCACTAGATTAAATAATGGAGCTAGGAGCTTTAGCGCCGTCTTGCGTATTATCTCGGCTTTTTTTTGTACTAATTTTCCGTTTCTATATTAGCTTTAGGAATTTTCAGAATTTTTATTCTTTTGCTTTATAAATAATTTTGCCGATCAAACTCGACAAAAACCGCCGCAGCTTTACGCAATAGATGGATTTATATTATGACCTTAGGCACTATGCACATGGAAAAATCGGACAACAAATTTAAAATTATGAAAGTAGTATAAGAAAATATATAAAACTCGAAGCCAATTGTGGTAATTCCATTTTCTCATTAGCATCATGCGCGTATCTGATTATGTGAGTTTCTTTCTTCAACGATGTATCTTTTTTTTTATCGAGTTTCAGAGAGCAAATACTCAAAACTTTATTACTCACAAGTTGTCTGGGCTTACATAACCATTGTGTTATTGTTGAGACGCCTACGCGACTAAGTAGGCAGTATTGGCATTACGTCAAAAATTATCAAAAACCGGTCAATAACAAAACAACTACACAAATATATGAATAATTCAAGTTTATCACAAACAGCAAGATTTTTATATTTGGCCATCTTATTTTTCTGTGACATTTTATCCTTGCGTTTATCCCACAAATTATTATTATCATTATTGTGAAATACTTCTGATATCTATTCAAATGCATTTTATATTATAAATTGAAAAAATTGACGCCCATTTTCGTTTCCAGAATCTCATGTCAGCCCATCTGTTTGTTTTTCTACGAGCAAACTCTAACTCAGAACTCATACCTAAATTACGGTTATTTATTTATTCATTTACTAGCAAAGAAAAAATGCTTCGATGAAACGAAATAGACCAATATACTTGGGATTACGTATTACTAAGGATGTAAAAGAAGAGGACTAGGAAAAACTACCTATGTATATGCCTAAAGTCGGGAAATTTGCTAGAAATCAGACTTTATTACGCAACGCCAAAATTCGGAGTATACTCAGGCTTGCATATTGATACGAACTATTAAAACAAAAATGAAACAGCAGCAAGTTAGCCATGCAGTAGCCAGAAAAAATCAGACCGAGTAAACAAGGAGAGGCTTTGCAAGTTAATTGAATGAAATTGCAAGGATTAATGCTTTCGATACAATCAAAGAAATTTTTGGTTTAAAGCAGTAAGAAAGCTTTAACGCCAGGTTCGCTTACTATAATGCTTTTGATAACAAAATAAAACACGTTTAAATACAATTGCAGTTGGTTTTCCATCAATCACGACACTGAGCAAGTAAATATTGCAACTTGCAAGCAATTCACAAAACTTTTTCAGAGGCCGCAGAATATACTTAGATTTTTCGCTAAGATCCTTAGGAGAGTCTAATTTTCAGAAATTTTAGCAACTTTATAAATATACGCAAGCTGTATTTTTCTTAGTCCCATCTTTTTGCAACTGTAATAATCCAGTATTCATCTTTTTTGTTACATCGGAGCATTTTTCTT
>JAVLUZ010000323.1:735282-768534 GCA_036768485.1 Mermis nigrescens
TATGCCTATATTAGATGAATCAGTGCTGACAATTGTTGGCCGATTTGGGTCGAAGATGCTGAGCCGAAGGTTGCTTGCTAACAATTCTTTGACTTTCTTGAATGCTGTGTCAGCTTCCTTTGTCCATGTGAAGAGGCTTTGACTTGGACTTTTCAACTGAGCGCATGAGCTGCTGTATGGGCTCAGCTAAGTCAGATAGTTTTGGGATGAACTCTCTCAGATAGTTAGTTCACAGCTCCCAAAAAACTTCTAACGTCCTTGATGCTTTTAGGTACTGGAGTGTTCTGTATAGCGGTTTTGTTATCCTTATCAGGCATTATTCCATTAGTGCCTATCAAGTGAACCCAGGAACTTCACTTCTGGGACTGCAAAAACACATTTTGCAGGGTTGATTCTGAAATTGCGGTCATTGAGTCGACCAAGTACTTCTTTGAGTCAAAGATTGTGCTCTTCTTCGTTGACTCCAAGATGAGTATGTCGGCCGATGTAGGAGATACAGCCCTCACATCCAGTGAGTGTCTGACTGACCAGACGCTGAAACACTGAGGCGGCATCGGTAAGTCCAATTGGAAGGCGCTTGTACTGATAAAGGTCTTGTGATGTAATGGTTGTCGTCAGTGGATGACTCCTTCGCTAGCTTGATGCTAGTATCCTTTGGTCAAGTCGATCTTTGAGAAGATCTTCGCCTGCAGTTGGAGGTATAGATCGGCTATTCTTGGCAAATGATGTCGCTCGGGAATAATTAACTTGATTCAAGGGCGATAGATCAGCTGTGATCCTAACTGACCCATCAGACTTTGGAACTGCAAGAAGAGCAGGGCTTCACTGGCTTGGCGGTCCCCGGTTCCCAAATGTCATCCTTGATCATTTGGTTGATCTTGGCCGCTACTGCGTCTCTTCTGCAAGAGGACTCGCCTGGGACTTCTGGCGACTGAAATTGCGTATGTCAGGATGATGTGATAAGCCCAAACTCTGGGAACTGACCTATCCCAGGTGATGTCAGGCGAGGAATTGCTAGTAGTAAGAGACGACCATATGGCGTTAACAGGGAGATAGGCAACTGTAAGCATAGGCAACTACGTCACATCATCGCTTTTCGTCAGTCGACCGAAAATAAGCGATTCATAGGGCTCGCTTGCTAACATCATAAAAAACGAACTCGCTCGCTAACGTTATAAAAAACGCGCTCGCTCGCTTTTAATTAAATCTTAAACATTTCCAGCATGAAACGCACTTTTTTGAAAAATTTATGATCGGCATCTTCGCTTTTAAGACTAACCATTAAAACAGTACCGGTGGTAAAAATTAAAGCCGTAGCATGAGGGAATGTTAAGTTGGCGGCCGGAAATAATTCAGGCTGTAAGCGCACAAACTTTTTATGCATCCGAGCAAACCAGCAATGTTTATTCGACTGTTCATTCGACCCGTTCCTACTACATTATGTACTTTTAACTGCAAAATTTGTAAGGTGTAGCCGCCTGTTGTAAAAAAAGTTATTAATAATTTTTTCATTAGCTAGTTTAATGTCATAAACGCGTTTGTTCTTATACTCTTTATTTGCCAACTATCAGTCACTTCGAAGTGGACTTTTTCAAAACCTTGTGTTAATTATATAATTACTGTTTGTTATATATTCTTACCCATATTGTTGATCACTAAAATCATTTAAACAGAATTTTTCAATATTATTAAGTAAAACTCAACTTTAACTCAAAAAGCTTCTTTTTTTGTTATTAGACTTGAGATAATGAAAGTTTTATTGCTCGTTATTGGAAATTTTATTATATTTTTATAATGCTAACTTAAAGTACAAAATTCTCGGTTACAAGTCAGTCATGTTGGAATTTATTGAGGTCATTCTGAATCACATCTTTACAAAATTTCAGCTCGAAACCTACAGTATACCAGCATTAGTTTACACTTTGCATAACTCAAGAACCAATGGCCCGATTTTGTTCAAATTTTTAGGATATGATGTATAAACTGTAGCTGTGCTATGTACAGAATTTTAGCGCGCAATCTACAGTAACAGTTTACTTTACACTCTATCGTATAGCACTACACTTTTGAAAAATCTATGAACGACATCTTCGTTCTAAGACCAACCATTAAACAGTAAAGGTGGTTAAAATGAAAGCTGGAAGAGGAAAAGTTAATTTGGCGGCCGGAAATTGTGTTTCAAGTACAAACTTTTATGCATGTGAGCAAAACCAGCAATGTTTATTCGACAGTTCATTCTACCCATTCCTACTACATTATGTACTTTTAACTGCTAAATTTGTAAGGTGTAGCCGCTCTGTTGTAAAAAGCGCACATTTGTTCATTCGCTAGCTTGTTCTTATAATCTTCATTCGCAATCCATCAGTCACATTGAGGCGGATTTTTTCAAAACCTCGTGTTAATTATATAATTGGCTGTTTGTTCTATATTCTTACTTATATGATTGACCACTGAAATCGTTTAAACAGAATTTTACTATATTATTAAGTAAAACTCAACTTTAACTCAAAGCTTCTTTTTTTGCTAGACTTGAGATACGAAAGTTTTATCGCTCTTCATTGGAAATTTTATTATATTTTCATAGTGCATACTTAAAGTACGAAATTCTCAGTTACAAGCCAACCCTGTTGGAATTTAAAGACGTAATTCTGAATCACATCTTTATAGGCCATTTTGCTATTGATATCGTATCATGAATCGTTTAGTACAATTTTTGTATGTTAATAGACAAATTTTAGCTTATTTTTTAACTTTATTCGTTTAACTTGCAAACTAATGAGTGTATCATTTTGTTTAAGCAGTTCCTATAAAATGCAAATGAATAATTAAATTGTGCGGTAATCGATATCTATGATTACAAATGCGTGTAAACTTAGTCAAAGAGAATAGAATGCGGACAAATAATTCAATCTGCGCGTTAACGTATTCTCGATTATAGTCGCGCATAGCCCAATGAATGAAATAAAATGTGAACAAATAATAAACCACTCATTAATCAATATTGATGGTTATATCTGCGCAGAACCCCATAAACGTAAAAACAATGCCTCGGTATTTACATACGCAACGAATGGGACCGGATTTACAATCATGGCTTCCACAGCCAACAACCACATTTTAGGTTACAATTAGAAGACACAATTTCTGGTGCATTCTCAATGTCTTCTTCAACGGAAATGCGTCTTTGCCAGTAAAAACCCATATTCTGTATGAGTCTTATTCTGTTGAAAGCCGTATTTTCGAACCGAATCATTCTAGTTCTTGCTGCTTCCAAGGCAAGCGTTATTTCTTTCAGGCGAATGCACGTTGGTAAACAATTATTTTTCAAAAGTTAGATAAATTTTCATTCTACTAAAATTGATTACACTCACATAATTATTCACAACCACACAAGGGGAGTGTTTACACCCCTAAGGATCTGTCGGACCCTGAATTTAATTTTAAAATGTTTTTAGTGATTTTGTCCCATCAAGTTCCCCAAAAATATTCTTGCTACCCATTTACATTAAGAACTCCCCAAAAGAATAATAATAATTTTCTAGTTTAAAAAAAAGAATTAGATTTTTATGCGGAAAAAATTCACACACACAATTAATAAATTCTTGAAATAAAACTTAAATAATCATGCTATAATATTAGTAATCAATTTTGTCATAAATTACTTACAACCATTTTGTATGATTAAATCCCGTAAAACTATAAGGTAATTCGTCCAGCTTATGAGTTAAAGGCGTGCGAATCACGCACAGTGATAGCATGCTGTACAAGTAATAAAAAATGCGAAAAATCGCATTTAATGTCTAACGAGGTTGTTTCCGTGCATGACCTCAAAATCGCATGCAGTAGAGCAGAGGACGCGCTTTATCAGCTTAATAATCAGCTTTTTAGGCTGCAAGTGGCGTAGGAATTTAGCCAACTGCCTGATTACGCACTGACATGGGTAGCAAGGTAATTGAAACGTGTATAAATCCAAGCTCCGATTGTTTCTTATTCCGTTGGCATCGGCATCAGCATAACTACGGCCATTATTCAACTCTATGATCGTACGTCTCCACCATCTAATTTTTAATAATACGAAGTATGAATAAAAAATAAATAGTAAAAAATAAAAATAAATCATGAAATTAAAATAAATAAATCATAAATAAATATGTTAAAAAAATAAGATATGAAAAGGGTAGTTGTGGAACGATTTAGCAATATGTATTGATCAAATGAAACTTTTCCCCATGAAGGCTTAAAACAATCTGTAATCAAAAAGATCACAAGCTATTTCAGGATTAATTCATCAGAATTACCTTAATTTATGATCCGTGGATGACTCGTATGCGAGTAAATATATCCGTACGCAGCCATTTAAGAATCTATATTCTTCTAAAATTTCACTTATTCGCGATCCAAACTCTCCAATACCATACGAATAGCAAATTTAATTTGACATTCTCAGTACAAGAGACGCGGTTGAAATTTGACCACCTATCTGTCTACTTAATATGCTCCGAACAAGAGACATATTTTTTGAATGAAGCAGGAATAAAAGAAATCACACTTATGACTTTTGAATTGAAATGTTCATCCTTCAAATGCTGTGCTCAATGAAATCTTTTTTATTTGACATCGCCAGTTTTTTTTAGTTTTGTTCGTGGCATTTTCGGTTTTCATACTAACCGTTTCGATTCAGCAAGTGAAAAATTTTAAGCTGCTGTGATCATACTTGAGAAATTTAACAACACCACTTGAGAGTTTGGTTCTAATCGCACGTACATAGGAACTAAAATATATTCCTATATGCATATGTAGCAGTTCAAAGTGACAGTGCATTTTTTCGTACTTACTAAGAAAGTTCTGACAAAAAACACGCTTATTGTGACAGTTGCGGCCAAAATATGAATACGCCTTTTGATGCAGAGCCTTTACTTCTTCTTTTTAAATTATATTATTGTGATAAAATTGTCAAATTAATGTTTGATTTTACACAGTCATTGATTTATCTACATTTTTTTTTCATTATAAACGGAATTTTTATCTTATTATGCTTTAACTAATAATTTTTCTGCGAATAGCGGCCATATTGGAATCACTTAAACAGAATTTCGGCGAAAGTACGTAATTTTCGGTTACAAGTCAGTCATATTGGAATTTATTAACGTCATTCTGAATCACATCTTTAAACTCACTTTGCTATTGATATCGTATTATGAACAGTTAGCATAATTTTCGCATGTTAATAGACAAATATTAGCTAGCCATTGGTAGTTTTGGAAACGGTATTTTTCTATTATTATGCTTTAGCTACGAAATTTTTTCTGCGAATAGCGGCCATATTAGAATCACTTAAACAGAATTTTCGCTATAAGACTTAAGATACGAAAGTTTTATTGCTCTTCATTGGAATTTTTATATTATTTTAAAAAGTTCAATTTTCATCAATTTTTGGCTTTTCCTGCGGAACTTTTTCATTCAGGTGAAGTAGACCCTGCATAGGTGCATGATGTCTCGCTATGCATAAAATTTACGAAAATTTTTCGTCAAATTGTGAAATATTTCGTCAAGTTGTGAAAATTTTTTGTCAAGTCATGAAAATTTTTTGTTAAGTTTTGAAAAAAATATTTTTTTGCTGGAAGTTTTGAAAATGTTTTGTCAAGTTGTGAAATATTTTCGTCAAGTTGTGAAAATTTTTTGTCAAGTTGTGAAAAATTTTTGTCAAGTTGTGAAAATTTTCGCCGAAATGAGTAATTGTGTGCTATATATCTTTATAATTTCAGAAATTGCAATTTGAAAGGAAAAATGTCAAATTTTCCAGCGCTTTGCGCCGTTTTGAAAACTATTGATGATTTTTTGCCTCAAGAAATCCAGAAATTAGCTAAAATACACTACCAAAAGTCAAACAACTCTGTTTTTGCCACACTAAAATCGTTACTGTACCATATTATTGTACCGAAAAATTTGTACATAGAAAATGTACACAGACTTTTTGGGAGCATCTTTGTACATGTACAAACGGACCTCATACAAAAAGCACTGGTTGGAAATATTGTAAACTAAAAATCGTTGCACTTTGTCAGCGATAATTTTCTTCAGAACGGAAGCTTAACGTTTTGCATATGAAGAAAACGCATGCTAGGCTTAGAACTGAATAAAGTGATGGTAGTGACCAATATTGTGAAGAATGTGCAAGCTTCTACATTAAGAATGTGATGTAAACGTCAATCAAACGTGCAATAAAGTTTCACATTTTTAATAGTTGAAAAAATGAATAAAATCGTCTGTCTTGCATTGTTGTTCCACAGGTTGCATAATAGGTACACAGCATGGTCGATCTGGGGTTTTCAGCTGGTGTCAATGAATTTTTTGCCGAAAACTAGTATAAATGCTGAAATAGCATAAAAACTACATTTTCTGGTCAATTTCACTCATTTTTACTCTTTCCTTACTTTTCGCCCTATTTTATCCAGAAATTTTCCTATTTTTCTATGCCTAGATGCCCCCACGTGCAGGTCTCGTTGTGATGTACTTATGTTTTATTTATTCTTCGAAGAAAGCACGTAAATATGATAACAACAATAAGAATGTCACGAATAAATAAGTGATCTTCATGACAAACTAATTTTGCTTCAGCTGACGAAAATTGAGTAGAACATTAAGTGTGATTCGCGAAAATTTGCTAAAATTCTGAAATTACAGCAAAAAATGAAATAGGCAGCCTACTGCAGATCGGAGCAGTTGTCCACATTGCTTGATAGAAAGAAATACGACATGATTAATCGTCGCGGGTTGAAACAAAATTGCAAAAATAACAAAAAAATATAATCTGTAGATGCACAGCATGGCGGTTCTCGGGTCACCCCAGAGAGCTTTTTCAGCCTCAAAATAGGCATAAATGCTGGAATGTAGCGTAAAAGCTGCGTTAATTCACAGTCATTGCAGCAGAAAATTTTAATTTTATCAATTTCCGTCCTTTTCCCTGGGATTTTTCCATTCGGGTGAAGTAGACCCCCTCCCATAGGTGCATGTCTCGTCTCCCGCACGCATGCATAGGTATCTAATAACGGCGTACTACTGAAAACTTTGCCCTTTAATAACAATCAGTGATAAATTTTTGTAGAGTTGTGGAATATTTTTGTAAAGTTGTGAAATATTTTGTTGGTTGTGAAAATTTTTTATCAAGTTGAGAAATATTTTGTCAAGTCGTTTTTGCACTGTAGCACAGGGTCGAAGCAGAAATAAGCTCTTAATGAAAATGTAGAGATATAGAGAAATAATAAAAATATAGAGCGCTTCGACCTTGTGCTACAGTGCAAAAACGACTTGACTGACAAATATTTCTCCAGCGAATGAATGAATGAATGAATGAATGAATGAATGAATGAATGAATGAAATAATTTATTACTGAAACGCGACAATTACGAAAGATGTAAAAGAGTAATAAAACGTACGGTCAAAGAATAAAAGCGTACAGCAAAAGGCGACGAGCGAGTCATGAAAATGACGATTTAAGCCCGCCCTATAATAAATTTAGATAAGTCGACATCAATTAATCTAGATTTGAATATATTCAAGTTAGGGGAAGAGATAAAAAATTTTCACAACTCAACAAAAATATTTCACAACTTTACAAATATTCACAACTCTACAAAAATTTATCACTGATTGTTATTAAAGGGCAAAGTTTTCAGTAGTACGCCGTTATTAGATACCTATGCATGCGTGCGGGAGACGAGACATGCACCTATGGGAGGGTCTACTTCACCCGAATGGAAAAATCCCAGGGAAAAGGCCGAAAATTGATAAAAATTAAAATTTTCTGCTGCAATGAGTGTGAATTAACGCAGCTTTTACGCTACATTCCAGCATTTATGCCTATTTTGAGGCTGAAAAAAGCTCTCTGGGTGACCCGAGAACCGCCATGCTGTGCATCTACAGATGATATTTTTGTTATTTTTGCAATTTTGTTTCAACCTGCGACGATTAATCATGTCGTATTTCTTTCTATCAAGCAATGTGGACAACTGCTCCGATCTGCAGTAGGCTGCCTATTTCATTTTTTGCTGTAATTTCAGAATTTTAACAAATTTTCGCGAAACACTACCTTAATGTTCTACTCAATTTTCGTCAGCTGAAGCAAAATTAGTTGTCATGAAGATCACTTATTTATTCATGACATTCTTATTGTTGTTATAGTATTTACGTGCTTTCTTCGAACAATAAATAAAACATAAGTACATCACAACGAGACCTGCACGTGGGGGCATCTAGGCATAGAAAAATAGGAAAATTTCTGGATAAAAAAAATAGGGCGAAAAGTAGGGAAAGAGTAAAAATGAGTGAATTTGACCAGAAATGTTCAGCATTTATAATAGTTTTCGGCAAAAAAATTCATTGACTTCAGCTAGAAAACCCCAGATCGACCATGTTGTGTACCTATTATGCAACCTGTGGAACAACAATGCAAGACAGACGATATTATTCATTTTTCAACTATTAAAAATGTGAAACTTTGTGCACGTTTGATTGACGTTTACATCACATTCTTAACGTAGAAGCTTGCACATTCTTCACAATATTGGTCACTACCATCACTTTATTCAGTTCTAAGCTAGCATGCGTTTTCTTCATATGCAAAACGTTAAGCCTGGTTCTGAAGTAAAAATTATCGCTGACAAAGTGCCCGTTTTCGTGGACAACCTTCCAACCAGTGCTTTTTGTACGAGGTCCGTTTGTACATGTACAAAGATGGCTCCCAAAAGTCTGTGTACATTTTCTACGTACAAATTTCTCGGTACAATAATATGGTACAGTAACGATTTTAATGTGGCAAAAACAGAGTTGTTTGACTTTTGGTAGTGTATTTTGCTTCATTTCTGGATTTCTGAGTGCAAAAATCACTAATAGTTTTCTCAAAACAGCGCAAAGCGCTGGAAAATTTGACATTTTTCCTTTCAAATTGCAATTTCTGAAATTATAAAGATATATAGAGCACACAATTACTCATTTCGGCGAAAAATTTTCACAACTTGACAAAAATTTTCACAACTTGACAAAAAATTTTCACAACTTGACGAAAATATTTCAGAACTTGACAAAACATTTCAAAACCTAGCAAAAATATTTCAAAACTTAACAAAAAATTTTCATGACTTGACAAAAAATTTTCACAACGACAAAAATATTTCACAATTTGACAAAAAATTTTCAATAGATACCCATGCATATGCGTGGGAGACGAGACATCATGCACCTATGCAGGGTCTACTTCACCTGAATAGAAAAAGTTCCTGGGAAAAAGCCAAAAATGATGAAAATTGAACTTTTTAAAAATAATATAAAAATTCCAACGAAGAGCAATAAAACTTTCGTATCTTAAGTCTTATAGCGAAAATTCTGTTTAAGTGATTCTAATATGGCCGCTATTCGCAGAAAAATTTCGTAGCTAAAGCATAATAATAGAAAAATACCGTTTCCAAAACTACCAATGTTAGCTAATATTTGTCTATTAACATGCAAAAGAATTATGCTAACGGTTCATAATACGATATCAATAGCAAAGTGAGTTTAAAGATGTGATTCAGAATGACGTTAATAAATTCCAACATGACTGACTTGTAACCGAAAATTTCGTACTTTCGCCGAAATTCTGTTTAAGTGATTCCAATATGGCCGCTATTCATGAAAAAATTATTAGTTAAAGCATAATAATATAAAAATTCCGTTTATAATGAAAAAAATGTAGATAAATCAATGACTGTGTAAAATCAGAACATTAATTTGACAATTTTATCACAATAATATAATTTAAAAAGAAGAAGTAAAGGCTCTGCATCAAAGGCGTATTCGCATATTTTATTTTTAACTGTCACAATAAGCGTGTTTTTGTCAGAACTTTTTTAGTAAGTACGAAAAATGCACTGTCACTTTGAACTGCTACATATGCATATAGGAATATATTTTAGTTCCTATGTACGTGCGATTAGAACCAAACTCTCAAGTGGTGTTGTTAAATTTCTCAAGTATGATCACAGCAGCTTAAAATTTTTCACTTGCTGAATCGAAACGGTTAGTATGAAAACCGAAAATGCCACAGACAAAACTAAAAAAAACTGGCGATGTCAAATTAAAAAAAATTTCATTGAGCACAGCATTTGAAGGATGAACATTTCAATTCAAAAGTCATAAGTGTGATTTCTTTTATTCCTGCTTCATTCCAAAAAATATGTCTCTTGTTCGGAGCATATTAAGTAGACAGATAGGTGGTCAAATTTCAACCGCGTCTCTTGTACTGAGAATGTCAAAATTAAATTTTGCTATTCGTATGGTATTGGAGAGTTTGGATCCGCGAATAAGTGAAATTTTAGAAGAATATAGATTCTTAAATAAAAACGCGTACGGATATATTTACTCGCATACGAGTCACTCCATGGATCATAAATTAAGATAATTCTGATGAATTAATCCTGAAATAGCTTGTGATCTTTTGATTACAGATTGTTTTTAAGCTATTCATGGGAAAAAGTTTCATTTTTTATCAATACATATTGCTAAATCGTTCCACAACTACCCTTTTCATATCTTATTTTTTTTAACATATTTATTTATGATTTATTTATTTTAATTTCATGATTTATTTTATTTTTACCATTTATTTTTTATTCATACTTTGTATTATTAAAAATTAGATGGTGGAGACGTACGATCATAGAGTTGAATAATGGCCGTAGTTATGCTGATGCCGATGCCAACGGAATAAGAAACAATCGGAGCTTGGATTTATACGTTTCAATTACCTTGCTACCCATGTCAGTGCGTAATCAGGCAGTTGGCTAAATTCTACGCCACTTGCAGCCTAAAAAGCTGATTATTAAGCTGACAAGCGCGTCCTCTGCTCTATTGCATGCGATTTTGAGGTCATGCACGGAAACAACCTCGTTAGACATTAAATGCGATTTTTCGCATTTTTATTACTTAATACAGCATGCTATCACTGTGCGTGATTCGCACGCCTTTAACTCATAAGCTGGACGAATTACCTTATGGTTTACGGGATTTAATCATACAAAATGGTTGTAAGTAATTTATGACAAAATTGATTACTAATATTATATGCATGATTATTTAAGTTTTATTTCAAAATTTTATTAATTGTGTGTGTGCATTTTTTCCGCATAAAAAATCTAATTCTTTTTTAAACTAGAAAATTATTATTATTCTTTTGAGGTTCTTAATGTAAATGGGTAGCAAGAATATTTTTGGGGGAACTTGATGGGACAGAATCACTAAAAACGGTACCAAAATTAAATTCAGGGGGTCCGACAGATCCTTAGGGGTGTAAACCCTCCCCTTGTGTGGTTGTGAATAATTATGTGAGTGTAATCAATTTTAGTAGAATGAAAATTTATCTAACTTTTGAAAAATAATTATTTTACCCTCAGACGTGCATTCGCCTGAAGAAATAACGCTTGCCTTGGAGAAACAACCAAGAACTAAGAATGATTCGGTTCGAAAATACGGCTTTCAGCAGAATAGGACTCGCAGAATATGGGCCTTTGCTTAAAGACGCATTTCCGTTGAAGAAGACATTGAGAATGCACCAGAAATTGTGTTTTCTAATTGTAACCTAAAATGTGGTTGTTGGCTGTGGGAAAGCCATGATTGTAAATCCGGTCCCATTCGTTGCGTATGTAAATACCGAGGCATTGTTTTTACGTTTAAGGGGTTCTGCGCAGATATAACCATCAATATTGATTAATGAGTGGTTTAATTATTTGTTCGCATTTTATTTTCATTCATTGGGCTATGCGCGACTATAATCGAGAATTATACGTTAACGCGCAATTGAATTATTTGTCCGCATTCTATTCTCTTTGACTAAGTTTTACACGCATTTGTAATCATAGATATCGATTACCGCACAATTTAATTATTCATTTGCATTTTATAGGAACTGCTTAAACAAAATGATACACTCATTAGCTTGCAAGTTAAACGAATAAAGTTAAAAAATAAGCTAAAATTTGTCTATTAACATACAAAAATTGTACTAAACGATTCATGATACGACATCAATAGCAAAATGGCCTATAAAGATGTGATTCAGAATTACGTCTTTAAATTCCAACATGGTTGGCTTGTAACTGAAAAATTTCGTACTTTAAGTATGCACTATGAAAATATAATAAAATTTCAATGAAGAGCGATAAAACTTTCGTATCTCAAGTCTAATAGCAAAAAAAGAAGCTTTTTGAGTTAAAGTTGAGTTTTACTTAATAATATCGAAAAATTCTGTTTAAACGATTTCAGTGGTCAATCATATGGGTAAGAATATAGAACAAACAGTAATTATATAATTAACACGAGGTTTCGAAAAAATCCGCCTCAATGTGACTGATGGATTGCGAATGAAGATTATAAGAACAAGCTAGCAAATGAACAAATGTGCGCTTTTTACAACAAGAGCGGCTACACCTTACAAGTTTAGCAGTTAAAAGTACATAATGTAGTAGGAATGGGTAGAATGAACTGTCGAATAAACATTGCTGGTTTTTTTGCTCACATGCATAAAAAGTTTGTGCGCTTAGAGCCTGAATTATTTCCGGCCGCCAAATTAACTTTTCCTCATGCTACGGCTTTCATTTTAACCACCTTTACTGTTTTAATGGTTGGTCTTAAGAGCGAAGATGTCGTTCATAGATTTTTCAAAAAAGTGTAGTGCTATACGATAGAGTGTAAAGTAAACTGTTATACTGTAGATTGCACGCTAAAATTCTGTACATAGCACAGCTACGGTTTATACATCATATCCTAAAAATTTGAACAAAATCAGGCCATTGGTTCTTGAGTTATGCGAAAGTGTAAACTAAAGCTGGTATACTGTAGGTTACGAGCTGAAATTTTGTAAAGATGTGATTCAGAATGACCTCAATAAATTCCAACATGACTGACTTGTAACCAAAAATTTTGTACTTTAAGTTAGCATTATAAAAATATAATAAAATTTCCAATAACGAGCAATAAAACTTTCGTATCTCAAGTCTAATAACAAAAAAGAAGCTTTTTGAGTTAAAGTTGAGTTTTACTGAATAATATTGAAAAAAATTCTGTTTAAAACGATTTTAGTGATCAACAATATGGGTAAGAATATATAACAAACAGTAATTATATAATTAACACAAGGTTTTGAAAATGTCCACTTCGAAGTGACTGACGGTTGGCAAATAAGAGTATAAGAACAAACGCGTTTTATGACATTAAGCTACCTAATGAAAAATGTGCTCTTTTTTTACAACAGAGCGGCTACACCTTACAAATTTTGCAGTTAAAAGTACATAATGTAGTAGGAACGGGTCGAATGAACAGTCGAATAAACATTGCTGGTTTTGCTTTCGGATGCATAAAAAGTTTGTGCGCTTACAGCCTGAATCATTTCCGGCCGCCAACTTAACATTCCCTCATGCTACGGCTTTAATTTTTTACCACCGGTACTGTTTTTAATGGTTGGTCTTAAAAGCGAAGATGCCGATCATAAATTTTTCAAAAAAGTGCGTTTCATGCTGGAAATGTTTCAGATTTAATTAAAAGAGAGCGAGCGCGTATTTTATGACGTTAGCGAGCGAGTTCGTTTATGATGTTAACGAGCGAGCCCTATGAATCATATTTTCGGTCGACTGACGCGATGATGTGACGTAGTTGCCTATGCTTACACAGTTGCCTATCTCCCTGTTGTAACGCCAGATGGTCGTCACTTACTACTATTGCTTCACGAGTTCACCTTCTCGCTGACTGCTGCTTTGCTTTGGCAATTCTGCTTTGCCATCTTCTGACCTGGGGGCTTGCTTGCTGTGTTGAGCTGGCGTTGCTTTGCCATTGATTGATCTGATCACTTTCTCTTTTGTGTCGATCACCTAGTTCAATGCCTCAGTGACATTGATACCCCAAGTGGTGGTCTTGACTGAGTCCAAGACAGTGAGTTCGGCTTGTGTGGTCCTGCCATTATATCCAATTGTGGCCTCAAACTTGCCACAATTGCCTTTGATTCTTGACCCATCAAAGTTCGTTAGTTCCACTAGATCACCTTCAAGCATCTTTGCCGACCAATGCTTAACAAAAATTGACCAAGGGAGTATTGACACGGCTGCTCCAGTGTCAATCACACCATTGACATCTATGCTTTGTCCTTTGCACTTGACTGAAATGACGCATGTGTAGTCAGTCGGTGTCGGTGTTTGATGAACAGCATTAAGCTTGACTTGCTTCATTTGCCTTCTTGCCTTGGGTGAATGGCAGACCTTGGCGAAGTGACCCTTCAATCCACAGGTGTAGCATACTGCTGATGAGGCTGGGCATTCTTTCCTCGTATGCTTGACTGATCCACAATCCTTGCATGCTGGGTGCAGTGGACTATTGACTTGATCTCTTGCTCTGTAACTTCGAGTTTCAGCTCGATCCCAAAAGGGAGAAACTGATTTTTCCTGAGTTGCAGCTGCTGCTTAACTCTGTGGATTGGTACTTCTTTCCTGATTGCTGCTGTAGAGGCGTCGGCGCTTTCAATAGCTTGCATCATGTGCATGTAGTTGTCAAGAGTTGCAGGCATTGTTGTGAAAAGACGCTTCTGTACTTCAACATTGCAGCAGTTTGTAGCCAGGCAGTAGGCTAAGTCTGTGTCTGCATTGAATGTCGAGTAGTCACAATCTGCTTGCAAGTTTCTCAATCGATTGATAAACTCAGCACATGTTTCATCTGGGGTTTGCTTGGCAGTGCATAGCTTGTGAAATGTGACAGCTGGCGATGCTGGTTGCTCAAAATTTTTGACGATTGCTCTGTAGAAGTCGTCGAATTTAGTTGTTGCTTTTACAACCATAACAGGATGATGCTCAAAACGGTGGGCAGCCTCCCCACTGAGATGTGCATATAGAACGTTGTTCTCATCAACGTCAGTCAGCTTGTTGTTGTCAGACAACTGTTTATTGATTAGCTCAATCAATGTATCTAGCTGTTGCTTCCACATAGACAGCTAACGGCACTCCGCTGCTGGATGGTCCCATAGTGGGCTTACTGGAGGCACTGGGAATCGTCCAGACATGGCGGCTCAGAATGGGCAGATCTGAAGGTGGCTCAGATTAGGCAGAGCTGAATCCTTAGTACAATTCAATAGATAGAGAGTTGTGTCCTAAACTATATTGGGCAGAGTTTAGCCTTTTACCAAATGTTTCAGGTAAAGTCCATGGATTCCTTCTCAACTGACAGGTTGACTAGGAACGAGCAGAGTTTCGCCTTTTTCAAAAACTTTTCTTCCAAGTTTCAGCGTCCACCAACCTCAGAACAGGCAGAGGTTTGTCTTTTACAAAAACGTTTGAGCTAAGTACAACGTTTTCCAACCTCAGAATCGACAGAGGTTTGCTTTTTACAAAAACGTCCGAGCTAAGTGCAACGTTTTCCAACCTCAGAATGGGCAGAGGTTCGCCTTTTGTCCACTTTTCCGGTCAAAGTAGCATTGATCAACCTCAGATCGGGCAGAGGTCTGCCTTTTGCAAACAATTTGAATCCAAGTCAAATCGTTCCAACCTCAAAATGGGCAGAAGTCCACCACCAGCAATCCAGCGTCCAACCAACGATCAAATTGCATCATTTGTCGACGTTCTGCACCAATTAATGTGTACATTGGTCCGTCACATGTCCAACCACGCCAACGCTTTAATTATTAACGTTGCCAACTGATATTGGCTGAATAATAGACGGCGGTCAAATAGAGAGAAAATGGAATGGAGCGTAAATTTGTTGCGAACACTGACTGTCTATCTAATAGCGTTGTTTATATAGTATTTTAGATAAGACAGGCATGGCGGTTGGCACGTGTCTTATTTGTTGGTTAATATGTTAATGTATGCAAATAGGACACGTGCAGGGCCCGATTGGTTTGCTCAAACATGCAAATTTTGAGCAAGCCGATTTCCGATGATTGCCAACGGAAATAAATATGAAGTTTTATATGTAGTATATGTAACTTCATATGTGTACAATTATATTACGCGTGTAGTGATGATGTGTTAAACAAGGCGAGCAATAATAATCCGCTCCATAATATCACTGGCCTTGCTATCAGTCTTTATCTATTCGGGCCAACATATCAAGTAGTAGTAGTAGTAGTAGTAGTAGTAGTAGTAGTAGTAGTAGTAGTAGTAGTAGTAGTAGTAGTAGTAGTAGTAGTAGTAGTAGTAGTAGTAGTAGTAGTAGTAGTAGTAGTAGTAGTAGTAGTAGTAGTAGTAGTAGTAGTAGTAGTAGTAGTAGTAGTAGTAGTAGTAGTAGTAGTAGTAGTAGTAGTAGTAGTAGTAGTACTTGTAGTAGTAGTAGTAGTAGTAGTAGTAGTACTTGTAGTAGTAGTACTAGTAGTAGTAATAGTAGTAGTAGTAGTAGTAGTAGTAGTAGTAATAGTAGTAGTAGTAGTAGTAGTAGTAGTAGTAGTAGTAGTAGTAGTAGTAGTAGTAATAGTAATATTAGTAGCAGTAGTAGTAGTAATAGTAGTAGTAGTAATAGTAGTAGTAGTAGTAGTAGTAGTAGTAGTAGTAGTAGTAGTAGTAGTAATAGTATTAGTAGTAGTAATAGTAGTAGTAGTAGCAGCAGTAGTAGTAGTAGTAGTAATAGTATTAATAGTAGTATTAATAGTAGTAGGTAGTAGTAGTAGTAGTAGTAGTAGTAGTAGTAGTAGTAGTAGTAGTAGTAGTAGTAGTAGTAGTAGTAGTAGTAGTAGTAGTAGTAGTAGTAGTAGTAGTAGTAGTAGTAATAATAATAATAGTAGTAGCAGTAGTAGTAGTAATAGTAGTAGTAGTAATAATAGTAGTATTAGTAGTAGTAGTAGTAGTAGTAGTAGTAGTAGTAGTAGTAGTAGTAGTAGTAGTAGTAGTAGTAGTAGTAGTAGTAGTAGTAGTTGTAGTAGTAGTAGTAGTAGTAGTAGTAGTAGTAGTAGCAGCAGAAGTAATAGTAGTAGTAGTAGTAATTGTAGTAGTAGTAGTAGTCAATAGGAGCCTGGTATTGTACAACATACTACATTTGTGCTATTTTATAAATAGTTTTCCTTGCACCGTGTTTTAGTTTATAGGAGCCATATCTTGGCCTCTCTCCTTTAATGCTTACCTTTTTACTTTGTCTGTTTGTATATACTTACACATAATGTTTACATTAACTCTGAGGGCCAGAGTATTCAAATTGTTGAAGCCAAAAGATATTTTAACTGGATTAGATTCCTAGATTTCCGATTATTTTAGTCATAGCTGCGAAAACCCTTTTAATTCAGCGCAGTTGCATTTCCCGAGCTTTTAACGATTTGATACTTCAATAATAGCATTTCTATGCGACTTATTTAGTTTTTCTGTATCCGATACCTGGAAGAAAAATGGCAAAATATAAAGAGTTACTATAACTAACTACCAAATAATTTTATCGCATGATTTCCGCAATAATTATTTGAAGTTATGTATTACTAGTTGAGCTGCCCGGCGTTGCCCAGGCTGAACTTAGGCCTGATAGCTATATGGAATTAATATGTCTCTTGTATTTTTTATTTTTCAAGACTTTTGATGTTTTTTGGATATTTCTAAAAAAATTGTTGGTACAAACCATATTTTATTTTTTGGATTTTTTTAAAATGTCTTTTGTCAACCATTTTTTTGATCAAATCCATATTTTTGACGTTACAGAATGGTTTTGAAAATTGTTTAGCCATAATCATATTTTTGATGTTCTGGGGTGTTCTGGAAATTTTTTTAATAAAACCCATATTGTTGATGTTTTGGGATGTTTTGGAAAATTTTTTTCATCAAACCATATTTTTGATGTTTTACGATGTTTTGGAAAATTTTTTAATCAAACCCATATTTTTGATGTTTTGGGATGTTTTGGAAAATTTTTTCGGTCAAACCATATTTTTGATGTTTTAAAAATTTTTTGTTTGTTGTAGCAAAGGGTGTCATATATCACGTGATATGTTATAGCTGATGGTATCTTCTATCTTATATCACTGCATGTTATGGCACAGACAGGGTATCTATACCAAACCTATCTTATAGCATTGCCTATCTCGTAGCACAGGGTATCTTATATCCCATACTATCTTATAACATTGCCTATCTTGCAGCTCGGGGTATCTTATATCACTTCCTATCTTATAGCATTGCCTATCTTGTAGCACGGGGTATCTTTTATAACGTTCTATCTTATAGCTGTAACGGGGGCGCCGCTTCCCACCGTTACGTGAGCAAAATTTTACCCGCACCGGTTTCCCGGATCTTCCGCTCTGATTCGCGTGTGTAGTACTAATCGACTACTCGGGCTCTTGCTCACAACTGCGCAAAGTATTGAATAATATTGAGAAACAGTGAAACATCAACATCACGGGTTCAACTTCAAAGTAGGCATTTCTAGCCATGTAGTAGCACTCCTGCTACACTCCTCCCCTCTAGGAGAAAGCGTAAGCGCAGACAACTCTAAAGAACGAACTCTGGGACCTCCAATATGTAACGGGGGCGCCGCCTTCCACCGTTACGTGAGCAAAATTTTACCCGCACCGGTTTCCCGGATCTTCCGCTCTGATTCGCGTGTGTAGTACTAATCGACAACTCGGGCTCTTGCTCACAACTGCGCAAAGTATTGAATAATATTGAGAAACAGTGAAACATCAACATCACGGGTTCAACTTCAAAGTAGGCATTTCTAGCCGTGTAGTAGCACTCCTGCTACATAGCATTGCCTATCTTGTTGCACGGGGTGTCTTATATCACGTCCTATCTTATAGTATTGCCTATCCTGTAGCACAGAGTATCTTATATTACGTCCTATCTTATAGCATTGCTTATCTTGTTGCACATAGTATCTCATACCATGCCTATCTTATAAAATTGCCTATGTTATAGCATCATTTGGTTAAACCCGTATTTTGATGTTTCACAGTGCCGACCAATGCTATAACATAAAACAATGTACATAGTGTCGCCAGGCATGCTCCTCTTGGCCGGGGTATCCCTATACAAACAGTACAAACTAATTTTTGAAAAAATAGCAAAAAATCGGCCGATCTTCCGAAATCGTGGAGGCTTATAGCACAGGGGCCAAACCCTGCTCCCTCCCTGCCCAGAGCCAATGGGTGCGTTTGTCGAAATTTCAAGATCGCTTGGGCTCCTTCCCCATTGGACCGACCTCGGCCCAAAATATCAGCCCACCAAATTTCATTGGGCCGGAGCCAACCCGGCACAAACATACGAACATACATACAAACAAACAAACTTTCAAAAATATATAGTAGATTTTATGTTTATGAAGCGGGAATTCACAAATTTTACATAGATTTGAAGACTTTCTCTGATAATCTTTTATCAAGTTTTTTTTGTTTCAAACTTTAATTATAGGTGTATTACAATGGTTGTCTTTTGGCGCTTTATTCATTGATAAGAATACCCAAAATTTATGCAAACTTCAGCACGTCTTATTTCTACATTCGCAACAAGTCCAATTTAAAGGCAATCTGTTACTAAGATACATTCGTTGGAAAGTTTAATCCCCAAGTAAACTACTACGCCTATAAGTTATGTGTTATGAGATGATGCTGAAATAAAAATATTTTTTCAATAAAGATTTCAGTGAAAGTTCGTTAGATAATTGCTAATGCTGTCAAAGGCAATATTTGATCCAAAAAAGTAAAATTCCGATTTCACCTCGTAAGTTAGGCTAATTTATAGTGAATTTTCGGGACCTATGCATTAAATAGACAAAAATTGACTGAATTGTTCCTATGGATTCTACACCATAGGTGTGCGACACCAAAGCTCTAGGGGAGGGGTTAGCGAGATTTTTTCAATGGTCAAAAATGGCTTTTTGGCGAAAAAAACACGATTTTTCAACGTTTCTTATCGAGCACTATCCATAGGCATCATTAAATTGCGGGATAAAAACGGAAAAAAAATTCAAAAATTGAATTCTGGAGGGGGTATTCTGGTTTCTGGGGGAGATACTTTGGTTTATGGGAGGTGAATACCCCCTAAACATTCCACGCTTAGGTATGTTCCACATCCCATTTTGTTTTAAGCTGTTCAAACTATCTAGTCTATGCATATATCACATTTTTACTTCTGTTACTCTTACTCGACGTAGAAAAATTATTGGCACAGTGTTGAAATTCCAGACTGTTGATTGTTTTTAAGGAGGAGAATAAGTGTAAGATATAATCGGAAGATTTAGCAAATTATTGGTAAAACCGAAAATGCTTTTAAATAGCTGGCATTCATCCAAAACTATTTGCACGGTTTGCGTAAACGCATTTTTATCCATCTAATGCAACCGATGACAATGTTTACGTTCATAATTAGCTGGAGCTAACACGGTAAAGATTTGAGCGTGGCCCTTCCGTCGATCATTGCAAAGTTGGTTTCTCTGAAAAGTAATTTCTCGATCGAATTTGATCAAGAGGACTATTTTGATTGATACAGATCTATTTTAATTGCCGATTGGACTTTTTACTATTCTAGATCTTCACACTTTATCTCGTCAAATGATTTAATCTCATCTTATTTACTTTCAGCATCTATGTTTGATCCTGATTGCAGCAATAAATTGGCGAACCAAAATATGTTCAGGGTAATTTTAGGTTTCACGACGTTTATATACAATTTAGGATATAATCTGCATGCCACTCAATTTTTAGAACACGTACTGTATAAATTCTCGTTAATTTTTCCGCACTCACTTGATGGTTTAATATCAACTTTCAAACGAGTTTGTTTTCAAAGACTGGTATTCGAATGCCAATAAAATTAAAAAACAGTCCTCTTATCATGCTATTTCTTGTATATGAATTTTTCAACAGACTATAAACGTTGCGCCGGGATTTCCTAGGGTCTTTCGGTTTCCCGCAACGTGTGAAGTAGTTTTGGATATCGTCTGGTTTTCTTCGTCTACGGACACCGTGTTCCCCCACAGTCCTCGGATAGTCGGTAAATCGGTATTCGTAACGATGGGCAAACAGTCCAGCTAACGTGTTAAATGTTAAAATATCGGGCAGGCAATTTATTGGTTAAACGCAAATAACTACGAGTACAAGAGCCACTACGAAAAAGAATAAGCGGGCAATAGATAAAAAGAGAGAAGACGACGCCGGCAAGTGCGATAAAGAGAAGAGAGACGCAGGCAAGCAACTGCGAGAAACAGAATAATGACATAAATGCTCCTGTAAAGCGACGCGTGCAAACGGAATACCAATTAATTTGAATAACGCATAACCTTAGACCAAAACAGACGCAAAATCTTAAATTGATACCAGGGTTATGCAAATAAACAAATGCGCGTGGAAAACAACAAGAAATGGTACCAAACTAAATATGTATATTTTATATGTAAAAGCTTTGACTCGTTTACACTTCCCCACCGAAGACCGAGTCCCACCGAGGTCGAAATTCAGACGAGTCAAAGTTCTGGAGCAAAGTTTAGCTAGGTAAGTTTTAAATATAAATAATAAGACCAGTCTGTGGGTGGAATAGGAACCAAACCTTACCGTCCGGTCCACCCGAAAATTCTTCGACTACTGATGGCCCTATTGGCCCAACAGTATGGCCTCCGCATTAATAAGTAGGTAAATACCTTCAGATCCTTGATCTGAACCGAATCCGTTACACACGGATCTCACTTCTATGTAAAGCACGAATAGTACACAAAAAAATGTATAAACAATACACTAGCTTAAAGTTGCGGTTGCAACTGGACTAATATGGATAATAGGTAATTATCATCGGTTCGAATACATTTGCATTGGCTGAGGCTTCTAATTTGGCGCTGTTTTAACCTCGCTCACATGAAATTAGCAAATAGGACCAGAATCCGAGGAATTTTTTCCGGACCACCCAGCCCAAAATTATATATAGATTAATTATTATCAACGAATGAACTAAATTGTTACACCATTTTTTTAATAATTATAACACTGGTACCAGAACTTTTCAGCATAATAACTTTGCTTCGCATCAATTAATAATTCGCACAGTTCTATGACAGCGAATTTCGACGAAAACGCGTCCAAATAAAAAAATTTCAAGTTAAAGTCATTAACGATCAAAAATGCGACTTTATTCAAACAATGCACAGTACGACGATATTCATTTATGCCCGATTTAAGCCCTTTTTTATAATTTTTCCATTCAGAAGAGACAACATTTTTTGCTTTTCAATGACCTTTAGATTTAACATATCGATCTCTTCGACGTTGCAATGAAGAAGTTAATTTGGTGGCGGTAGCGGCAATAAAGATGGGCGAATCCGGCGGTGTTTTAAAAGATGCGGCGTTTTGTGTAGGAGCGTATGCAAATTTGCAGAAAGTGATGCGACAGAGTTCGAGAGATTAGCAACGGATGACGTAGACGATTCATCAGCAGTTCCGTTGTCGCTCGTTAAAGGGCACGTTTGAACATTGTTTGACAATTGGCCCAATAATTCAACAGAACCTAATCCTAAGCCCGCTAGCTGCAGCTCTATTTCAAACTCCCAAGGGAATCCTCCCCAAGTCTCCAAAACAAGCTTCTTTTGGTTTTCCAAAAGTACCAATTTTTGCCAATTTCAGAAGGTAGGGTATGAGCTCAGGTCCAAAAGATTTAGTTTTTGGCCCATTTTAATCCAATTTTGTGTGCTCTGCAGTTCTAGGCACTGAGTAGATATTTTCGTAAGAACTTTCACAACGAACAGATTAAGGCCAGTAGAGATAAACGACGAACGAATTTCCTCTGCGCTTTTAGATTCAGGCGAATGATATATTCGCTCCGAATCATAATAACCAGAGTCAAACAAAACACGATACAATTGACTATAGCTTTACACCAAAAGAAACCTGCACGTTCGATTTCCGACTGCTCAAAGGATTCTTGTGCAATTTTCGCAAAAACATCAATTTTGCAAAATATTAACTCACGGCTTTTCAATGCTTTTCGAACGAAAATAGATTCTCTTCGCTTTTTATACGGTAATCGACTTAAATACCTAACGAGACTTTTTTAACAAATTTTTCTCGCAGCGCACTTAACCATTTCCAACGTTCAAAACATGCTTTTTGTTGTACTGTTGCTTCAGACTGTAACCGAATGCGACCTGCTGCTCGTTTCCAGCTAGTATTCAAAGATGCCAATCTAAAAGTAGTGAATTTTCGCAAAGAAACCCATCTTTTTGTTCTACTATTTTGGCACGTTGTTTTACCAAAAGTCGGAACAAAATATATTTTTTCGGTATTTTTCGGTACACAGCTTTGGACTTTTTCCGCCAAATTTTCAGCTTTTCGTGACCTCGAAAATAACGAATGTTTCGCAGCAAACGAGGAGTTTTCGGTATAGTAATTTTATAACCGTACTGCTTAGCAATAGCCAGTCGTGTATTACGTCTTTTTAGCCTACGCTGTTTTCCAGCGATTGTTCCTCCCCGATTATGCTTTTTACGAATTCCAGCAAATCGATGCGCCAAAAACCTAACTTCCGAAATAATGCCGTCACATTTGTGTCTCAGGAATTCAATTAATTTCGGCAAATGCTTTACCATTTTTCGGCATTCAAGATAAAATTTTAATTTTCGCACGATGTAACAAAAAATGGCGTACAAGTATGGAGACCAATCAGGACTGTTATAATCGAACCAAATTTTCTTGATTTTAAACCAACTTAAATACTTTGAAAAGAACCAAGAAAATTCGGGCAAAGTCCGAAGTTCTTCAACACTCAAAAGAATGTATAGTTCGCCATTAGTCACCTTAATCTTCGGTGCTATTTGCTCTACGGTGTGCCTTGGTGCCAGCATTAGACGAAAATTCTCAAACTGCGTGTAATCCGGTTCCACGTCTCCATCGAACACATTGTTTCTTAGTCGCCAACCTGAATAGCCGCGAATGCCGTTTATTCGCTGACTTATTTCAAAATTTGGGACGTTTCTATAAAGAACACAATAAATAAACTATACAAAAATAAATAAGTAAATCAACTCGGAAGCAAAATAAATAGAAACAAAATAAAATGCGCGAAGGGGAAATATATTACTGTTCGGACCAAAGTTTTTTGCTTTGAGCAATTTGCCTTGCTTCTTCTAAGGCGCGCCTAGCTAATCGTGTTTTCGCAGACAATTCTAATTCGGTGTCATTTTCAACAGTATACTTGAAAATGTGATCAAAAGCGACAGAAGTTACCATGTTACTTCCTAAAATTTTAACTACGATTTCGTTAGGCCGTTTCTCTTTGCGCCGCATTGCACAGTCGTCTACAATTATAGCGGGGCAAAAAGGCAACCTACGGGGTTTCACAATTACTAGCTCACCTTTCTGAGGCCGAGAAAAAGTCAATTTTTCCGTTTTTTCTGGTAAATGCTCATTAACTTGAATTTCTTTTGGCTCAAGATCGGTAATTTTTCGCAAAAGGTTGAAATGAACGACTTTTTCAGGTCCTTTTACGTGTAAAGGCTTAATTCGGTAGTTTACACTGGTTTCTGGGCGTACTATTACATATGGCCCGACCCACTTGGGTTCTAATTTCCCACGTACACCCTTGGGCCTCACGCTATTCCAAAGCCAAACTTGTTGTCCTTGGTGTAAACCAGTCGAGCAAGCGTTTTTATTATACTGAATGGCTTGCCGTTTCTGGGCTTTTATTAAATTTTCAAGGGCAATTTTTCTAGCTAGGGTTAAGCGTTGTTTAACCACTCCAGCGTCTAATTCACCGAACAGATCGGGGTCTACCTCCCGTTGTGCTTCAAGATCTATCGAAAAAATGGGTTCCCGTCCATACAACAAATGAAAAGGAGAATCCGCACTAGACGCATGCTCGGCTGTGTTGTATGCTAAAACTACGAAGGGCAAAAGATAATCCCACTCATCACTCGTTTCGGTTCCACAAGCTGCCAGCATTTGAAACCGCGTTCGATTAAAACGCTCACACATGCCGTCAGACTGCGGGTGGTTTATAGTAGTAAAAGACTGGAGAATTCCCAAAAATCGGCAAAGATTAGACACAATTCCGGATGTGAATTGAGCTCCTTGATCCGAAAGAATAGTGGTCGGAACTCCGTGTTGACAAATTACGTCATTCACAAGAAATTTTGCAACTATTTCCGCTGTCATGGAGGGGACCGCCTTGGCCATTACCCAACGAGTCGCATACTCAGTACAGACAATAACGTACTTATTCCCTTCAGATGTAAGAGGCAGCTGCGCTATGTCTATAGCAATTCTACTGAATGGTTCTCCCACCTCAATGGTCTGCAACGGGGCTTTTATAGGCAAAAGTTTTATTTGCTGACAATTTTTACAGGCATTTACCCATTTTTGAACATCCGAAAAGATGCAAGGCCACCAATATTTGCACACGATTTTTCGATACGATTTTATAACGCCTAAATGTGCCGCAAATCGAGAATCATGATAAAACCACAAAATTTCGAGCTTTTTGGATTCAGAGACCACAAGCTGACAGTCAAGTCTTCTCCCATTATTCTCCAAGGTACGGAATAGCTGTCCATTTTCGCTTATCACAAAATTTCGCGCTTGAACCTGAATTTTCCTGCGACTGCTTTAAATCGCTAGGCAATTCATTTCTAATTAAAAACGCCGAAATTTTCGAGCAAAACGGATCTTTTGACTGCTCGTCCTTCCACGAGGGAACCCCTTCCTCAAAATTCAAATTTTCAATCGCATCCAAAAATGCCAGAAAATTTTCCACATTTCTTGCCTGGAAAACATCGGCTTTTTCAGATTCGGTTTTCCTAGAAAGTAGTCTGCGTTTCCGTGGTTTTTGCTTTTTCGTTGAATAAGAGTAAAATCGCAAGAAAATCAATTATGTTGTTTAGCAGGAACGACGGTACGATCAATAGAAATTAGCGCTGAAAATGGAAACGACTTTCGTGGCTCATCCGCAAAAAAAGACAGAAATGCCATTTACAGTGACGAGCCTGTGAGATATATTAGGAACAATATTATAAGCATGCATAACGTCCTGCCCGAAGAGCAAGTCATATTCCATTGCGTCAGTGACTAGAAATTTCCCAGAAATTATATGAGAATTTTCAAGTGATATTTTCAAAATCAGTTCTACTTCAGACTCAAATTCGATGGAATGATCACCTATCGTACGAATTGATTTTATTTCGGATAGTTTTTTGTACACTTTTTCGCCGTTACTTCTTAGCTCATTTATAACCCGTCTATGAACCAAAGAACAAGAACTACCGCTGTCGATAAATGCAATGACATTAAACGGTCGCTCAGAACCTATTACGAAGCTAACCAATGGCCTTAAATTTTTATAAGTTCGCAGGTCAATGGTATTACAGCTGAGGCAAATCTGCACTAGGCCAACCCCCACGGCCACGTGTGGTCTACAGTAATCCGCGGGGAATTTCTAACTTCTACGGGGAGTGTGACCCCCTCGAGCCCCCCCACGCCCACGTATAATAGAATAATGCAGATTTTTTTACTTTATCGTACGCGGCGAATTGTTCTCTCTCCATTTGACTACAACTACGTCCGATTGGCGATACGTTGATCATGCCATTTCGATATTCGATAAAATTGCCACTAATTAAACGATTAAACGTTTTAAAGGAGATAAAATATAGAACGATTAAACTTTGTCTAACCAATTTTTTCAAATTTTTAAATTTAATATGGGTACTAAATTCAATTGTATTCAATTTCGCAGTCCGAGTAAAAATTTTCAATGTATTTCGACCTTTAGCAGCTAAAAAAATTCTGGGGGGTCAGGAATAGTAAAATTGCCAAAAGTATTACTGAAGAATAGATTTCTGGGGATCCATAGTAATATGAGGGTTCAATTTCTAGGGGGGCATAGAAACCTCCGCTATTTTTCAGAAAAACTTCCGAAATACGTATATACTTATATACAGGGTGGGCCAAAAAAGGCTACATTCCGATTCAACAGGTCATTACTTCGGCTGATGTGAACATGAGACGTTAGAACTGGCAACATTAGATAGATAAAAGTGTCTTCTTCGAATCAAGTAAAAAAATTTTTCCGAGTCCCTAAATCCTTCTTCAGTTAGGGTAATTTTGCGAAAACGGGTTATGGGAGTTGATCCTGATGGACCCTACTTGAGAAACCCAGGTTCCGCCACTTTGGACTGCCCCCAAGGCGGAGAAACCCTCGACGGAACCGGGGTTAGATTCACATACGAATAATGGGGTAACCCGTTTACGATCCCCTAAACCCCCCTTCAGATGTGGAAATTTCGGCTAAACGGGGTTGGGGTGTTGACCCTGACGGACCCTACTTGGGGAACTCCGGTTCCGCCACATTGGATCGTTTCCATTTGCGGACCTATTATTTCCGTTTCCAGCTTTTACCCTTCGTATCCGTTTCCGTTTCCGGATTTCACCCACACCCGACTTCATAACATTTAAATATGGTAGCTGATCAGTTTTTGCTCAACATTGATACCATACCATGATGGTAATCAATGCCATTGCATCTATCGCGGCACTTCTATAAGGCATTTATAGAAACGTCCTTTTCATACAATTTGAGAATTTTAATACATTTGTGCGTATAACTTTTGATCAGCTGGTATTTTTTAATAAAATAAATACAATAAATGATCAAAATTCATTCAGCTTGCTCAAAAATTAGTCCATGTCTCATCTTAACATGCCTACAGTGTGACAGTCGGTCAAACCTGATGAACCTGCTCACCATTGAATAACTTATTTCAGTGAAGTGAGGTTTTTTGAGATGAGCTCAAGAACCAATGAACGGATTTTTTTATGAGATGAAGCGTTTTCGATAGACAATCTTAGAATAGAACTATTTTGCCAAAAAAGTATAGCTGGCTGATGTCTACAGTATGCCAGGCTCGGAAAAGTGCTCAAACTTTGCTTGGCGACTTCAGTATAAAGGTTAAGTTTCATATTTGGTAAAATGGCAAAATACTTAGATATTTTTGTGCTCTAAATTTCACCTTTGTTTTTGTTTTTTGTGTTTCAGAATAGTTCGTCCTGCAATTTCAATTTAATTTTTTTCCCAATATGGCTGCCCCCATAAGATATGCATTTAGCTCGCGCTGTAGCTTTTGAAGTTTTCAGCTATTATTCTTTGAGTTTCTGACAAATTTCAAAATTTATTTCCAGTAAATAGCCAGAAAATTTAATGTTCTTTCTAATGAGCTATGTCTATTCTGAATCCTTTTAGTTCGTTCAGGAAAGTTCAAAAACCACAAGATTATTCATTGTGTAGTAAAAACAATGTGTGGAGGTACCTATAGTCATAGGTGGGCAGCACCAAAATTCTGGGGGGGGGTGAAAAAATTTCAGGGGTAGGTGAAAAAATTTTCATAAGTCAAAAAACGGTCTTAAAAGTGGTTGTATGGCGAAAAACACCATTTTTCGACGTTTCTCATCGAGCATTATCAATGGCATGAAAAAAATCGCTAAATAAAGCAAAAAAAATTTCAAAATTTGAATTCTGGGGGGTGGGGGGTATTTTGATTTCTGGGGGGGGGTATTTCAACTTCTGGGGTGCATACCCCCAACTACCCCCACGCCTATGTGTGCCTATAGCTTGTTTCATTTAACTAAGCGGTTTTCTTTTAAATTTTTCCGCAAGGATCAGGCTACAAAAAGCGCTTCAAAATTTTGCTACATTAATGCGTATATGCAATGGCATACGTCGCCATTTGACTCAATATACTGCAGAATATCATATTTACCGTATTTGTTAAAAACGCTTTTCTAATCACCTGAAAAATTTTTTCAAAAACCTATAAGACGTAAATGAAACGGAGTAGAGATGAAATCGTCATGAAATAAAAGAATACGTGGTTCCTGCCTAACCTACTATATAGCCTGTTTCATAAGCTCACAACGTTTCTATTATGAATTTCTTTAACAGAAAAATTACTAATAGCAATTGTGGTGGGATTGAACACAATTACGTAAACTGTTGCTTCATTCCTGCCGAAAATTCTTATTTAAAAACGAGCAAGTATGTGTAAAGCAGTATTGGTTCTCTGTTTTAGGTCGACATATTACACAGTTTTATTTACATCTAACTTACTTCTCCAGTCTAGCTCATTTGTTTTAATTCTGGTATGACGAAGGTAGCCCCCAGAAAAAGGTAAGTGTATTCTCTTGAATTTTGCTCTTACATTATTTACAGGAAAGGCCTATAAGATATGTAGATTGTTAGAGCATACATATGTACATGCGCAGGGTATTGATTTTGCTTTTTTCGGAGTTAAAAACGATAGAATCTCATCAGACAAAACTTTTCTGACCATGCTCATTCTTTCAAAAACATGAAAACATAAAAGAAGTCGAATCAATTTGACAAAATATGTAAACTCAAGCTATGAGTACCTATGCAAAGCACAGAAAATTGACTCTTTTGAGCCAAAATATCGCTAAATGACTTGCATATTTTCTTCAGTTTGTTTAGAAAATGAAAAATTTTGGTTTCCGGTAGAATTTGCATAGATCAGCAGCCATTTTGCAGATTAATACTTTGTAAGAGCACGCGCTACCTACATATAGTCTGTTTCACATAACTTCATGCATAAGTTCTAAGAATTTCCATCGACAGTAAGCCGAGGGTTACGGTAATTATGTTTATATCAGATCAATGCTATAATCGCAATGCGTCAGCTTGTTGTCAGAGAAAATTTATGACCGACGTTGTGTGAAAGAGAGAATAGTTTCGTAGATTGAATCGCTGATATTTTTGTTTTTCTTCGCCGTTTTTCCGACGCAATTTGGATGAACTTGATGAAAAATGTCAAAAATGGCATTTCTTATAATTATTAAGAATTTAGGGTACTTTTTCACATTTGAAAATGTTTGAACCACGAATTCGAGTATCAATCTAGTGTCAATAAAACTTCTGGGAGTTTTTGAAGAATATGGTGTGAACCGATTTTGCGCCATTCCGGCAGAACTGCCATACAATTGCGCAAAAACGATACTTTGTGTCACTAAAAGACGCGGAAAAAAATAATAAACCAAATCCATACAAAACTCACAGAGTTACGGTACTTCAAACATCATACTTCGACATTCACCATTTTTAGCCACTTTAAGGAATTTTAGCAGTTTATCAAAGGTTTCCAATTTTTACTAATTATTATTTTCCTGCCATTTTCAAGGTCGCAGATTACCCGTGCGCTACTACAGTAATCCAATGACACTTGATACGCACGTTAGAACAACAGGAATTTAGCATATATTGAAGGGACATAATATCTGAAGAACGGTCCGACTCTTTAAATTAAACCTGCTAAGTGAGGAGTCAGCGTAGTAAAGGCTGTGGGTTCGCCCAATAGCACCGATTTTATTAATGCGTGTGCGCAAAACAACATCTACAGCTGCACGGCTCGCATAAGGCAAACTAGACCGAGCTGGTGACTATAAACAGACATATAGTCAGCCTGGTAGGTGGTCGAGGTATGTTGACCTAAGAATTATTGATTGAACTCGCCTGACGTGCACAGAGACACGCGGAGTATTATATTAACTAAGGAACTATTATTATGGGGCTCGACAGACGTGAATACGCAGGTGACCCAAGTGAATGTTATAATGAATATGTTACTGTGAATAATATGACCCACTACTGGGCGTGACAAATGGAACGTTATTTGGCCTTTGATCCGTTAAATTACAATTGACGTACTCCGACAAAAATTAAAATTACGATATTCAGAATGCCGATTCAATATACGTAATTCATGTTATTCAGAATGCCGATCCAAACTATACGTTAATAAGCCATTGAAGGATAAGAATAAATTTATTCCCGTATCACGAGTGTCGCCTAATTTACCGTTACTGCGAAGAAGAAAAGCGACAAATTAGTGATTTCTAATATGTATGTCAACAAAAATACGGCTGATTGGTCTCGCCAAGCTTGGGAATACGCCGCTCGACCAAGCCATGGAACGTTATTTGGCGTTCAATCCGTTAAATTACGATTGGCGTACTCCGACAGAATAAAATTACATTATTCAGAATGCCAATTCAGCTATACGTAATTCATGTTATTCAGAACGCCGATCAAGCTATACATAAAAAAGCCGTCAAAGGATAGAATAAATTTATTCCCGTACATCACGAGTGTCGCCTATTTGCCGTTACTGCCGAAAAGAAAAGTGACAAATTAGTGATTTTCTTTAATATATATGTCAGCAAATACGGCTGATTGGTCTCGCCAAGCTTGGAATACGCCACTTGAACCAAGCAGATGGAACCTTATTTGGCCTTTGATCCATTAATTATGATTGACATACTCCGACAAAGAATAAAATTACGTTATTCAGTATGCCGATTCAGCTATACGTAATTCATGTCATTCAGAACGCCGATCGAGCTATACGTAAAAGTTGCCGTCAGTGGAGTATGAATAAATTTATTTTCCGTATTCGCGAGTGCTCGCCGATTTGCCGTTACTGCCGAAAAGAAGAAAGTAACGGCAAAACTAGTGCATTTTCTTCAATAGTGTATGTCCGACAAAAATGCGGCTGATTGGTCTCGCCAAGCTTGGAGTACGCCAGCTCCAATTCCAAGCAATGGAACGGTATTTAGGGCGTTCGATCCGTTAAATTACGATTGACGTTCTCCGACAAGAATAAAATTACGTTATTCAGAATGCCAATGCAGCTAATACGTAATTCATGTTGGTCTGAGCACGCCAATCGAGCTATACGTAAAAAAGCCGTCGAAGGATAAGAATAAATTTATTCCCGTATCTACGAGTGCCTTCGCCTAATTTGCCGTCACTGCCGAAGAAGATAAACGTACAAACTAGTGATTTTCTTAATATGTATGTCAACAAAAAATTCGTTACTGATTGGCCCCGCCAAGCTTGGAATACGCCGCTCGACTCAAGCGATGGAACGTTATTTGGCCTTCCTGATCCGTTAAAATTGCGATTGAAAACGCATCTCACGAGAATAAAATTACGTTATTCAGTATGCCGTTCAGCTATACGTAATTCATGTTATTCAAAGATGCCATGATCAGAGCTATACGTAAAAAAGCCATGTGACAGGATAAGTAACAAATTGTCTTCCCGTATCACGAGTGTCGCCCCTATTTTGCCGTTACTGCCAAAGAAGAAAAGCGACAGAGTAGTGATTTTCTTTAATATGTATGTTGACAAAATGCGCCTGATTGTTTTTGGCTCGAGCTTGGTATGCCACTCATCCAAGCCAATGGAATGTTATTTGGGCTTTGATCCGCTAAATTACGATTGGACGTTTTCCGACTTCAAGAATAAAATTACGTTATTCAGAATGCCGATTCAGCTATACAGTAATTCATGTTATTCAGAACGCCGATTAGGCTATACGTAAAAAAGCCGTCGAAGGATAAGAATAAATTTATTTCCGTATCACAAGTGTCGCCTAATTTGCCGTTACTGCCGAAGAAGAAAAAGCGACAAATTAGTGATTTTCTTTAATATGTATGTTGGCTTAAAAATATTGATTGATTGTCGGCCAAGCTTGGAATGCCGCTTCCTGACCAAGGGAGCAACGTTATTTGGCTTTTGATCCGTTAAATTACGATTGACGTACTCCGACAAGAATAAAATTACGTTATTCAGAATGCCGATTCAGCTATACGTAATTCATGTTATTCAGAACTGCCGATTGAGCTATACATAAAAAAGCCGATCGAAGGATAAGAATAAATTTATTCCCATATCACGAGTGTCGCCTAATTTGCCATTACTGCCGAAGAAGAAAAAGCGACAAATTAGTGATTTTTCTTTAATATGTATGTCAACAAAAATACGGCATTGATTGGTCTACTGCCAAGCCTGGGGAATACGCCGGCCTTCCGACCAAGCGATGGAACGTTATTTGGCCTTTGAGTCCGATTAAATTATGATTGACGTACTCCGGCAAGAGACTCAGAATTACGTTATTCAGTACATGCCGATTCAGCTATCGTGCAATTCATGTCATTCAGAGAACGCTGATCAAGCTATACATAAAAAAGCCGATCCCGAAGGATAAGGAATAAAATTTATTCCCGTATCACGGAGTGTCGCCTAATTTGCCGATTACTGCCGAAGAAGAAAAAGCGACAAATTAGTGATTTTCTTTAATATGTTTGTCAACAAAAATACGGCTGATTGGTCCTGCCAAGCTTGGAATACGCCGCTTCGACCAAGCGATGGAATGTTATTTGGCGTTCGATCCGTTAAATTACGATTGGCGTACTCCGACAAGAATAAAATTAAGTCCATTCGAATGTA
>JAVLUZ010000323.1:768634-813634 GCA_036768485.1 Mermis nigrescens
AGCACCATGCGAAAATTTAAATTCCTATTGTCGGATGCTAATATTGGATTATCAATAATTTTATATCGCATTTGTTAATCTTAATAAAGAATAAATAGAATAAGTTCTATTACTAATGAAAATTTTCTTTCAAAGTTGATTTTTTTAAAATGATTGACTAATTATTAATATTAAAATTTATCATAAAATTAATTGAGTCCCTTCAATTCACAGAAAAATAGTATGAATCTGATTTCAACGTGTAAACTTAAATTAGCTTTTTTACTTTATTTCTTAAAAGTTTGTGAAACCTAAAAATTTTACAGCTTTGAACCTGTGTTTAAGAGATAATCAGATGTTACTTTTGCCGATTTTAACTTTTCGCTGCCTTTAATCGAAAACTGATTTATTCCGACTTATGTATAAATGCTGCCAGTTGAATCCTTCGATAATTCTTTCTGCAAATTCTAAATGCGTGGGATAAGAATATTGTCAATTTTATGAATAAGTCAATAATGAAAATGTATATTTTACAATTCTTGCGGTTTTTGTGCATATTCTTAATTTATTATCCTGGATGAACGCTTACACTGACTTTGACAGGTTTTCATCAATGGCGACTCGTTCGATACCTTTAATGTGTTATCGGCTGATTATATGAAGGATCACCCTAATCTAAGAATTTATACTAAATTAAAAATAACGACTATGTGGTATTCTTCTGCAGCTGATCCAATATTGAACTCAACTGCACTAGAACGAAAGACACTAAAGCAGAAAGCAAGGCTAATTGAAGGTAAAAAATAGTAATCATAGCTTGATGTGCTTAGCAACATAGAAGGCTTTTGTTGGACACACAATTTGGATATGATAAGAATAGTAAACAAAGAGTCTTAATCGCCGAAAGTTTTGGAAACAAATTTCTCAGGTGGTAACAAAGTAACACGAAAGTTAAAACGGATCATCAACTCAGCACCATAAGTGTAATGGCTTTGAAATTAAGGTGGAGATCATCAGTCATTCCTAGGGGTTAGGTGGAGGGTGGTAAATTGTCTTCACTTTCTTGCAAAAAAAGCCAAAAAGTACTTAAAAATAGCCAAAAACGCAATGGTTTCCATAAATTCTAAAAAGGGGATGGGGTAGGTCAAAAATTTTCTATCTTTGAGGGGACTGAGGAACGATTTAGTTTTGCTGGAGGATCCGCCATACCTTATGTACATGCATGCCAGGGATGCAATTTCTATTCACAAAATTCCTCAATACATTTAACGGACACTGATTTAAATTTCTAGATAAGTTGTTCTCGCAAAAAAACTAAATTATCTTAGGATGTCTATTTTGATGTACGGAAACGCATTCAAGTTCGAAGTGTTAAAGCCAAAAAAATTCTAAAAATTTAATGGCTTTTACACTTCGAACATAAGTAATAATGCTTCTTCGTTATTTTGTTGCTACTTCGAATGAATATTTACAAAATCATAAGCAATTGCAATACTGCAAAACATAAGACTCTAGTAAGTCGTGAAGCAGGAGCATAATCAAACCAAAAAATGAGCCAATGGAAATAAGTACGCAAAATGTCAAATTGATAACCCGTGCGAATTTCTGAATTCGCTTAACGTGATTGATAATTTACAGCCTAGTCCAAGGATTGACCGAACAAGCTTTTTTAGTTGAAAAGTCTGAACAAATTAGGTTGAAATACCATATACACGAGCCTTATTGACAGATCCATATAGTTTCATTAATTTTTTGCAAGGAACGTCATTACGTTTTCCTTTTTAGGGAATACAAGACATTAAAAAATTTCGGCAAAATTGTCAAAATTCTTGCCAATTGAACGGAATATAGTTAAAACATGACTGTATGGCGAGAGACGCTGTAAATTTGACTTTTCTTAGCAAATAGATAGCTAAAAACGCTTTAAAAAGCGCGTTTTCTACGAATTTTGAGGAAATTTTGGAAAAATTCTGGAAAATCACGAATTTTGTTAGTAAAGCGTAAAAAAAATGTATGAGTGGAGTTAAAATTTTTCTAGTGCATGGACATTAAAACCCCCTGGCCTACCCTTTTCCCTACATCTCTTATAGATTTTATCTCAAATTATACCCGTATTATTCGTGTAAAATTACACGTCATGCTGGCACAGCAAAAATGCGATGGTGTATTGAAAACTTTCTCTAGATCGACATAACACATGCGTACGGGGGAGGGGTCTGTGTGTATCCCCCTACCAGAACTTTTGCAAGGCATACCCCTCCCTCCACGCCATCCCCCTCTTTGGGACGTTTACGCACCCAAAATCTATTGCATGAATTATGAAAAAGCGCTAAACGATGCCGAACAGTATAATGTGATGTAATGAGAAGTACTCTGTCCATTCATTCATTAATTCGGACACTTTTTGTCCAATACTTTGAGCGTATTTGATTGTCCAAGTCATTCCAACATTCTTATTATCATTTATTTTCATGCAAACTTAATCACGGATATTTAAAAAAAGTGAAGCAAAATTAATTAAAGCTTTTTTACGTGTTATCCGGTGGAGGGATGAGGGGGTTAAAAAAATGACAAAAATATCTTAGAAAATCAATAAATTCATCATTTTAGCGCTATAATTACTTGCTAAAATTAATCATTTATTCCCTTCCCAAGGGAACTCGGATCACTTCTCCCAGCTCTTGACCGTAATTAAGATTGACATTTTGAGCTGACAACGAGGATATGTATTTGTGAAAAACACGATGTTATTAATTTTTACAAAAATATTTATTATTCTGTGCAGAGAAAAAATGTTAAAAAAATTAAATCAAATTGAGCAAAATACACCCAGCAATAAATTATTTCGGGCAAAGCGACAAAAATATCAGTATTTCGAGCCATCATCTTGTCGCTAAAAGGCGCAACTCTATATTTTCAAAAGTTTGTTTCAAGAAAGGTGTATTCATAGGCCATTTGCATCCTGAGTTGGGTCAGAAGCCTTTGTGGGGGGACGAAGGTAGGGGTCAAGACCGAACTTTTTTCACAAAATTTGGCAATGTTTTCTTTAGATTCGAATGCTACGAAGCTTGAAGTCGGCAGGTGCATGCGAGGAAATACAGTGAGTCAACCTTATCTAATTTGTTTATAGCAAATTCTTTAGACAGGCATATAGAAACAAGATCATTCGTTAACTTGCTTATCACATTAAATAATGGATTATTCGCTTTTAGTTCGGGTTTTCAAATTTACAGTGCTTTGGATTATGATTATTCATCAGAATTTCGCATTTATTCACTTATAGAAACAGTGTTTTATTTTGGTGCACGGCAAAGATTTTTATCGATGTACAAAGACTTTTCGGTACCGTCTTTGTACTTAGTGCTTTGCAAACTTTTGCTAGGGGGTCAGCGCTATAACTATAGGGCCTGGGATCAAACCAAATATACCATTAGATAGAAAATGTGAAACGGAATTTATTGATGCCAGATTAATAATCAGTGTGCCTATCACTTGTGCGAGAAACGGCTTTCAAAATGATCTGAGTATGATCACAAACCAATAAACAGACTACGTCGATTTTCAAGACATTTCCAAATATTTTCCACGTTTCTGTGCGAAATTTCGTATGATTTTCGACCAGTCAGATTTTAGCAAGTATTTACGCCTCGACTTCATCTTCATGTATGGCCCAATGGTTTCGGCGGCAATTAATTTGATTGAATTTCCGGGCTAAATATCGTTACCCCATAATTCGGGTTGCATTAGCTCGCATGCAAGGCGCCTTGTCCTGAACAAAAACAGTCTGACCAAGGACCACATATTTCCTAGGCTTAAAATAGGACCTAATTGATCTTGATATAAAACTTTGTACAGAAACGTGAAAAATATTTTGATAAGTATCGAAAATCGACATTTATTAATTGTGTTCACACCCCGATTCTTTAAAAACTATTTCTCTTGCCGGTCTTAGTCAAACTGATTTTTTATTTGGCATCAATGAATTTCGTTTTAAATTCTGTATCTAACGGTATATTTGATTTGATCCCAAGTTCTATAGTTATAGCACTAACCCCCAGGCAAAAGGTTATTCACCACCCTGTACATGTACAAGGATTTTCGGGAAGGCGAAAATTGCAAAAAAGGTCTAAAATTCACAGAACGTTTCGGCGCTTTGCGCCGAAATGAGTAATTGAGTGTTCTAGAAACCTTTCTAATGACAGAAATCGCATTTAAAAATAAAAAATGTCAAATTAGCTAAAATACACTACCAAAACTCTGACACATTTTTTTTACCACACTAAAGTCGCTACTGTACCACATTATAGTACCCAAAAATTTGTATGTACAAAATGTACAAAGACTTTTGAGGACCATCTTTGTACATGTACAAATGGACCTTGTACAGAAGAAACACTGTTCTCGTTTGCTTTCATTTTTTGAATTATCACATGTTTTTTTGATATTTTTTCTTTTATTTTCAACGTTTGAATAGGGGTCCTACACGAGATTGGTGCACGGTTTTGAAGATGGCAAAACGCTCTCGATCAAGGCAGTCGATAAATTTTACATTGCTCTGACAAACGGCCGTGAATTGACAACATTTTCTTTATACATCGATAGTGCAAAGAAAGTAATTCCGATAGTGGATAATTTTGAATATCTCGACCTTCAAATTGTCTAATTTTTAAGCTTTTTTTACTTTCACGAAAGTTGCTAAAGAAATTATTGTTTTAGAAATAATGTTTTAAGTCGTTCTATTGTTTCACCCTTATTTTCATTTACTATATTCCGGGTCTAAGTAATAAGTATATAGCAACTATATCAGCCGTACATGCAACAGATGGAAGAGCTGGAATCCTCGTCGCAGATGGAATCTAGGGGGAGTTCCGGACCAGATGCGCACGTTTGTGGAGATTAGGGTACCCCTCAGATGAGAAAAATGGAAAATTTTCCACAGAGAATGAGAGAATCTGCAAGTAAAAAAAGGATAAAATTTAAGATTTCATACAAAAGTGCTTAAAACTTACCAAAACCTTTGGAATAATTAAGTTTTAACACTACTTTTGCATTTATACTAGCTTTTCTATGTCATTTGGGCCCAAAAATATCTTTTCTCTTGACCTTATCCGTCCGGATAACACTCCCCCCTAGATCGGTTACGCACTGTATCTTTGCCTGGCTAAACCCCCGACAATCAAAAAGTCGTCTTGAAAATCCATAGACCCCAGAAGGGTTCTAATTTTTGGCGATTTAGGCGGAAGTCGATCGTCTTCTCACCCGTACTCAAGATATTAGATTTGTGCCTTTTCCGACTTTACGGCTAAAATCAGCGCTTTCGACTCACAAAAGCGTTTTGGATAAAAACGATTCACGATGCGATCTTACTATGTTGTTTATGCAGGAAAATTTATTAGATTCTAATTTGATCTAAATTTTGATTAATTTAAATATAATTTCAATTTAAATGTCACTTTTTATACAGAATCTTGCTATATTTCATAGAAGAACTTCCAATGCTTAAAAATCCGTTTTTGTTGCGGGAATAACACGCAACTGCATCTAGCACAGAGAATTGAAAAAATTAATAAAAATGAAGTCAAAATAGCTGAAATTCGCAAATTTTCCTTAAGAATGCCCGAAATTGACAAGGTACCATAGATATATAAATAGATTTTACGTTATGTCATCTCTAAACGCTGTCATGATGGCCCTATTTTTTGATAAATCGTGAGGCTGCTTATCATTTATTTAAAATGCGTTTTGCTCTTTGAACAGTGAACAACAGGAATTTTTAAGATAGCCAGTGTCGGTCAGAGCTTGCATGAAAAGCTTTCAATCAAAAGTTATTCAATTAATAAGCAATTGCCCGATAGGATTAATGAATGCAAATCCAACAACGCATTCGATTTGAAGATTCTGAGAGCGGATGATGATTTCGTGGTAAACTAACAAGAGTGCCGCATTTGAATAAACACACACAAAAATTTGATCATTGGTAGTGTCTTAGCGCGTTCCTATAATATACTTACTGCCCACAACACATGCCCACCCCCTAGAGCTATAAGGGGACACAACTGGTCGATCCCGTTTTGTTAAAGATAATAAAAAAATTCGCAGTGGTTGTTTTGTTTTTTGTTTTCCTTAACACTCAATACTCGGCTTGTGAGGAAAGTGGAAAGTTTTGGCATAACCTTAGAACGGACAGTAACTTTTGCAGTTTAATGTTTACACTTTCTAGTGCACGAAAAAACACGTTTTTACCCTTCTTAGTTTGCTAGCTTCGCCGTTTATACATTAAGACACGCAAAATATTCTTAAATATAGTACCTACGTCTGAAGAGTTACACAGCGCCCGTGAACGTACTTCTTGAAATTCTTTACAAAATTAGTTCTGAACGTGTAAATTTAAGACTCAGGTGTAAAAAAAGTTTTTTGCCGATTTTTTGTCAGCCATTTTTGTTGATCGTGAATTGAGTTGTGCGGACTTTCCAAGAAAGAAGTACGTGCTGACCTATAGAAACACACTTGGTCGCGATTTATTGCACTGAACACTGAGTTATTTATGATGGTGTAAAGTACTTTGTCTTTGTTTAAAGAAAGCATTTCTGCTATAATTCTGTCTGCTACTTTATCTGATTATGAATTGGTAAGTTCGAACTAACGTTAAAAATAAGGGACATCAGAAGGGCCTAGCAGCGATGTTTCATTTCAATATTGACTTAGTCCTAAAGGAGGTTACGTTCTAAGTCTAGGGTGAATAACACGTTTCTGCGTCGGTCTTGTCCACGACTTTCTCCGTTTACGAGTAGGAGCATGATCTCAACTGTAAGAATGCAATGCTTAAGGGTTGCACATTCTATCGGACGAATTCTTTTGAACTCAATGAAGGTGTGAAGTAGTTCACTCTACACATTTATTCTGCTCCCGGAGTGTTGAGGGGTCAATTTCTTCAAAACATGTTGTTCGGAATGACAGGATTACGAATCAGACTTTGAACATTCTTTATACATAGCGGTTGTGTAAACTTTATTTTAAAATTAACTTTAGCTACAGAGCATTACCGAAGAAAAAGTTTTTAGAAATTTCTCATAAACGTTAGGATTTTCCAGTACCATTCGGATTAAGAATGAACTGCAATTCTCTTTACATCCTCTATTTGTGTACACTTAACCCTTTAAGATAACCTCACGTCCACCAGGCTGTACATTGTAAGAACTAAGCTTGTTTACAAAGTGTTCTCCATTAGATTAGGTTTAAGATGTGAATCCAACTTTGTTCCTATGTAAATTTTTAAATGAAAATAATCTTGATTTAAAAACTTTACAGAGCTTAAATTTTTTAAACACTGTTCCTGTGTTGTTCAAGTATTTTGATCGATTTGCACGAATACTTTTGATTAAAAAAAACGCTTTGACTGAGCTAGAAGGACAAATAAACTTGGAATCGCGGATTGTTAAAGCCATAGAAAGATGAACTAGGAAAAATCACTTATGCGCGCAAAAAATTTTAAAAGGTTGCTAAAAATCAGATTTTTCTAAGCAACATAGAAATCGAAGTATGTTTCGCGGCCTCTGAAAAAAAGTTGTGCTTTCGAAACATTTTTTACTGGTATAGTGAAGAGATAGGAAGGAAAGTTAGCATAAGTGCAAATCGCGGACGCAAATTTTTTTCAATGCTTTATGAGCATAGCGTTTAAGGCGGCCTAAATTGACCTTCTAATTTGCATCAGTAGGACAGCCGAATTAGCATTCCCGTACACTATTGCTAAATCGAAAGATCAGTTCTAAAAATTTTGCTTCAATGTTTTTCCGCGCATAGTCGTTCTCGCAGAAAGGTGCGCTGACGACAGCTTATGGCCTTTCATTGAACATAGTCACCACAACTGAAAATACTTGTTCGGTATAGGGGAGCAGCACCAAAATCCTGGGGGTTGTACATGATTTTTCATAGGTAAAAAAATAATCTGAAAAAGGATAGTATGGCGAAAAAAACACCTTTTTTAAAACGTTTCTCGTCGAGCACTTTCCATTGTGTATCAAAACTTGCGCAACAAATTTCAAAAAGTGAATTCTGGGGGTTTTAGGCCTTCTGATGGGAGATTATCCCCCACACCCCTTTCGCCAAGCCCACGTGTGTTGATCGGCAGTACTGTCACACTGATGCAAATGAGAATGTCAATCTAGGCCACCACGAGTACAAACGCGCTTTAGAAAGTACGGTCAACGATTGTGCATTTATGCCCGAAACTTTGGCCCCGGCCAAGTAGCCAATTTAGTTAGAGATCGGTATCGAATGATAAATAATATACTATTCCAATTTAAAGTCAGTACGTTTACCGAGCTTTGAACGATTTATGACGGTTAAGCGATAGCAATGCTAAGCGACTTCTTTAATCTTGCTGTATCCAATGCTTATTGAATAATATAAAGTGTGACTGTAATCAAATCACCAAGCGAATTCATCAAATGATTTCTGGAATGAATATTTTTAGTTATCACTGTATTATAGTAAGGCTATCAAGCGGAATTCATTCTACAAATGACAGATGATTTTCTCTGATAATCTTTTATCGCGTTTTTTGTTTTGAACTTTAATTACAGGTGTATTACAATGGTCATCATTTGGCGCATTATTCATTGATGAATATACCTAAGAATTATTCGAACTTCAACACGTCTTATTTCTATATTCACCGCTACTACTCCAATCTAAAGTCAGTCTGTTACGAAGATACATCCATTGGAAAGTTTAGTCGAAGTAATCCGATACGCTTTAAATGCTATGCCTGCTATTTTGCTAGAAAATTACAGATAATATAAATTCTGTTTTAAGATCATGCTTGATAAGAAAACAAGTTAGGGTAATATAAAAAAACAATTCGAGACTTTTTGCATTAAATAGACTATAACTGACCGGAAATTGTAAAAAATGGGGTTAACTGTAAACTTACTATGTCTCCCTTCGAATTCTTCACCCCCATTTTGATATTCTTTTTTCAAACTACTAGTGTTGTTTGGGCATATATCACATTTTGTGCTCACAGCAAACAGTAAAAACATCATTCTTAGACCGACATTTATATTCTCATTAGAGCACTGAAACAAAAAATATTTGAAGTAAGTTGATGAAATTTAAGTGTGGCTATCGAAAAATGGCTATATTTCGCAATCGCTGACAGAAAACCGATACGTTTGAACCATAAACTAGCTAAGAACGCTGAAAAAGCATATTTTCAAGGTTTTTCGCTTCACCGAAAATTTGCAGCAGCTTCAAAAAAGTCGGCTAAGGTTTAAATTTTTGAGTAGAGGCATTTTGTTTCGTAAAATTCAGTCGAATTCCGATCTTACTCTCCCCGCTACCATAGCCGACTACATGCGATTTTACTTACTGATTTCGATTATAACTGAGTCAATCCTTATTGCATTTCATTAACGTCGATCCAAAACTAACACATTCTAAAGGCCAATCTTAAATATGAAAACAAAAACAAAAGAGAGAGTAAAATTCACAATTATAAGGTGAGTTAGAGTGAGAGCGCCTTGTGCAGGCAGGATAATGCAATGCTTGAAAGGTAGAAAAGCATGTTGGGAGTTTAAGCACCTACGACACAATGTTCACAAACCAACCTTTAACGAAAGAAAGGTTGAAAAATAAAGGTAGGGAAGTGCATGCGCAACATAGAGCATAATGCTAAAAGTGCAAAGAAGTGAAAACAATGTTTTCAAATCAAATAAGCGTTTTGTCTGATAAACGTGTAACATTCTGAGGGTCATCAGATCTCTGTCGAATGAATTGTCTGCGTCTCCAATTATGAAAATAAAACGAAAATTATTGTGCGAAAAAATAAAGCAAAATTAATGTCAAATAACAAAATCTTTTGCAAATTTCGTGCACAAATAAGAAAAATTGCAGTTTCTTTATTTAACATAAGTTTTGCAGGTTGACGTTAGGTTAGAAAAAATCTCTGGCAAACTCTTCTCTCTTTTCAGACCGAAACGACCCTTCTCCGTCGCCTTCGATTGACCATAATGCGCTTCGAATAGGAAAAACATTTTCAGATGACAAAATAATTATGACAAAAGAATCGATGAAGAGGAACCCAGCGCCAACCAATGATGAATACGTAAACATTTATAAATTGAATATATTTGTTAAGATTATTGACTGAATTCAGTTCTTCAATCCATTATAAACACATCGCTTTTTTGTATTGATCTTTTTCATCTTCGTTTTTCAGTACTCAGTCACGCTCTTTGACGGTTTCGTTGATGGAACGCGATTCAGCTATAAAATTGACTTAAACGACGATAAAGATGCAAATAATCTTAGGATTGAATTTCAGGATAATGCAAAGACTGGCTACGACATAGATTTCGATCAATATGTACGTGATTTAGAGACAGTACACGTACAAAGAAGGTCCCTTTATCTCAAAGCATACAGGAGTTTTTCTGAACTGAAACATGTGAATTCTGTAATACTTGCGAACTATTTTCGGATTTAATTAGCGCAATTTATAAATTTCTTGGAAAAATAGAATTCAATCGGCAATCATCGACAATCAACATAGGGTCAACTGCTATCTTTGAACTTTGTCGATTTTTGAATACGTCAGTAGATTATTTCTGTACAACATAGTTGTGCTTCCTGATGTTCAGATTCATTTTTACCCCTCCTCTTCCAGGTCGTCCGAATTCTCAGAGCTTTTATAGAAAATTCAACAAAATTTTCTAAGAGGTAAATTCGATGGAATTTCCTAGGGAGAATCAACGATCTACTTTTCTTCCCATGAATGTACACACACATAGTACCCTTACATATTTAGTAGTAAGAACATTACTGCTACCTAAACATCGAAAAGGCTTTGTCATCAGAGAAGTTTGTGATATCATGTATTATTCACAAATTTGCACTAATTTTAAATAAATTAAATCTGCGCAAACATGTTTTGATGGGCTAGCCGGTTCCTAGAACCACTATGTTCGCTGACCCAGGGGCGTTTCCAGGATTTATTCGTGGAGCTCAAAACTTTTTAAGTCCTATATCTCGATGACGAATAGGAGATACCCGAAAATAATGGCATTTTTGAACGTTCCTCGACAAGATCTATGCCATGGTTCGAAATTCGAAAAATTTTTCTTGATTTCAAACTTTATTGTCACAAATCTATCCTTTAACCTATCTGTATGACTAATTTATCAATGTCAAATGAAATCTTGACTTCAAAACATTTCAAAATTCTTGTCTTTGTATTTAATTTTGAGGTTTTGCTAAGAAAACAAATGCAATAAATAATAAATCAACGCCGGAAATTTTGACATATTCGCAATTTTTAAAGTCAAATCTATGCTCTAAGGTAAGAAATAAGATAGGAAATAAGAATCGGGCGCGAAGCGCAGAAAAATCTGAGTTGAGTAGCCCAAATTTGTGCTAAAATCGCATTTTGGTTGTCCTTCCAGTACACTTCGAAAACTTTTTTTCCTTTGGGAGAGCTGTTGTAAAAAATAAAAATATTTTTTTCATTGTGTGGCCGGGATGGTTTGGGCCTTCTTCCCGACAACGGCTGGTTAGGCCCTGCGCTGACGTATATGTAAATGTAATAAGAATTTTAAATTAATTACTGCTCAAAATCTTGTGCTTGTGCTTGATGGCTTGTTTACCTAAATGACTTAAATTTACATTAAGTAATAAAATATCTCTACTACATGTATTTGCGCTTGATCTAAGACACATTTTTATGTGAAAGCAATTGTAGCGGTTCTGTAATATGCGGTGGTTGCGCATCCCAATGGCAAAAAGGGCCAGACAAGCACGTGAATAGGGCTTGGGGTTAATGCTCTTAGAATTAAAAAAAATGATAAATTTCGGCTGGAAATTAGACAAAACAATTTTCAAAATAAAGCTAACTTAGAAATTTTCTTCACAGTGCTTGAAATTCAGGAGAGTAGAACCAGTTAATCAAGGTACCTATATATTTTTGTTAATCCAAGCATTCCGACTCTTCAGTGCATAAAGTACGTAACAAAATGATTTAGTCGTATCTGTTGTCTATCTTGTTTCTGTACACACTTACTTCGCTAATATGCGCGCGCTCTCATTTTTTAATGTCATTTTTTTGCAGATAGCGTTGATTGATCCCGAAGATATAGTGACAGGTTCCTCTTGATATATTTGGTTTTCACATCTTTCTATTTTCTTTTTCAGCTTTTTTCTTCTTTTTAATTTTATCTTTGTTGATCGGCATTGATTGTAGAAAAGGACGGTTGCAGTCGAATCCGTTCGTCTGACGGAACTGTGGTTGGTGAGGAAGCGACTGTGCTACTCGTAAGAAAGGGCGAAAGCATCGAGGTACGGTGATAAATAACTTGGGCGACAATAAAACAAACCTTATTATTGATGATAAGTTAAAAAACACTCAGTCGTGCTCACACAATGAAATTGCCGGCGGAAAGACTTTTGGTGTAGATACTTAATGGGAAGCTGTAGACTTCCGGAGGAGGTCCTAAAAATATTTTAAAAAATACTTTTTTTGGGCTGTAAACCGATGCGTACACATAAAAATTTCTTTTTTGACATTTTGAATGATGCTCCTTCTTTTTACAACATGCAACATTTAATTATCAAATGAGTTTAGAGGCGATGCACTTAAACTTTATCACCTTTACACCAAAACTTGACTAAAAATCTTTTGAACCGTACACTTTCATGATTTTTTCTTCGGAAAAGTTTTGAAAATTTTTAGGCGTTAATCCTTCTTTAGTAAAGACAGTGGCCTAAGCTAGACTTTCTTAGCTACAATAGTCAAAATTGCTCAAAGCCAATATTTCTGTTTACTTCCGATATGTTATAATTGTTACTGATTTATCACATTTATAATTCTATATTTGGTAATCATCTTATTGTTTTTTTATTGTTGTTACTTGTTTTGTTCAATAATTATCCTAATTTCAGCATGCTGGGGCAAAATATCGTAAATATCATTCATTTCAATCAAAGTTGCCGTTTTTAATGCTTATGCATTTTTGTGTAAATTTTATCAGAAGACATACGATTTTATCAATAAATCATCGATAATTCGTGTTTTTGCCTTCAGGAATCAAAAGTTATTAAAATAGAAGAGCATGTATGCTCTTAATCTTTATCTTTTTATGGAATTTGTAGGCCACAATTTATAAAACACACTGGTTTTTACTGAAAGCACCATGATAAAATTTATATTTCTTATGTCGGATGCTAATATTGGATATTCAATAATTTTTATTTCGAGTTTATTAATCTCAATAAACAATAGGTAGAATAAGTTCTATTACTTATAAAAATTTTCTGTTAAAGTTTAATTTCTTTGGAATGATAGGCATGTTGATAATATTAAAATGTACTATAAAATAATAGAATCGCTTATATTCACAGGGAAATGATATGAATCTGATTTCAAGGTGAAATTTAAATTGCCTTTTTCTACTTGCATTTTTTGCTTTTTTTCTCAGAAGTAAAAGTTTGTAAGACAATAAAAAGATTACAGCTTTGAACTCGCCTTTAGGAGATAATCAGAATTGGATTTTGCCGAATTAAACTTTTTGCTGCCTTTCATCGAAAATTGTTTGATTTTGATTTCTGAAGAAATGCTACCAGTCAAATCTTTCAATTATTTTTTCTGCAAGTTCTAAATCCGTTGCATGAAAATATTGTCAATTTTATGAATAAGTCAGTAATGAAAATGTATGTTTTACAATTCTTGCGTATTTGTGCATCTTCTTAATTTTTTATCCTGGATGAACGCTTACCCTGACTTTGACAGGTTTTCATCAATGGCGACTCGTTCGACACCTTTAATGTGTCATCGGCTGATTATATGAAGGATCACCCTAATCTAAGAATTTATACTAAATCAAAAATAACGACTATGTGGTATTTTTCTGCAGCTGATACAATATTGAATTCAACTGCACCAGAACGAAAGACAATGAAGCAGAAATCAAGGCTAATTAAGAGTAAAAAATAGTATTCATAGCCTAATGTGCTTTGCTGCATAGAAGGCTTTTGTTGGACACAATTTTGATATGTTAAGAACAGTAAACAAAGAGTCTTAATCGCCGAAAGTTTTGGAAACAAACTTATCAGGTGGTAAGAAAGTAACAAACAAGTTAGGACGAAACTTTAACTCAGCACCATAAGTGTAACAGCTTTGAAATTATCATGGAATTCCCAGTCATTTCTAGGGGGAAGGTGGCAAATGGCCTCCGCTTTCTTGCCAAAATAGGCAAAAAGCACTTGAAAATGGCCAAAAAACGCAATGGTTTTTTTATAAATTCCAAAAAAGGAAATAGGGGTAGGTCAAAAGTTTTCTATCTTTGTTGGGACTGAGGAACGATTTAGTTTTGCCGGGATCCGCCATACTCTCTGTATATGCATACCAGGGATGCAATTTCTATTCACTAAATTCCTCAATACGTTTAATAGAAACTAAATTGATTTTCTAAATAAGATGTTATTGCAAAAAACCAAATTATCTTTGAATGTTTATTTTGATGCACGGAAACGCATTCAAGTTCGAAGTGTAAAAGCCATGCAAATTTTAAAAATTTTATGGCTTTTACACTTCGAACAAAGTAATAATCCTTCTTCGTTATTTTTCTGGCTACTTCTAATAAATATTTACAAAATCAGAAGCAATTGCTATACGGAAAAACACAAGACTCTAGTAAGTCGTGAAGCAGGAGCATAATCAAACCAAAAAATGAGTCAATGAAAATAAGTACCCAAAATGTCTGATTGATAACCCGTGCAAATTTCTGAATTCACTTGACCTGATTAATAATTTACAGCCTAGTCCGAGGATTGACCGAACAAGCTTCTTTAGTTGAAAAGTCTCAGCATATTAGGTTAAAATACCATTTAGACGAGCCTTATTGACAGATCCTCGTAGTTTCATTAATTTTTGGCAAAGAACGTCATTACTTTTTCCTTTTAGGGATTACAAGACATTAAAGAAATTTCGGCAAAATGTCCAAATTCTAGTCAACTGGACAGAATATAGTTAAAACATAATGACGAGACTGTATGGCGAGAGGCGCCTTAAATTTGACTTTTCTTAGCAAATAGATAGCTAAAAACGCTTTAAAAATCGCCTTCTCTTCGAATTTTAAGGAAATTTTAGGAAACTTCTGAAAGCGCGAGTTCAGGGAGTAAAGCGTGAAAAAATTTCTGAGTGAGGTTTAAATTTTTTTAGTGCATGGACATAAAAACCCCAAATCCATTTTTCGCAAACATCCCTTATGGATTATATTTTTACTTATACCGTATTATTCGTATAAAATTACACAACATGCAGACAAAGCATAAAATACAATGGTGTGTTGAAAACTTTCTAGATCGACATCACACATGCGCAGTCTGGGGGGGGGTAATATTATTATTATTATTATACCGTATTAATCCCCTATAAGAACTTTACTAGGCATACCAACCCCACACGCCTCCCTCTCTGGACGCTTACGCACCCATATTGCATGAAGTATAAAAAAGCTATTAGATGCCAAGCAGTATAATGTGATGTATTTTACGAGTAGTACTCTGTTCATTCTTTCATTCATTCGGACACTTTTTGTCCAATACTTTGCGCATATTTGATTGTCCAGGTCATTCCATCGTTCTTATTATAATTTGTTTGCATACAAACTAATTCACGACTATTCAAGAAAAGAGAAGTTAAATGAATTAAAGCTTTTAAGGGTTATCCAAGGAGGGATGAGGAGGTAAAAAACGACGAAAATATCTGAAAAAAAGTAATAAATTCATCATTTTAGCGACATAATAAGCCGATAAAATTAATCATTTATTTCCTTCCCAAGGGAACTCGGTTTTCCCCTCCCCAGCTTTGGACCGTGTACAGTAGGACTGACATTTTGAGCTGTATACGAGGATACGTATATGTGAAAAATACGATGTTATTAATTTTTACAAAAATCTTTATTATTCTTCGAACAGAAAAAAATTTAAACAAAAAATCAAATTCAGCAAAAAATACGCACAGCAATGAACTATTTGGAGCAAAGCGACGAAAATATCGGTATTTCGAGCCACCATATTGTAGCTAAAATGCTTAACACTATATTTTCAAATGTTTTTTTCAAGCAACGGAAATTCATCGGCCATTTGCATCCTGAAGATAGTAAAAGCGTTTTTGGGGAGGGGGACTGGGGTAGGAATCAAAACCGGACTTTTTTCACAAATTTGACAATGTTCTCTTCAGATCCGTATAGTATGAACCTTGACGTCGGCACTTGCATGCGAGAAAGAAGAGTGAGGCAACTTTATTTTATTTCTTCAAGAAAATTCTTTAGGCAGGCGAATAGAAATAAGATCATTCGTTCACTTGCTTAACATATTAAATAATGGATTATTCGCTTTTATTACTGGTTTTCAAATTTACAGTGCAATGGATTATGATAATTCATCAGAATTTTGCATTAATTTACTTATAGAGCCAGTTCACATGTTTTTTGATATATTTTCCTTTGTCGACGTTTATTAATTAAATTACACACTTACATTTGTTTATAGGCTTTTCAATCGGAAATATTGATATCTTTACATTTTGCGATTTCTTATGCTGAAAATTTTTAAATAGGTATCCTACACGAGATTGGTGCAAGGTTTCGAAGATGGCAAAATGCTCTCGATCAACGCAGTCGATAAATTTTTTATTGCTCTGACAAACGGCCGTGAATTAACGAGGTTCACTGTAAACATCGAGAGTGCAAGAAAAGTAATTTTGACTCTATTGAATTTTGAATGATTCTACCTTCAAATTGTCTAATATCTAACGTTATTTTACACTTTCACAAAAGTTGCTGAACAATTTATTGTTTCAGAAAAAATTTTTGAGTCGTTTTTTAGTTTCAATTTTATTTTCATTTACTATATTCCAGCTCGGAGTGATAGGTATTAATCCACTATTTCAGCCGCACATGCAAAAGATTGGATGAATCCTCATCGTACATGGAATCGAGGGAAGTTCCGGACCAGATAGGCACGTTTGTGGATTTTGGGGTACCTCCAGATTGGAACAGTAGGAAATTTTTTTGAGAGAATGAGAGAATATGAGGGTAAAAAGGATAAAATTCAAGATTTTATACAAAAGTGCTCAAAAGTGACTAAAACCTATATAATAACGCAGTTTTAAGGCTGCTTTTGCATTTACATCAGCTTTTAAGGTCATCTTGGCTCAGAGATATCTTACTTTTTGACCTTATCAGACCGGACTACACTCCCCCTAGATCGTTTACGCACTGCATCTTTGGCCTGACTACACCCCCGACAATCAAAAAGTAGTCTTGAAATCCATAGACCTTAGAAGGGTTCTATTTTTTGGCGAATTCGGCCGATGTCTATATCGTCTTCTCATCCGTACTCAAGATATTAAATTTGTACCTTTTCAGACCATTTGACTAAAATCAGTGCCTTCGACTCACGAAAGTGTTTAGGTTAAAACCGATTCACGATGCGAGCTTACTGTCTTGTTTATACAGGAACATTTATATTAATTTTAATTCCAATCCTAATTTAATTTTGATTTAAATGTCAATCTTGATTCAGAATCTTGTTATTCTTTAGTGAAGAATTTTCGACGCTCAAAAATCCGTTTTTGGTGCGGAAATAACACGCAACTGAATCTAGCGCAGAAAATTAAAAACATTATTCAAAATGAAGGTCAAAATTGCTTGAAATCGCAAATTTTTCGTAAGAATGCTCGAAATTGACAAGGTACCGTCGATTAATATAGCTTTTACGTTATGTCATCTCTAAAAGCTGTCATGATGGCCCTATTTCTTCGATAAGTTGTAAAGCTTCTTGTCATCTATTTGACTATTTGAAATGCGTTTTGCTCCTTGAACAGTAAACAAAAGGAATTTTTTTAGATTGCCAGTGTCGGTCAGAGCTCGCATAAAAATTTGTCAATTAAAAGTCGTACATTTACTACGCAATTGCCCGATGGGATCTATGGATGCAAGTCAAACAATGCATTCAACTTGAAGATTCTGAGAGAGGATGATGATTTCGTGGTAAATTAGTAAGAGTGCGCATGTGAATAAACACACAAATTTTAATCATTTATTGCGTGTTAGCGCGATCCTATAATATATTTGGTGCTCCAACACATGTTTACTCCTACACCTTAAAGGGGACACGTCTGAGAGGAGTAGTTCCTTAATAGATACTAAGATAATAAAAAAATTCGCAGTGGTTGTTTTTGCTTTCCTAACACTTGATACTCAGCTTGTAAGGACTTTGCAAAGTTCTGGCATAATCTTCTGTCATAGAGCGATTTTTGACAGTTTTATCCAAGGTGTACACAACGCAGTCTGAATGCCTCATACAATTCAATGGTTTAGAATTGCAGAAAATGAGGTTGTCTAGAACATGAATTTCTTGTTTTCTGAATTTGGCCTCAGTACTTGAGGGAAAGTGTAAAGAGTGTAAAAATCTGTCGATAAAAAGCCAGAATTAGTTCTTCCGCGTTTTTCATCTTTATGTCTGCCTACAAGTCTGGCTATGAATTGGGTTAAAAACTTCCCGACTAAAAAATACTACTTCTTAAGGACTACAAAATTTGAGCGCCTTCGTGAAAATTCAATACGCAGTTAGCTAGCAGTCTAAAGTTTACACCTCTGCTGGTTCACGAAAAAAATACGTTTTTGAACCTTCTTAGTCTGCGAGCTTCGCCGCTTACACATCAAGACACGCCAAATATTCTTAAAATATTGTACGCCTCAAGAGTTACACATTGCGTGTGAATGCACTTCTTGAAACTCATTCAAGAATTAGTTCTAAACTTGTAAATATAAGACTCAGGTGTAAAAGTTTTTTGCGATTTTTTGTCAATTATTTTCCTCGTTCGTAAATTGGGTTGTGCGAACTTTTCAAGAAAGAAGTTCGTGCTGAGTTATACAAACCACACTTAGTCGCGATTTGTTGCACTAAACATTGAGTTATTTATGATCGTGTAAAGTACTAATTCTGTGGTCAAAGGAAACATTACTGAAATTATTCTGTCTCTAATTTCTCCGGTTATGAATTGGTATGTCCGGACTAATTTAAAAAATATAGGACATCAGAAGGCCCACACATAGCAGCGATTCTTTTCACTCAATAATTGACTTAAATCAAAAGGGATGAAGTTCTGAATCTGTGGTGAATAACAGTTTTCCGCATTGGTCTCGTCCAGGACCTTCTCCTGTTACGAGTTTACATTACGATTACGTTACGATCTCAAGTGTGACGAATTATTATGAACTTAATTATTATGCAGATTTATTTTGATCCTAGAGTGCTCAGGGGTCAATTTTTCAAAACATTCCCGGAACATCAGGATTGCGAATCAGACTTTAGACATTCTTTACACATAGCGGATGAATTAACTTTACTCTTAAAATTAACTTTATCTACAGAGCATTGCCGAAGGGTATGTTTTTTAGAATTCTCTCATAAGAATTAAGATTTTCCAGTACCATCCGGAATATGAATGGGCTGTAATTCTCTTCACATCCTCTGGTCGTATACGCTTAACACTTTAAGGTAAGCATGAAGCCGTACATTTTAAGAACTATGCTTGTTGACAAATTGTTCTCCGTCAAATTAGGTTTAAGATGTGAATCTTACTTTGTTTTTGTGTAAATTTTGAAGTTAAAAAATAATTTTGATTTCAAAATTTTACAGCGCTTAACTTTTTTTGAAACTATTCCTATGTTGTTCAAGTATTTTGATCGGTCCACACATATATTTTTAATAAAAAACGCTTGGATGAAGCGAAAACGACAAACATACTTGAAATCGTGGATTGTTAAAGATAAAGAAGGAGGAAGTAGTAAAACTCATTTATGCGCGCGAAAAATTGTGAGAAGCTGCTAAAAATCAGATTTTTTCAAGCAACATAGAAACTGAAGTATCTTTTGCGGCCTCTGAAAAAAGTTTTGTTCTCGAAACATTTTTCACTACTTTAGTGAACAGCTTGGAAGGAAACGTGGCATGAATACAAACTGCGGACGCGATTTTTTTCAATGCTTTATGGGCCGTATTCACAAAGGCGATTCAGCTTTAATCGATTTAAGGTTTTAAATCGATTATAATAAATCGAGATTTAAATCGATTTAAGGCAACGAAGATTTAAGGATAAATCTTATTTACAAAGGCGATGTAACAATATTTTAACTAAATCGACTTAAAGTGCATGAAAAATACTGTCTGCATAACAAGAGATAATGAAGGAACAAGCAAAAAATATGTACACATGTAATTTTGAAAGGTTTTCCGTATTGCCTTCTTTGCATTTTGCACTATAAAGTGGAAAAATTTGCGTCTGGAGTGAAACTTTTGATGGTTACTGCTGATTCACGTGTACACTTCCACAAACGGATTCAATATGTCGGGTCATTCTAAAACTAGAGAACCAACTTTCGAGACTGAGGAATTGTATTTCTCACTTGAATGCGTTCGTCAAAGTGCAACAATATTGGAAAACATGAAAAGCAATTCGAAAGCATCGGCTAATGGAGATAAATGCTACAACAAACAAAAAATTTTTAAAACATCAAAAATATGATTTGACCGAAATATTTTTCCAAAACATCCCAAAACATCAAAAATATGATTTTGGCTGAAGAATTTTCAAAACCATTCTGTAAAGTCGAAAATATGGATTTGGTCAAAAAGTGGTTGACATCAAGAGTCCCGAAAAATAAAAAAGTACAAGAGACATCTCAATTCCATATAGCTATCAGGCCTAAGTTCAGCCCGGGCAACTCCGGGTAGCTCAGCTAGTCAGAAATGAATAGATTGTTGCGTTTTTACTTGCCGTTGCGTCTTTTACTTGCCTTTTTTTACTTGCCACATGATTCTGTTCTATTTCTTATATTCTATCAAAGTTGTCAAAAAAGTCTACTAATTCCATAATCAAACAACGTCGCAAATAACACAAGAGACAGCCCTAAATCGAGCTCTAATGCTGCTTCCAGTAGATTTAAAATTTCGATTTAAAAGAGGTTATTTTCGAACCGATTTAAGCTAAATCGCCTTTGTGAATACGATTTAACAAGTTACGACGGTTTAAATGCCCAACTTAAATCGATTTGACGCTACAATCGCCTTTGTGAATACGGCCCTATGAGCATAGCAATTAAGTTGGCCTAAATTGACCTCTAACCTGCATCAGTATGCAGCTAATTAAATAACTTACACACGTGCTCCATCAGTACAGACTTTTAAATCTTTAGCACCTGTCTTTCATTGTTTCTTATGTTACCTATATATTACACTAGTTGAGCTGCCCGGCGTTGCCGGGCTGAACTTAGGCCTGATAGCTATATGGAATTAATATGTCTCTTGTATTTTTTATTTTTCAAGACTTTTGATGTTTCTGGGATATTTCTCAAAAAATTGTTGGTACAAACCATATTTTATTTTTTGGATTTTTTTTTAAAATGTCTTTTGTCAACCATTTTTTTGATCAAATCCATATTTTTGACGTTACAGAATGGTTTTGAAAATTGTTTAGCCATAATCATATTTTTGATGTTCTGGGGTGTTCTGGAAATTTTTTTAATAAAACCCATATTGTTGATGTTTTGGGATATTTTTGGAAAATTTTCTTCGTCAAAACCATATTTTTGATGTTTTAGGATGTTTTGGAAAATTTTTTTAATCAAACCCATATTTTTGATGTTTTGGGATGTTTTGGAAAATTTTTTTCGTCAAACCATATTTTTGATGTTTTAGGATGTTTTGAAAAATTTTTTCGGTCAAACCATATTTTGATGTTTTAAAAATTTTTTGTTTGTTGTAGCAAAGGGTGTCATATATCACGTGATATGTTATAGCTGATGGTATCTCCTATCTTATATCACTGCATGTTGTGGCACAGAGCAGGGTCATCTATACCAAACCTATCTTATAGCATTGCCTATCTCATAGCACAGGGTATCTTATATCCCATACTATCTTATAACATTGCCTATCTTGCAGCTCGGGGTATCTTATATCACTTCCTATCTTATAGCATTGCCTATCTTGTAGCACGGGGTATCTTTTATAACGTTCTATCTTATAGCATTGCCTATCTTGTAGCACAGGGTGTCTTATATCACGTCCTATCTTATAGTATTGCCTATCCTGTAGCACAGAGTATTTATATCTCGTCCTATCTTATAGCATTGCTTATCTTGTTGCACATAGTATCTCATACCATGCCTATCTTATAAAATTGCCTATGTTATAGCATCATTTGGTTGAACCCGTATTTTGATGTTTCACAGTGCCGACCAATGCTATAACATATAACAATGTACATAGTGTCGCCAGGCATGCTCCTCTTGGCCGGGGTATCCCTATACAAACAGTATAAACTAATTTTTGAAAAAAAATAGCAAAAAATCGGCCATCTCCCGAAATCGTGGAGGCTTATAGCACAGGGGCCAAACCCTGCTGCCTCCCTACCCAGGGCCAATGGGTGCGTTTGTCGAAATTTCATGATCGCTACGGCTGCTTCCCCCATTTGACCGACCTCGGCCCAAAATATCAGCCCACCAAATTTCATTGGGCCGGAGCCAACCCGGCACAAACAAACGAACATACAAACAAACAAACTTTCAAAAATATATAGTAGATTGTAGAACCGACTGATCATGAAGCACGACCAGTTTTTTTAATTTTTTTTTTTTTCTTTTTTTTTTGAAGCACGACCAGTTTTTTTTTTTTTACGATTACTCCTCTTAGTTTACAACTCTCGCTTAGCAAGCTCATATAGTGGATTCATTTATTTTTATAAATTCCTGAACGTGCCCATTCTCACTATTGTGCGAAAATGAGGATTAATCATCAATATTCTATTTGGCGTGACGGCTAGGCTACATTGTTCTATTCGATGAATTAGGCTTCCGGTACACCGTTGCTAAATGGAAAGAGCAGTTCTAACAATTTTGCTGTAATGTTATTCCGAGCATAATCCTTTTCGCAGAAAGGTGCACTGACGACAGCACCGAAATTCTGGGGGAGGGTGTGCCTGATTTTAAAGGTAAAACAAATGGTCTTAAAAATGGTGGAATGGCGAAAAAATACGTTTTTCGACGTTTCTCGTCGAGCACTATCCATTGCCTCCAAACGTTGCGAAAAAAATTTTCAAAAGTGAATTTTGAGGGGGGGGTATTTCGGTTTCTGGGGGTATTAGGCCTTCTGGGGGCTGCATGTTACCCAACAGCCCTTTCGCCACGCCCACGTGTGTTGGTAGGCAGTACTCACACACTGATGCAAATGAGAATGTCAAGCTAGGACAACACGAGTACGAACGCGCAGTGGCGGATCCAGGATTTTCCTAAGAGGAGGGTACTCCTAAGGGGGCGGAACCCTGACTTGAGCGGAAAATTTAGGCCGTTTTAACCGAAAATCGCTAAAAATCGCTGAAAAATTCTCAATTTTGCGCACTATTTTGGGCCAATGGGGGGGGGCGGCTCCCCCCCCCGCCCTAAATCCGCCCTGCAAACGCGTCTTAGAAAGTACATACGGTCAACGATTGTGCATTTATGCCCGTAAGTTTGGCCTCCGCCAAGTAGCCAATTTAGTTAGAGATCAGTATTGAATGATTTCTATAATAAATATTTTTAGTTATCGCCGTATGCTCAATAGATGAATTATGAAATTCGCATCTTGCTCTTTACTATGGCTCTACTGTTATACTTGAAATGATGAAGGTTCACTTTCTCCTGCTTCGGCACTCTACATGTATTTAAGATGTTAAAACTTCTGGTGTATAATTATGCACTATTGGATTTATTGGCACGGTCATTTCACTTATTCTTGTTGCGCCGTATCCTGAATTCTTTGGTGCTAACCTGTTTGCGCCCGCAGAATCAAACCTGATTTTTAGCAGATTTTAATGATTTTTGCGCGCATAGATGACTTTCTTCTATTTTACCCTTTATGCCTTTAATAATCCGCTATTCCGATTGTATGTCAACCATTTTGTTCCACCAGAACATTTTTCTTTGTTGCTTTAGGTACTATTTACAAGTTAGAAGTTGTATATACAAAACCACTCAATTTTAGCGCTGTTTCTATTCAGTATTTATTTACACGGAGACAAATCAAAATATAACATTTGCCGAGCTTTGAACCATCTGAAGACGGTTAAGCGATAGCAATTATAAGCGATTACTTTAATCTTGTTATATCCAGCGCTTATCGAATAATGTAAAGAGTGACTGTAATCAAATACAAATCAAATTTATCCACTGATTTCGGAAATAAATATTTTTAGTTATTACTTTATTACTTTACGTTTATGATCGGGAATTCCCGAATTTAACAAATGATAGAAGACTTTCTGGGATAATCCTTTATCGCGTTGTTTTTTGTTTTAAACTTTAATTACAGGTGCATTACAATGGTTATAATTTGCGCGTTATTCATTGATGAATATACCTAAAAATTATTCGAACTTCAACACGTCTTATCTCTACATTCACTACTTATCCAATCTGAAGCTAGTCTGTTACGAAGATTTGTCCATTCGAAACTTCAATCCAAGTAATCTGATACACTTTAAATACTATGCCTGCTTTTGCTGGAAAATTAAGGATAATATAAATTCTGTGTTCTAAGATGATGGCTCAATAAAAAAACACTTTTTTAGATAAAAATATCAGTGAAACTTCGTCAGATATTTGCTGCTGTCAAGGGCAATATACAGGTTGCTACAAGAACAGTAACATCCAAATTTCACGCAATAAGTTGGGCTAATATAAAAATATAATTTCGAGAGTTTTTGCATTAAATAGACAGGAATTGACTGAAAAATGTAAAAAATGGGATAATTGTTAGCTTTTTTATATCTCCCTTCGTAATCAACACCCCACCCCTATTTTGATATTGGTTGCTCAAACATGCATGTATCACATCTGTGCGCTTAGAGAAAACAGTAAAAACGTCATTTTTGAAGGTTACTGACACTTCTCTTCTCATTAGAGCACTCGAAGCGTAAAATATTCGAATTAAGATGATAAATATGGTTATCAAAAAATGGCTATATTTCGCGAAGCACTGATAGAAAACCGATATATTTGAGACACAAACTCGCAAAAAGCATATTTTTATGCTTTTTATTTAAATCGAAAATTTCATAGCGGCTCAAGAAACTCATTTGAAGTCGAAACTTTTGAGTAAATGGATCTCGTTGCCGTAAGATTAGGCCAACTACCGATTTTAATCGCCCTATTTTCAGGTAGGCAACCTGCATGCACAAAATAAAGCATAATGTTAAAAAGTGCAAAGAAGTGAAAACAATGTTTTCAAATCAACATTTCGTCTAATATAAGTTTAACATTCTGAGGGTCATCAGATCCCTGTCGAAGGAATTGTCTACATCTCCGATTAGAAAAATAAAATGTAACTATTGTGCACAAAAATGAAGCTAAATTGATAATAAATAAGAGAAACCTTGCAGTTTTTTAAAAATGTACATAAAATTTATCAGAAAAACATTATATTAAGATAGTTTGTATATACTTTTTAATTTTATAGCGATTTGCAGGTCCTCATTAGGTTAGAAAAGCTCGCTGGCTGACTTTGCCTCAGAGACCGATACGATTCCTCCCCTATCTGACCATAATGTACATTATTGTCGAATCTAAGCTTAAGCGAAATACAATACATTTTCAGATGCTGACGTAATAATGACAAAAGGATCGATGGAGAAGAACCCAGCGCAAGCCAATTATAAATACGTAAATATTCATAACATAAATAAATTACTGAAACTCTTTCTATTCGTTTGCTAAAATTATTGCCTGAATTTAATTTTTATTAATCTACTTTTAAAATTTTGCATTTAATCCATCTTTTCATTCCGTGCCTTTGCAGTTATCTGTCACGCTCTCGGGCGGATTTGTCGATGGAATGCAGTTCGGCTACAAAATTGACTTAAGAGACGGTAGAGCTGCTCTTAATCATCGTATAGAATTTCAGGATAATGCGAAGATTGGCTGTGACATAGATTTTGATAGATATGTACGTAATTTAAGCACGCTATACGTACAATGAAGGCCATTTTATCATAGACATGCTTGATAATTTTTAGATTCGTCGAATAAATCGCATTAACTTCATATATATATATATATATATATATATATATATATATATATATATATATATATACGCTTTTACGCTTTTACCTTTTAAATTTTCTCACAATTTTTTTTTTGAACTTATAAGAGAAGCAGACGAGCACGTGAGTAAGGTTGGGGTTCAGATTCTCAGCATAGGAGAAGTGAGAAATTTTTGGGGAATATGAGACAAAATAAGTATGCAAACTCAGAAAAAGTTTTCATGGCGCTTGAAATTGAGGAGAGCAGAGCCGTTGTTTATGGTTTATGACTCTTTCAGCGACAAGTGCGAAACAAAATCAGTCAGTCGTTTCTTTTGTCTATTTTGTTTCTTCGTTCACACTTACTTCGTTAGTATGTATGCGTTCTCATCCTTTTTTTAATTCTGATTTTTTTGCAGAAAGCGTCGATTGATCCCGAAGATATAGTGACAGGTTCTTCTTAATATATTTGCTTTTCGGTTTCTCCTTTTTTATATTTTCTTTTTCGCTTTTTTCTTCTTTTCAATCTTATCTTTGTTGATCGGCATTGATTGCAGAAAAGGACGGTTGCAGCCGAATTCGTTCGTCTGATGGAACTGTGCATCGTGAAGAAGCGACTGTGCTACTCGTAGGAAAGCGCGAAAGCGTTGAGGTATGCTAATAAATAATCGGGCCACAAGACTAATCTTATTATTGTTAGTAAATCGAAAAACACCGAGTCGTGCTCATACATGAAACTGCCGGCGTATAGATTCTTGGTGTGGATCATTAACTGGCTGCATTAGAATCCGGATTGGGAGGTCCGAAAAGAATTTCAAAAAATACTATTTTTTGGGTTGAAAACCGATGCGTACATAAATAAATGAGTTTTTTTACATTTTAAATGATGCTCCATTTTTTTACAACATGCAACATGCAATTACCAAATGATTATCATAGGTGATCAACCAAATATTTGACTCCTCCTAGCCAAAACATAGCTAAAGTCCTCGAAACAGAGCACTTTCATGATTTTTGACGGAAAATTTTGGCAAATCTGGGGTACTTAAACTTCTATAATAAAAATAGCTGCCTAAGCTAGAATTTCTTAGATGGAATGGTCGAAATTGCTTAAAGCCTGTCTGATTTATTAAATTTTTTATTCTAATACAATAATCATCTTGTTATGTTGTCACTGTAGTTACTTTTATCATTTATCATAAATTCAGCATGCAGGAACACCAGATTGCAAAAATCTTTTACCTTAATCGAATAAGCCGTTTTTTACTACTTGTGCATTTGTTGCCTACTTTTTATCAGAAGGCATAGGGTTTTGTCAATACCTTAACGAGAATAAGCCCCAATTTATGAAAGACCCCAGCTTTTATTGAAAGCGCCACGAGAAAGTATTATTTCCGTCAATTACTAATGTTGGATATTCTAAAATTTCAATTCGCATTTATTACTCTTAATAAACAAGAAATGCAAAAAGTTCCACTCCTAATAACATCTTTTTTCATACTTCGATTTTTTTGATAATATAGGCACATTAATAATATAAAACTTATTATAAAGTCAATAGAATCAATTATATTCACAGTAAAGTAATATGAATCTGGTTTGAATGTGTAAAGTTGAACAAGTTTTTTCTACTTGCATTTTTTGTCTTTTTTCCTTAAAAGTTTATGGAAGCTAAAAGTTTTACAGCCCTGAAGTTGCGATTAAAGGATATACAGATTTCGCGTGTGCCAATTCAAACTTTTTGCTTCGTTCATTAATCCATAACTGATTCATTTCAGTTTCTAAGAAAATGCCACCAGCTGAATCCCTCGATAATTTTTTCTACAAATTTATGATTCGCGAGATGAAGATATTTCTGATTATATGAATAAGCTAGTAATAAAAATGCATATTTTAAAATCTTTGCTTTTTTCTGTATTTTTTCGAGTTTCTCTAGTGGTACTATTTTTTGTTATTTTGTCTGATTTATTATCTTCCAGTTTTTATTTGCGATCTTCTTAATTTAATATCGTGGATGGATACTTACTCTGACTTTGACAGGTTTTCATCAATGGCGACTTGTACGATACCTTTAATGTGTCATCGGCTAATTATATGCAAGAACAGCCTAATCTAAGAATTTATACGAAATTAAAAATAAGGACTATGTGGTATTTTTCTGCTGCTAATACAACATTGAATGCAACTGCACCAGAACAAAAGACACTGAAGCGGAAATCTAGGCTAATCCGAGGTAAAAAAATAGTATTCATAACCTACTGTGCTTATCGACGTGGACGACTTTTGTTGAACACAAAATTTTGACTTATTAGGAACAGTAAAGAAAGAGTCGTAATTGCCGAATGTTTTAGAAACAAACTTATCATGTGGTAAAAAACTAACAAAAAAGTTAAAAAAATCCTTAACTCAGCACCGTACGCGTAACGGCTCGAAAATTATGATGGGGTATCCACCTCAGTCATTTCTAGGGGTAGGGGGAGGTAAATCGCCTCGATTTTCTTGCTAAAAATTGCAACAAAAAAATTTAAAAATTGCCAAAGAACGCAATTGTTTCCAGAAATTCTAAAAAGGAGATGGGGTAGGTCAAAATTTTTCTATCCTTGCGGGGACTGAGCAACGATTAAGTTTTGCTGGGGAATCTGCCATACCCTGTGTACATGTATTCTAGGGATACAATTCCAATTCACAAAATTCTTCAATACCTTTAACGGAAAGTGGATTAATTTTCTCGATCACTTGTTCTCGCAAAAAACTAAATTATCTAAGAATGCCTATTTTAATGCAGGGAAATGCATTGAAGTTTAAAAGTGCAAAAGCCATTGAAATTTTTGAAATTTTGATTGAGATGTAAATCCCGTTTGATAAAATACCCGATGCTGCATCTATTGAATAAGTAATAATTCTCGCTTCATTATTTTTTCTTGCTTCTTGTAATGAATTATTAGAAAATCAGAAGCAATTGTAATACGGCAAAACATTAGACTTTAGTAAATCTTAAAGCAGGAGCACAAGACAAACTGAAAATGAGACAATGAAACTAATGACACAAAATTTCGAATTAGTGAGCCATGCATCTGACTTTACTTAGCGTTATTAATAATTTACATCCTGCTCTCAGGTTTTACCAGACAAGGTTTTTTTAGCTGAAAAGTCCAAACAATTAGAGTATTAGGTTAAAATAACATATAGACGAGCCTTATTGACAGATCCACGTAGTTTCATTAATTTTTCGCAAAGAAAATTTCGATTTCTGTTTGGGTTTTACCGAACGTGCACAGCAGGCTAATTCTAGGGAAGGGATATAATTTTAAAGTTCCGTATCTGAGCCAAAAATGAGTTAAACGCCTCAAAAACATCGTCTTTGGGCCTTTCTAACTAAGCACTACCTTTCTAGAGATTAAAAATATTAAAAAATTTCGATAAAATGCCAAAAGTCTAGCTAATTAAATAGAGTGTATCTAAAACATGAGTATATGGCGGGAAGCTCCGTAAATATGACTTTTTCTGAGCAAACAGATAGTTAAACACGCATTAAAAGGCGCCTCCTCTACGAATGTTGAACAATTGCGAGTGGGATCAAAATTTTTCTAGGGGCTGAAGATGAAAACCCCTAAAGCTCCAAGATGACTTATGGATTTTATTTTTCATTATATCGTATTATTCGTATAAAATTGAATGTCATGCAGGAAGGGCATAAAACGCTATGGTACCTTGAAACGTTTTCATCCGGACAATTTTCGTCATTACTTTATGCATATTTGATAGTCCAGTCATTCCATCGTTTTATTATTATTTGTTTCCATGCAAACTTAATCACGAATATTCAAGAAGAGTGGAATGAACGCATAAGCTTTTTTTACGGTTTATCACGGGAGGGAGGAGGGTAAAAAACGACAGAAATATCATAAAAAAATCAATAAAATTATCATTAAAGCGCAATAATTATCCCTTAAAATTAATAATTCATTTCCTCCCCAAGAAAATTCGGTTTACCTAACTCAGCTTTGGACCGTGTGCACTGAAGATTGAATTAATTTTTACAAAAATCTTTTTTCATTGTTTGAACAGAAAAAAATTTTTAAAATATTAAAATCAAATTCAGCAAAACACAGCAACAATCGACTATTTGGAGCGAAGCGCCGGAAATATTATTAATTCAAGCCACCATATTGTCGCTAAAAATGCTAGAAGCACTATATTTTCAAAAAAAATTTTTTTTTAAGAAACGGAAAATCATCGGCCGTTTGCATCTAGAGGAGGGTCAAAAGCGTTAGTGAGGGGAGGGGAACTGTAGTAAGGGTCAAAACCAGACTTTTTTCACATATTTCTCAATGTTTTCTCTAGATTCGGATAGTAGGAAGCTTGAAGTCGGCAGTTGCATGCGAGGAAAAACAGTAAGTCAACTTAATCCAATTTCTCTAAGAAAAATTCTGTAGACAGGCGAAGAGAAAGAATAATATTCGTTCACTTGCTTAACATATTAAATAAAGGATTATTCGCTATCATTACAGGTTTTCAAATTTACAGTACTACGGATTATGGTTACTCATCAGAATTTTGCATTTATTTACTTATAGAATAGCATTATATCTGTTGTCATCAGATCTCTTGTCTCTCTTTTTCTCTTGTTTTCTTTAATTTTTTAATTTTTACATATTTTCTGAAGTTTTTTCCTCATTATGATCAATGTTTAGAAATTATTTTGCACATTTACATTTGCCTAAACAGAAATCTAATCTATTTACATTTTGCGATTTTTCTAAGCAGAAAATTTTTGAAGAGGTGAACTCAACGGAATTGGTGCAAGGTTTCGAAAATGGCAAAACGCTCACGATAAAGGCATCCGATAAATTTCACATTGCTCTGAAGAACAAGCGTCGATTCACAACTTTTTTTCTATCAATCGATAGTGCGAAAATGGTAATTTCGACTCTGGAGAATTTTGAATAACTCGACCTTCAAATTGTCTAATTTTGAAGCGTTTTTTGCTTTCACAAAAGTTAAAGAATTTATCAATTTAGAAATAATTTTCAACGTCGTTCTTTAGTTTCACTTCTATTTTCATTTAATATATTCCGGGTCGGAGTAATGGTGTTCAATTACTATATAAGTCTCACATGCAAGAGATGGAAGAGCGGGAATCCTAATCGCTCATGGAATCGAGGAAGGCGGGGGAGAGTTCCGGACCTGACGCGCACGTTTGGGGAGTCTGAGGTATCAATCAGAATATGAAAAATGGAAAATTTTCTTGCTAGAATGAGTCAATATGAAGGCTAAGAAGGATGAAAATTGAATATATATAATACAAAAATGCTTAAAATTAACCAGAAGCAATAGGAATAAAGCATTTTTAAACCTGCTTTTGCATTCATACCGGAAAATCATTTGGGCCCGAAAAAAGCTTAATTTCTGACTTTTTCAGACCGGATGATACCCACACTCTGTATCTTTTGGCCTGGCTAGACTTTTGACAATCAGAAAGTCGTCTCGAAAATCCGAACACCACAGAATTTAATTTTGGATGCTATTTTTGGCGACTTTGTCCCATTATCTCATCGAGGATTTGGCTGAAGTCGATCGTCTTCTCATCCGTAGTTAAGAAATTAGATTTGTGCTTTTTGTGACTGTTTGGCAAAAAACAGCGCCTTCGACTCACAAAAAGCGTTTTGGATAAAACCGATTCACGACGCGAGCTTACTGTCTTGTTTATACTGGAACATTCATTACATTTTAATTTGATCTTAATTTTGATTAATTTTGATTTCAATCAAAATCGCAAATTTTTCGTAGGAATGCTTGAAATTGACAAGATACCGTGAATCAAGTTGGATTGTTATGTCAACGTTCATAATCGTCCGTTAGATTATTTTAGCTCTAGAATCTGTCACACTTGCCCTATTTCTTCGAAAAATCGTAAAGCTGCTTATCATTTATGTCAGAATACGTCCTGCTCTTTGAACAGTAAACAACAGGAATTTTTCAGATAGCCACGATGGGTCAGCGCTCGCATAAAAACCTTTCAATTGAAAATCATTCAATTACTAAGGTATTGCCCCGTAGGACCAATGAATGCAAGTCTAACAACGCATTCGACTTGAAGATTCTGAGAGCGGACGATGATTTCGTGGTAAATTAACAAGAGTGCAGCATTTGAATGAACACGCACAAATATTAATCATTGGTAGCGTGTTAGCGCGTTCCTATAATTTACTTAAGTACCCCTAACATATGTCTACCCCCTACGGCAATAAACTGACGCATCTGGTAGGTGCGGTTTTTAAAAGATAAATAATAAAAAAGTCGTTGCGGGTCTTTTTTGTTTTTCTTAATACTGATCACTAAGCTTGTAAGGAGTGTGTAAAGTTCTGTCATATGCTTGTAACATACAGCAACTGTTGACAGTTTTTATCCAGGGTGTGCACAACTCAGTCCGAATGCCTCATAACAATTCATTGGTATAGATTGTCAAGGAATAAGTTGTAGAGAAGCTGAAATTTTTTTGTTTTCTGATTTTCGCATAGGTTCTTGAAAGAAAGTGTAAAGAGTGTGAATTAATTCTTCCGCGTTTTTCATCTGTATATCTGCCAACAACTCTGGTTACGAGTCGGGTAAAAAGCTTTCTGACTATCAAGTACTACTTCTTATGGACTACAAGACTTGACTGCCTTCGTATAAATTCAATACGGAGGTGGCTCTAGCAGTCTCTTCTAGTGCACGAAAAAACGCGTTTTTCACCCTTTCTTAGTTTGCAAGCTTCGCGGGTAACACATTAAGACACACAAAGTATTCTTAAAATAAAGTACGTCTCAAGGATTACACATCGCACGTGGACGCAATTATTAAAACTCAAAACAGAATTAGTTCTATATATGTAAATTTTACACTCAAGTGTAAAAAAACAAGTTTTTTGCCGACTTTTTGTCAGCTAACTTTTCCGGTCATAAATTGGGTTGTGCGGACTATTCTAGGAAAGTAGTACGTGCTGACCGTAACAAACCACACTTGGTTGCGATTCGTTGCACTCAACACTAGTTATTTATTGAGGTAAAAAGTGCCAACTTCTTGGTGGAAAAATGATTTCTTCCGGTTATTCTGTCTGCTAACTTCTCGGTTATGAATTGGTACGTTTGAACTGAGGTAAAAAATTGAAGGATATCAGAAAAGCTGCATATAGCAGTAAGTTGCGTTTTTTTCACTCAATATTGATTCAGTCCCGCATGTGTAAAGTTTTAAATCTGAGGTTGATAACACATTTCTTTGTCGGTTTTGTTAGGGAGCTTCTTCCATTATATTTGGGGGCATGATCTCAACTGTATGCTTTACGCTTAAGGGTCACACATTCTATTAGACGCATTACTTCGAACTCAATGGAGATTTGAAGTAGTTTATTCTACAGACTTATTTTGCTATCAGAATCATGTAGGAAGGAACCAATCTAAAGATAATTTTTTATTTTGAACTTTTCAGAACCGCAATGCTGTAGAAAAATGTCTAAAATATGGTTCGATTTCTAACGTTCCAAACACTATTTGAAAAAAATTTACCCTCTGCAAGACTCTGAGAGCAAAGTAAACCATTAGTGTAAAGTACTGTACACTTTTATTAAGTGAAGAATAATTCATCCAGTAGAATGTATGATCCTTGAGCGCAAAGTATTTTTAGAGTGTTAGTTATTTGAGTTTAGAATTTTTGCTCCCTGGCCCAAAATTGAGGTCGCGCCAGGACGCTAATGGCCTAGAGACCCTGCCCGGACCTACGTAGCAGCCTAGAGGAGTGCCTGGAGAGCCACCAGTAAGGCTAAGGGGTACCTCGGGGGTCCTGAAAAGGGGTTTCTCCACATTTTATTGATTTATTTTTACAGTAACAGCTAGTTCCGAAACAACTTGTTCCGAAACAACTTGTTCCGAAACAACTTGTTCCGAAACAGCGTTGGCAGTGTGTGTGTGTGTATGTATGTGTGTGTGTGTGTGTGTGTGTGTGTGTGTGTGTGTGTGTGTGTGTGTGTGTGTTGGTGTGTGTGTTTGTGTGTGTGTGTGTTTATGTGTTTGCGCGTGTGCTGGGAGTAGCAGTCACTGTGGATGTCCACCACCGCTACCGAGGTACACAACCGCCACCTGCCCAGTCCCATCAGTGAGCCTTGGCAAGGGGAGGGAATCATGAAAAAGGGTTCTACAATAACAGCTGGTTTCGAAACAAAGGCAATATAAGTTGCCCAGTCCATAGGGCGTGGGGGAAGGGAATATTGTTGTATTTCAGTGGGGGGACTAGTGTAAAATGTAAATGTAAAGTCGAGTGTAAGGGAAGCGCGGTAGTAGGCCCTGGAGGTAGGAAGATCCCTGATTTTATCCATTATGTCCATTGCAAAAAATTTTTTCCTTCTAAGAGTCAAAGTTAAATTAGTGCAAAGGGTAAAGATGGTATAAAGCAAGCTTATGAAAAAGAGTTTTTTCCTAATGTTTAATTAATTCAGCTGTATTGAGCTCAAAGTTTATAATATTCATGAATTCACATAGGGCGCAACACAAAATATATACCTATCTTATAGCATAGGCGGAGAAGGTAAAATGTTGTGCCCTGGCTTTTCTCACGGCGCAACGATGAGTGATAGGCAATGATGAGAGCGTGATGGGGAGGGGTCCGTCCAGCCTACCCAGTCAAACACTATCAGTCTGCTCCGGCGCCAACAATGATACATGATACCTTGGTACCTGGTGTGTGCGTATGTGTGTGTGTGTTTGTAAAAAACGGTGGTTTCCCACCGCTAATAACTTGCTTGTTTGGCCGTTTAATGCATAATAGACTGAATAATCATGATCATATAGGTTACAAACAGACACAATTTGGTAGTAATATCGCGCATTGGCGAAAGCAGTGTGACGCATTAGTAATACTAGCAAAAAATGCTTCGATGGAAGAAAAAATGTAAATATGCTTGAGTTTCTTCATTGTTAAGGATGTAAAAGGAGGAGACAAGGGAAAATTCCCCTATATGCGCAGAAGCTATAGGAATGCGCTAAACACTTAGACTTCCCCTAAATAACGTGAAAATCAAAGTATATTCTGCGGCCTGTGAAAAATAAGGGTGTTCTCAAGTGTTTCGCAAAAGAGCATTGAAGACACTTCCATGACACATTAAATAATCAATGTATTACCTACTTAATGAAATCTTGACCTTCCACAATGCTCTAACGTGAAAGATAATAGTGCAAACTTTACACCTACATGGCCAACTCAATAGTTTGCATGAAAAACCACAGAAAAATTCCTTAATTTTTAAAACCAAAATAAAGTAATCAAAATACTCGTCATCGTAATCGCAGAAGAGAATCACTACGGAAAATCTGCAGAAACGCGCATGGGCCGCAGAATATACTTCGATTTTTCGTTGTTCAGGGGAAGTCTTAATGCTTCACATATTCCAATGGCTTCTGCGCGTATAGGGAAATTTTCCCAACTCCACTCCTTTTACATCCCAAACAATGAAGAAATTCAAGCATATTTACCTTTTTTGCTCCATCGGAGCATTTTTCTCTTTGCTAGTTCCCTACTTTTATTTAATATTTTAGGCCATATATTCATAGGTAGGCAGCGCCGAAATTCTGGGGGTGTAAGTAGCTGAAGAAATTTCTTTTTTCGTCTCGAGCATTTGGAGAGAAAAAATTTTACCTTCTGAGATATTGTAGCCCTCTTCATTATAAAACCAATTGGACTGCACAGAAACCAAAATTGAGTTAGATAAGCTTTAGGACACGCTAACAGTAAAAAACCCGTATACCTAACACTTTTGTTCAATAATTATTAAGTGTAAAGAAATTTTAAGTTCAGATTCGTAATCCACAAGGCGACATTTCAAGAAAAAAAATTGGCCCTCCAAAAATTGTTTGAAACCCAATGCTCTGGGCGGAAAAGTGCTTCTCAGTGTATACACTCGTGCTAATAATGCAATATCGCGTGTATAGAAACAAAATAAAGTTAGATCTGTAATGTTAAGGTTAGGGCATATTTTAATCATAATTAGCATGTTCCGCCTACTTAGCGGAGTAGCTGAAGAAATTTCGTTTTTCGTCTCGAGGCTTTAATTTAAAACGATAACAGATAGAGAAATATTGCGTTAAAAGAGAAAACAATTTCAAGTTTTGAGATATTGTAACCCTCTACATTATAAAACCAATTGGACTGCACAGAAACCAAAATCGAGATATATAAGCTTTAGGACACTCAATACAATACAAATACAAATATTTTATTTTCGTCGCACAAAAAAGAACACACTAAGAAAAGAAGCATTAATATACAATGCAATACAATTATAAATAAACCTTCGACATGGATCATCATACAAAATCACATATTCTAAAAGCAAGAAATTATTTATTAAAGTACATTTATATGAGATTAGTGCAAAAGACAAAGGTAGGCGCGCAGGCTAAATAAATTATGCACTTAGAACACGCCTACTAGCAAATACCCCGTTAGATCAACTTTTTCAACTTTTTACGGAGGAAGCAACACTAGCAGATCTTACAACAGCTTCGGGGAAGGAATTCCATACGTGAATCCACCTATTTGATAAATCATACCCACGAACATCAAGCCGAAAAGGAGGGCATTCACATTTCATTGAATTTTGGGCACGCGTGCTGTTTTCACAAAAAGTAAAATAGTTGGCTTGCTGCAAAACGCATCTACCACTCAATATCTGATATATCATACACAGATCACTATGCAATCTGCGAATCTCCAGGCTATCCAATTCTAAGGAACTGAGTCTTTCAGCATAAGAAAGTCCCCGAAATCCAATAATTTTACGTGTAAATTTCTTCGAACATTTTCGATCATTGAAACATGGGTCTTACGGTATGAATTCCAAACAGTGCTACAATACTCAAGAAGCGGTCTGACGTATACAGTAAAAGCCCTAGACGTATTTAATTTATTTTTAGAAGCAAATGATTTTGATATTAGCATAGCCCTAGCATAAACTCTACGCGTTATATCATTATAGTGGAAATTAAAATCAAGTTTACTTGATACGTAAACACCCAAATCCTTTACAGAATTTACACTCTGTTCTACAGTCAGGTCAGAAATTCTATAAGAATGCTTAGAATTTCCAAAACCTATATATAACGCGTAGCATTTTTCAGTAGCAATTTTTAACTGCCAATCCTTGGACCAGACTACGAGTTTAGCGATATCATCTTGAAGTTGGGTGTGATTGCAAGATAAATTATAAAGCTTGACGTCATCGGCAAAAGGCAAACTTTGCTATTTAAGCGGTCGCTAATGTCATTTATGAATAAAACGAAAAGAATCGGGCCAAGTATACTGCCCTGAGGAACACCGCTAGTGACAGATTTTTCGCTCGAAAACTGACCATTAATAACAACCCTTTGAGTCCTATCGCTCAAAAAACAAGTGAACCAACTCAATAAACCTCCAGAAAATCCAAAAGTTACCAGTTTATAAATTAATTTACGGTGAACTACAGTGTCAAAAGCTTTGGAAAAATCAATGTAGATAGCATCAACAGTGTTTTTTCATCGATTAATTTAGTCCATTCATTTTTGCACTTTTAGTAATTGCAATTCACGCGATTTACCTTTTTAGAAACCATACTGACCGGAGTAGATCAAATTATTCTCACGTAAATGTGCTTGAATCGAACTGTTAATTATCGATTCCATGATCTTACATGTAACACAACATAACGATATCGGCCTGTAATTTTTAGCATCACTCCGGTCGCTCTTTTTGCAACAACCATTGAGTGTAATGAAATTTTAATGTCACATTCGTAATCTGCGATTCGGGGAAACATTTTTAAATTAAATTGGCCCTCCGCAAATTCTTTGATACCCAATGCTCCGGGCGGAAAAGTGCTTCTCAGTGTAAACTTTACACTTGTGCTAATAACGCAATATTGGGTGTATATAAATAAAATAAACTAGGATCTGTAACGCTAAGGTCAGGGCACATTTTAAGCATAATTAGCATGTTCCGCCTACTTAGCGGAGTAGGTGTAAAAATTTCGTTTTCCGTCTCGAATTCTTTACACTCAAACGATCACAGATCAAGAAATATTGCGTCAAAAGAGAATAAAAAATTGGTCTTAAGATATTGTAACACTCTACATTATAAAACCAAATGGACCGCACATAAACCAAATTTAAGTTAGTTAAGCTGAAAACACGCAAAGATTAAAAAAAGCTGCATACTTTACATTTTTGAGCTACAACCAATGAGTGTAAAGAAATTTTAAGGTCAGATTCATAATTTACAGCTTGGGGGCAACCTTTTTCAAAACAATTGGCCCTCTGCAAATCATGTGATTGTTCGGTTTACACTTTACACACTCAGTGCTAACTCGGTATTGAGTGTAAACAAAAAAATAAGAAATGATACACCGAGTTTCTTAATTATCTATCGTTAAAAAAACCGCACCTCCCATGTTTGTTCCGTTGCTGCCGTGAGGGCAGGGGACACAAATCCGCACTCGCTGTGATAAACATATGAGAAAAAAGGTGGCCAGGTGAATTATAGGTAGCGCTATAGCGCTACCTATGATTACGTATCAGCTAAGCAATTTTTTGCAGCTGGTAATATCGCGCACCGGCAGCCTGTTTGGAATTTATCAACTAATAATAAGCGCATTGGCGAAGCATTTTTTATGATACAAATTTATCGACGCATTTCGTTGACTAGCGCATTGGCGAAGAAATTATTTTTTACAATAGGATCAAAAAGAGTGAATTAATGATAAATTGATAATTCTGAGGCGGTTCTCGCAACGGATCAACACGCCTAAATTTGGAATATTTTTTGTGAAGTTTGGAAAATTTCCGAAAAGTTTGGAAAATTTTTTTGTAGAGTTTGGAATTAGCTTTACGTGCTTAAGCATAGGACTTTTGCAGTCTGGAAATTTTTCTGCAGAGTTTGGAAAACTTTTCGTAGAGTTTGGCAATTTTTTGTAAAGATTGGAAAATTTGTTGCGAAGTTTTGAACTTTTGCTATTACAGTACGGTATTTCTGAAGTATTGCTGATGAACATTTTATATGCAGTAGCAGCTCAAGTTCTAGTTTTGCACACGTTAGAATTATTTTTTCGCTTGCAAACAGCAAAAATATTACATTTCGAAATTTGTATTTTAAACCAGGAAAGAATTCTACTTTGTACATGCATTTCCCATTCACCATCTCATAAAATTTACATAGATTTAAACTATACCCTAATTAAGCAGAACCCACAAATACGTGGCGTTTACTGATTTCAGCGGGTATTAAAATCATTGTTCAGTGATGAAGAATAGTTTTTTCAGTGATTTTCAGTGATTTCAGTGATTTATATTAAAAAAATAAGGTATAATAAGCACAAAGTTGCGATAAAATCCAGGGACTCATTTCAGCAAAATTTGATATATGTCTTGTGAATTAAATAAACAATGCGTATTTTAAAGATTCTGAGAGCAGTGAGCCTCTTGGAGCCAACGATGAAGAACCACTAAGGCTGTTGAAGTTACATGACCTAGTAGGATGAAGTTATTGTAAATATAAAGGCGGCAAGCTAAAGTATATCTTGAACAATAAAGCTGAATCGACATACATAGCTAGTAACAGTTTAGATTCATGTATATCTGCAAGAATAAGCATGAAAAAGCTGATATAACCCGAAAATACTGAATTTCGTACTTATTTCCTTCTAAAATTTAAGAAAATTTATATCGAGTTTAGAAATCATCTGATTAGAAGATTAAGCTCTAGGTAGGCTCAAGAAATTATGAGATTCTTTACATATTTTTATATGAAGACATGATTTTATTTCTAAAAATTGAAGAAAATCGAGTGCTTTCTAAAATAGGGTGAAAATTATTGTGTTTTAGCCTTAAACTATGTCAAAGTACTCTGGATGAGTTGTTTGCACTAAAAGAATAACTGCATGCACGTGTTTTATTTTTAAAATAATTTTGAGACTATGGCCAATTTAATTATTTTTTGTATAAAGCTCGTGAGAGACATATTTTTTTTCAAATGCTAACAATATTTTTGATCAAATTAAACAAATTTTTGTTGTTGTTTTGAAATTTTTTTAAAGTTCGGAAAATTATTCGTAGAGTTTCGAAAATTCTTTGTTGAGTTCGGAAAATTTCCTGTAGAGTTTGGAAAATTTTTTGTAAAGTTTGGAAATTTTTTATGAACTTCGGAATATTTTTTGCAGAGATTGGAAATAATTTTGCGTGCTTAAGCATAGGACTTTTGCAGAAATTGGAATATTTTTTGCAGAGTTTGGATAATTTTTTGTGGAGTTTAGAAATTTTAGTGAAGTTTAGGATTTTCCAGAGAAATTCAGAAAAATTCTAAATATTTTCTTCATTTGTACAGATTAGAATTAATGCGAATACTTACCCACAAGGCTAGTAGTAATTTAGATTTTAAAATTCCATATGGGGTGTAGAAACGCACATCTGCCTTTTTGAAGATAAATGGCATAAATAATACATTTAAAATGTTCTACCCATAATACTATATTTAGTCACCAATGTTTAGCATTTTAATCATTCACAAAAAGAAATAAATTTACTCAATTTTTTACAGCAAGAATCATTAGGATCTAACAAGTTTGGTAGCTTTTGAAATAAGTAGCACTAAATCCCGAAATATATATTGATAATTCTAACAAATGATCTATATTAGCTGTTTCGTTTCATCACCTTTTTCTCTGCTCACATGATTTAAATGTAATTCAAAAGTGATAATCTGTATATTATTATCTAGGTTAACATTTTGAAAATCTCTTCTTTTTAGCGTATAATCTAATTATAGACAAAAAGTAAATGCAATTAGTGTATATTTCTTTAAAAAAACAAACACACACACTCAAAAACTAGGTACATAGGTATCATGTAATATAGTTGGCGAGGGGAGACTGGCTGGTGTTTGAATGAGTGGGCTGGACGCGCTCCCTCTTACATGCCTCATCATTGCCTTTCTCTCGTTGTTGCGCTCTGAGAAAAGCCAGGACACAAGATTTTATCTCCTCCGCCGATGCTATAAGATAGGTATATATTTTGTGTTGCGCCCCATGTGAATCAATGAATATTCTAAAATTTAAGCTGAATACAGCTAAATTGGTTAAAAATAAGGAAAAAGTCTTTTTCATAAGCTTGCTTTACACTACTTTACACTGTACATTAATTTAACTTTGACTCTCGAAAAAAATTTTTTTGCAATGAACAAAATGGATAAAATCAGGAGCTCCCTAGCTCCAGGGCCTACCCCCCACAAAATACAACAATACTCCCTAACCCCACGCCCTGGGACTGGGCAACTTATATTGCCGATGTTTCGAACCAGCTGTTTCGGAACCAGCTGTTACTTAACAACCCTTCTTTCGGACCAGCTCCCCTCACCTAGGCTCACTGACGGGACTGGGCAGGTGGCGGTTGTGGACCTCGGTGGTGGTTGTGGACGCCCACAGGGACTGCTACCCCTCACTTCCCAGCACACACGCGCACACGCACACACACATGCAACACACACACACACGCACACACACACACATGCACACACACACACACACACACACACACACACACCATGCCAATGTTGTTTCGGAACAAGTTATTTCGAAACCAACTGTTACTATGAAAAAATCGATAAAATGCGGAGGATCCCCCATTTCAGGAACCTCTAGATGAACCCTTAGCCTTACGGGTGGCTCCCCATGGCACTCCTTAGGCTGACGTGTAGGTCCAGGTAGGTCCCTAAGCCATTTTCTCCTGGACGCGACCTCGATTTTGGGCCAGGGAGCAATTCTGCCTATGTTATAACACTACACACGCTATAAGATTAGGGTCTAGGGAGCCAGGGTATACTACAACCAGAGTTTAAACAATACACCTTCCGCACGTAATTCAATAGTGTGTTTAAAGGAACGCGTCCAAGTCCGATGTGTAACCTTTATAGGCGTACTTTATTTTAAGTATACTTTGCGCATATTAATTCATGATCGGTGAATTAGGCAAATTCAAGATACTCGTGATTTTTTTGCAGATTCTCATGATTTTTTGCGTTCATAGATGACTTTTCCTAGTCCTCATCCTTTACATTTTCAATAATTCGCTATTCCAGGTAGATTTGTCCTTTTTGTTCCATTGGAGTAATTTTCTTTGCTAGTTCAGAGGTGTATACTTAAAAACTCAGTAGCAGCAGCAGTAGTAGTAGTAGTAGTAGTAGTAGTAGTAGTAGTAGTAGTAGTAGTAGTAGTAGTAGTAGTAGTAGTAGTAGTAGTAGTAGTAGTAGTAGTAGTAGTAGTAGTAGTAGTAGTAGTAGTAGTAGTAGTAGTAGCTAGTAGCAGTAGTAGTAGTAGTAAATAGGTGCCTGGTATTGTACAACATACTATATTTGTGCTACTTTATAAATGGTTTTCCTTGCACCGTGTTTTAGTGTATCGGAGCCCCATCTTGGCCTCTCTCGTTTGATGCTTACCTTCTTACTTTGTCTGTTTGTATATACTTACACATAATGTTTACATTGATCCTGAGGGCCAGATTATTCAAATTGCTGAAGCCAAAAGATATTTCAACTGGATTGGATTCCTAGATTTCCGATTATTTTAGTCATATGTGCGAAAACCGCTTTAAATTTAGCGCAGTTTCTATTCAGCCACTTTATAACATAGAATCGAATTAAAATTTTGCATTTCCAGAGCTTTTAACGATTTGATGCTTGAATAATAGCATTTCTATGCGACTTATTCAGTCTTGCTGTATCCAATACTTTGAAGAAAAATTGCAAAATATAAAGAGTTACTGTAATTAACTACCAAACTAAATTTATCGCATGATTTCCGCAATAATTAATTGCAAGTTATCACTGTATTATTTTATGTTCATGAAGCGGGAATTCCCAAATTTTACATAGGTTAGAAGACTTTCTCTGATAATTTTTATCACGTTTTCTGTTTCAAACTTTAATTATAGGTGTATTACAATGGTTATCTTTTGGCGCTTTATTCACTGATAAGAATACCGGAAAATTATGCAAACTTCAGCACGTCTTATTTCTACATTCGCAACCAGTCCAATTTAAAATCAATCTGTTACGAAGATACATTCGTTGAGAAGTTTAATCCAAGTAAACTACTACGCCTATAAGCTATGTGTTATAAGATGATGCTGAAATAAAAATATTTTTTCAATAAAGATTTCAGTGAATGTTCGTTCAGATAATTGCTAATGCTGTCTAAAGAAGCAAGCTATTTACTAGAGTTGATCCAAAGAGGTAAAATTCCGATTTCACCTCGTAAGTTAGCTAATTTATAGTGAATTTTCGGGACATATACATTAAATAGAGCAAAAGGTTCGACTGAATTGTTCCTATGGATTCTACATCCATAGGTGATCGGCATCAGAAAGTTTTGAGGGAGGGGTTTGCCGAGAATTTTTTCGAAAGTTTCAAAGAATGAGCTTTCATGGCGAAAAACATCGATGTCCTCGAACGTTTTCTTCTCGAACATTATCCATTGCGGGCATTCAACAAATTGCAAAATAAAAACAGAAAAAAATTCAAAAAATTGAATTCTGGAGAGGTTGTTCTAACTATCTAGTCTATGCGTGTATCACATTTGTACGTCTGTTACTCTTATTCGACGTAGAAAAATTATTGGCACAGTGTTAAAATTGCAGAGTGTAAATTTTTTTGACGAGGAAAACAAGTGTAAGATATAATCGAAAAGGTTAAGCAAATTATTGGTAGAACCGAAAATGCTTCTAAATAGCTGGCATTCATCCAAAACTATCTGCACGGTTTACACAAAGACATTTTTATCCACCTAATGCAAGCGATCACAATTTTTACGTTCATAATCAGCTGAAGCTAACAAGGTAAAGATTTGTGCGTGGCCCTTTCGTCAATCATTGCAAGGTTGGTTTCTATGAAAAGTAATTTTTCGATCGAATTAGATCAAGAGGACTATTTTAATTGATAAAGTTCTATTTCAATTGCCGATTATACCTGAAATACGTACTTTATTTTGCAACAACTCTTTATTAAGTTGATTGTCAAGTGATGGAAGGTTTACTATTTGAAACAAACGTATGAAAAGTCAATTTTTCAGTTTAATATGTTCATTCAATTTAGAAAAAGAGTTGAAATTCTAAACTCTTCCATTTATCGATTTGAACGTCCAAAGCATTAAAGAGGAAATTACTAATGAAAAGTTGATTGTTTTCTTAAACCAAGTAGGCACTATAATCTTCGAAAGAACGCGACCTAAATTTCAAAATCTATAATGTTTTGTTATTACAGTATCCTGAATACATTCAGTTAAACCACGCAAGGGCGAGGGGAGTCTAGATGGTAGTCTAGGAACCCCTTTGATATCCTGAGACGACCCGCCAGAAGTTAAAAAAAATATTGATAACTAAATTTTAAAAGAAAAATCAGACTTTTTCGCTGTTATTTCCGCTTCTTTTTTTAACGCTAAAGCTCTAAGCTCCAAGAAAAGCGTTTAAGCCCAGCGGTTGTCCCTATCATTAATTTTAGGGTTTTTGACCTTTGCAAAATTTTAGGTTTTTTATCTTTGTTCGTGTATGTCTTGAATTACTTTGATCAGCATAATCTGATTTCGACAACTACTGTCGTAAATCTTTTACCCTAGATGTTCACACTTTATCTCTTCAAATGGTTTAATCTCTTCTTATTTACTTCCAGCATCTATGTTTGATCCTGAATGCAGCAGAAACCTGGCGAACCAGAATATATTCAGGGTAATTTTAGGTTTCACGATGTCTATATGCAATAATTAATTTTTTCTATCACTTATGTGTTGAAAAAATTATTTATCTTCCATCACTTGTTTTTTTATAACGCGTGCTGTATGTATTTCTCGTTGATTTTTCCGCACT
>JAVLUZ010000324.1:0-55031 GCA_036768485.1 Mermis nigrescens
GCGATAAATCCGAACTTACCACCCGTTGTGGAAAAATATGTCATTGATTTAAAGCTGACTTTACAATGTGAGACGTCACGTAGGCGCGTTTGTTTACATCCAACAGTGATGTAAAGTAGTTTACATTCATTGTTTATATGTCCTCAGACCATTGTAGAGACGTAATTTTTTCATGAATGTTGATCATAATATCCGAGTAATTTTTTACACTGCATGTTAGCCTTTGTTCTAGAGCATTGCAAAAATCGAAATTTTTTCCTGAGATATAAAAATTTACAGGGAATGAAATATATACGTCAATTGGGCGCGCTTGCTTACACTCAGCAGTATTGCAAAGTGGTTTAAACCTAATGTTTATTGTCTTTAAAACATTATGGAGACTCATTTTTCCATAAATGTTGAAAGAAATATTGGAGCAATATCAAAATTACGAATCCGACTAAAATATTCTTTACGCTATGTGTTTGTGTAAAGTTTACGTTACGTGTTAACCCTAATTCGATAGACTTGCAGTGACTTTGTAACTGAAGTCAAGAAATTTTCAAGGATTCATATGTGAGACATCAATTAAGTGAGTTTGTTTACCCTCAAAAGTAATCTAAAGTGATTTAAAAATTATGTTCAAGTGTCCTTAGATCATTGAAGAGATGTAATTTTGTCTTAAATGGGTTGCATTAATGTTAAATCTTTCTTAGCCGTGTTTATAATATGTTTCACAAAAGCTTGCACATGGAGAGCTATCGTTTAATTGATGTAAATTGCCTGTAAAAGTGGTTTAAAATGAACCAGCAATCACACTACTGTGCACAGAAGTCGACAAAGATATACAGCTTTATTGTAATCATGTACATTAATAAGCCGTAAACTGTTAGTATTCTCTACACCTAGTAGTTGTGTAAAGTTTGCACTATTCATTTGTTGTTAATATGTAGTCTATACTACAAATTTATTTTACTACCAAATCAAAGCGTTAGTGTTCCTTCCATTTGATATTTGCGTGAAGTTTTTGAATTTTTGCCAAAAATCTTTGCCTTCTAATTTACCAACATCCTGCCTTTTCCATTTTCTTGAAGTTTAAAATCTTTTATAATTCTCTCATAATTTAATGGTAGGTTTTAACTTTAAGTTTCTCTTGGTTTACAACTCTCGCTTAGCAAGCTCATTTTTCAAAACTTTTTCATAGTGATCAGATTAGTTGCGTTTAGTTTGGAATTGGTGGACGGTCGTTATTTTATTACTCGGCTTAAATAAACCAAGTGACTATCTTTTGATTATTTTCTTCATCGCAAATTCAAACACCCAATTTTCAATTTGAAAATTGACCCAATTTTCATGAAAATTGATCCAATTTTAAATTTGAAAATTGAAAATTGGGTGTTTTCAATTTCAAAAGTCACAACACATTGTGCTTGTGTATTGATTGAGTGAGAATTTGCAATGTGAATTCGTTGGTTAAATTTTTGTGCTTGATTATAAGTGAACTGCACATTAAGAAGAAATAACTTAATGCAGTTTTAATTTGAAAATGGATGGTGTCAATAAGGTTGTCTTGTTTAAAAAGGATAATGCTGATGTTAAGAACAATATTGTTTTCCGCGTTCTTGGACTGTTGTCATTATTGTGGCATGTTACTGATTGTGTTTACTGACTGATGTACTGAAATCACGCTAATTAAAAGTGGTGTACTAGCAAAGAAAAATGCTCCGATGGAACAAAAAAGATGAATATACTTGGAATTGTGGATTATTATGGATGTAAAAGGAGGGGACTAGGAAAAATCTACCTAAAGTCGGAAAATCTGCTAAAAATCACACTTTCTCTAAGCAACGCAAAAAATCGATGTATATTCTGCGGCCTCTAAAAAAGTGTCTTTTTTAAATAATGTTCGAAGTTTCAGATAAGAGTGTATAAACAAAATCTATCAAGGTTACTTTTTTAAATTGCTGGCACCTGATCGATAGAAAAGTAAGTGGTATTGTATTTAAAGTTGTTTTGTTTTATGAGCATTATAGCAAGCAAAGCAGGAGCCGATTGATTAGTGCACACAATTGTTTTGGGCATGCTAGTGTATCTACATTAAGTCTGTTTCAAGTCAACTACGTGTTTCCTACTGTTTTTAACCAACCATGTCTTCAATTGTCTTCGATGTTTGCTATTTCATTCAATTGGCTTGGAAGACTGTTAGTTTACTTAATATCATTTCCCATAGCTACTGCATAGCTAACGTGCTGCTGTTTCAATCATTGTTATGGTTGAATATTTATTTTAATCTGTTGGCCGCAGAATATACATTGATTTTTTGCGTTGCTTAGAGAAAGTGTGATTTTTAGCAGATTTTCCGACTTTAGGTAGATTTTTCCTAGTCCCCTCCTTTTACATCCATAATAATCCACAATTCCAAGTATATTCATCTTTTTTGTTCCAACGGAGCATTTTTCTTTGCTAGTATATATATATATATATATATATATATATTTATATATATATATATATATATATATATATATATATATATATATATATATATATATATATACTAGCAAGAGAAAATGCTCTGATGGAACAAAAAAAGGTAGAATATACTTGGAACAAAGAATTATCAAGGATGTAAAAGGAGGGGACTAGAAAAGCTCCTATCTACAAATGTCACAAAATTTGCTAAAATTCAGAAATTTCCTAAACAAAGAAAAAATGAAAGTAAGTAAATCAAAGAAAAAACGTACCTGTGCCTAAAACTGCAAGATCTGCTAAAAATCAGACTTTTTCTAAGCAACGCAAAAATCGATGTATATTCTGTGGCCTTTGAAAAAAATAGGTGAACCTTCTCATATTGTCCAGTTCCGAAATTCTGAGGCAATTCCAAAATTCTGAGGGGGGTTTTCAAATTGGAATATTCACCTTAAAAATAGTGCTATGCTGAAGAAAACACCATTTTTGAACGTATCTTGTCAAGCTCTATCTATCAGTACATACCAAAAAAAAAACCAAAAAGAGCAGAAAGATTTAAAAAATTGAATTTTGGAGGTGTTGTTGGGTATTTGCGTTTTCTTGTTGGGTATTTTGCCTTGGGGTGCATACTCCCCGAACCCCCCTACCTTTATGTTTCGTTTCCAATGCTTATTATGAAGCTTATAAAATAAATCTCAAATCTGCATTTTTGCTAATGACTTGCAACATTAATTTATTTGATATTGTGGTAGATAAATATTAAAAAAAGTTATATCCTATGATTATTTGCGATACCGCAACAAAAGACTGTGATTTCTATATAATGCATGCGTCCATTCAGTACTCTTCTGGCGTTTAATCCCACCAGTCCACCCGTCTTTTATTCCTGCCCATGTAAACTGATAACCATTAGGCATAAGAGGTTAGGGGTATGCACCAGTGTTCAATCAGAACGTTGCAAATTGCCGTTTTCCCAACATACCATCATTACTATTTTTTGATCCAGAAAAATATTGCAACATTGCGCTGCTCAGCTATGGCAATATCTGCTTTTGCAGAGTGAGTGGTTCCGTTATCTAGCCCAATGTTTTATCTTTGTTCGACAGGATGCTGCTTTCTTCTGCAGGCCGCAGAATATACTTTGATTTTTGCGTCGCTTAGAAAAAGTCCGATTTTTAGCAGATCTTGCAGTTTTAGGCACACGTAGGTTTTTTCTTTGATTTACTTACTTTCATTTTTTTCTTTGTTTAGGAAATTTCTAAGTTTTAGCAAATTTTGTGACATTTGTAGATAGGAGCTTTTTCTAGTCCCCTCCTTTTACGTCCTTGATAATCCTTTGTTCCAAGTATATTTTACCTTTTTTTGTTCCATCGGAGCATTTTTTCTTGCTAGTACCCAACTTTTTTTTAACAAAAAATAGTAGTTATTCCTATCTTTGTCAGTGTTGTAGCGAATGTCATTAGGTACTTAGCAATTTATACTTGCATTGTGTATGTATTATACTAAGAAAAATCTACCTAAAGTCGCAAAATCTGCTAAAAATCAGACTTTCTCTAAGTAATGCTAAAAATCAAAGTATATTCTGTGATCTCTAAAAAAGTGTCTTTTTTAATAATGTTCGAAGTTTCAGATAAGAGTGTACAAAATCTATCAAGGTTACTTTTTTAAATTGCTGGCACCTGACTGATAGAAAACTAAGAGGTATTGTATTTAAAGTTGTTTTATTTTGTTATGAGCATTATAGCAAGCAAAGCAGGGGCCGATTGATTAGTGCACACAATTGTTTTGGGCATGCTAGTGTATCTACATTTAGTCTGTATCAAGTCAACTTACGCGTTTCTTACTCCTTTAAACCAACCATGTCTCCAACTGTCTTTGATGTTTGCTATTTCATTCAATTGGCTCAGAAGACTGTTAGTTTATTCCATATCATTTCCCATAGCTACTGCATAGCTAATGTGCTTCTTTTTCAATCCTTTTTATGGTTAAATATTTATTTTAATCTGTTGGCCGCAAAATATACATTGATTTTTAGCGTTGCTTAGAGAAAGTCCGATTTCTAGCAGATTTAGCGGCTTTAGGTAGATTTTTCCTAGTCCCCTCCTTTTACATCCTTAATAATCCACAATTCCAAGTATATTCATCTTTTTTGTTCCGTCAGAGCATCTTTCTTTGCTAGTACCCCACTTTTAATTAGTATGATTTGAATACTTCAGACAGTAAACACATACAGTAACATGCCACAATAATGATAGCAGTCCAAGAACACGGAAAACAATACTGCTCTTAACATCAGCATAATCCTTTTCAAACAAGAAAACCTTACATTATTTCAACAGATCCAAGTTTTTCAGCATTAACTTTATGCAAATATCAAGTGTAAGGAACACTAATGCTCAGATTTGGAAGTAGAATAAATTTTTAGTATAAACTACATTTTAACAACAAATGATTAGTGCAAACTTCACACGACTACTAGGTGTAGAGAAAACTAACAGTCAGATTCTCAATTCTGATTTTATGTAGAACATTTTTTATGTAGAACCATCAGCACGCAAAATACCTAGAATCTCGCAAAAAGGGCCTTTTTGGTCGATTTTAAGCTTAGAATCAGTCCCTTGGTCCTCCTCGCCCATTTTAGGCACAGCATCTGATGATTCGATTGGTTGATCTTCACAGTTAATAGCATCGTGGTTAGGTTGCCTTTTAATGAAGTACTCTGAACAATATACACCAAGAATTCCCGGATTAAGTGGGTCAGCTCAAAGTCTACTGCACGCCAGCTCAGTTGGTACATCCGCTTCAGGCATGTAGTAAATGCGTGCATCAATGGGATTTTGATGCAACTTTAACCACCACTGCTCAGACAGTTTGTTTCGAATTGGACCAGAAGTAGTTGGCTTTCGTTTCCAGTTTTCATCACTGTGGTCGCTTAGCATTGATTTTGTGTCATCGCATGAGTTAGGCATCTGAATATTTGCTTTTAATTTACATAATTGTTACTGCAGTAAAATGATTAATGATAAGAGCTTAGCTGTAGTTCGAAGTTTAGAGTTTTAGAGTTCCACCTTAATTCGAGGTCTGAGATTATAAGTATGTGACTTATTTTTACGTTGATCATTAGTCAATTGATCTTTAGATTGCTTATTGATCATTGAAGCATTTTTCGACTCTACTAAATTTTTATCAGCTTGTGGAATCTTTTTTAATCGGTTCACATGAATTATATGAGGTTTTACAGCATTTTCACATTTTATAAAAACGTTCGGATAACAACTAGTGTCTGTGACTGTGTACGGCCCTTCCCATGGGTGAGTTAATTTTGTAGTTTGTCCTGGTTTCACAGTAAAATTGTGTTTGTAAACTAAATCGCCTACATCAAATTCAATATTTTTAACTTTTTTATCATATTGTCTTTTTTGCATGATTTGTGAAGTTTCAACATTTTCCTGGGCTATGTTCCAAGATTTTTGCATGAAACATTTAAAATGATAGTAAAAGTCATCTATGTCAATTGTGTACTTGCTCACATGTTTATTTAACACTGCATCAATGGGAAAATTTGGGATGCGCCCATATAATAGAGAAAATGGACTGTATTTAGTGGACTCATGCTTTGCAGAATTATAGGCGAAGTTGACATACGGCAAAAATAAATCCCAATCATCATGCTTTGTTGCAACATACATAGATAACATGCTTGCTAGTGTTCTATTGAAATGCTCAACTAAACCGTCAGTCTGAGGGTGATATGGTGTAGTGTTTATTTTACAAATATCACAAAATTTGCAAATTTCGGCGATAAGAGATGACATAAAATTAGAACTTTGATCAGAAAGAAGTGCTTTTGGAGCTCCATGTCTCAAAATAACCTCATTTAGAAAAGCTTTTGCAGTTTGCTCAGCAGTAACATGTGAAAGTGCAGCCGTCATACAGTATTTTGTCAAATAATCAGCAAAGACAATTATATATTTATCCCTCTTTCAGTTAATGGTAAAGGACCTAAAACATCAGTGGCTACTCGGTCAAAAGGTCCTCCAACTGGAATACTTAATAACGGAGCCAGTGTTAGTGCATGTGGACCTTTTCTACTTAAACATTTGGTACAATTAGTACAATGCTGTTTAATGTCATTATAAAGTCCAGGCCAGTAAAATCTTTCACGTATACGATTATATGTTCGCTGAAAGCCAAGGTGTCCAGCAAAAATGTCATCATGAAAAGCGTGAAGTATTTCTTCTCGCATAGATTCAGGAATAACAATTAAGTCTAACAAACGTTTTGCATGTGGTGGACCATGAAAATGTAAAATGTCATTTGAATAAGAAAACTGATTATACATTAAAACAATCATTCGGGCGAGTACAGAGTCATCTGTTAACTCACAATTTTTAAGAAATCGAATAAGTCCATTGCAGAAAGGATCTTCAAGCTGTTTTTCAGTAATAGTGTCCTCCTCAGAATTTTCCACACCTGACACTATCAAGCAAGAAATCCTTGAAAGTGCATCAGCGTTTAAATGATTCTTTCCTGCTCTATGTCTTATTTCAATATCATATTCTTGAAGGGCAAGCCCCCAGCGTGCAATGCATGGTGAAGGGTTGGGCTTTTTAAGGATATACTGTAAAGCAGCATGGTCTGTAACAATGATCACTTTATGTTCATACAAATAAGTACGGAACTGTTTGACAGCCCATATTACCGCAAGAGCCTCCTGTTTGAACACTGGATAGTTTTTCTCAGCTATTTTTAAGCTTCTGCTTATATAAGCTATCGGATGTTCTCGGCCATTTTGCTCTTGCGCTAATATGGCTCCTATGCCAGAACCTGATGCATCAGTTTGAATGATAAAAGGTTTAGTGAAATCGGGGTACACAAGCACAGGTGCTGAGATGAGAGACAATTTTAAATTTTGAAAAGCTTGTTGACACTTTTCGCACCAATTAAATTTAACATTTTTCATAAGTAAATTATACAAAGGTTCGGCAATGAATGAGAAGTCCTTAATGAAACGTCTATAGTAACCAGCAAGACCAAGAAAACTTTTTAATTTTTCAACGTTTTGAGGTACCGGAAATTCCTCAACCGCCTTAACTTTCATTGTGTCAGCATGTATTCCATCAGCAGAAACAATAAAACCTAAGTAAGTAGTGCTCCGTTGTGCAAACTTACATTTTTCTAGTCGTAATTTTAGTCCTGCCAAGCCAAGTTTTTGCAAGATGAGTTCAATGCGACGTAGGTGTTCTTCGAACGTTCGACTGAAAATCAGAATATCATCTAAATAAACTAAGCAAATGTCCAATTGTAAACCATGCAAAAGAAGATCCATGAGTCTTTGAAATGTAGCAGGGGCGTTGCACAACCCAAAAGGTAAAACATTAAATTTGTATAATCCGTTAAAAGTCGTAAAAGCAGTTTTTTCCTTGTCTTTTTCTGCTACGGGTATTTACCAGTACCCCCAAGCTTGATCAAGTATAGTGAAATAAGTGCTATTGTTTAATGTTTCAAGAATATCATCAATCCGCGGGAGAGGATAGATATCTTTTTTAGTAGCATTGTTAAGTTTCCGGTAATCAACACAAAATCTGTACCCTCCTGTCTTTTTAGGCACCAAAACAATTGGGCTGGCCCACGGACTAAATGAGGGTCGTATGACATTTTTACTTAACATTTTTTCTACTTCTTTTTTAATCACTTCTTGTTGACTGTATGGAACTCGATAGGGTTGTTGTTTTATCGGCGAATTATCACCAGTGTTAATTAAATGATAAACAGCAGACGTTTGACCTAAGTCATTATCATCTTTTACGAAAAGCTTGGAAAATTTATTCAAAAGTTGCAGCAAAGCTTCTTTTTCGCTCTGTTTAAGATCAGAATTGCCTTGAATTTCTTTAATTACAAAATTAGAGTTAATTGAAACATTATCATTTTTTAAATGCTCCAAAAATACACGAACTTGGCCTAATTTTGTATCTTTGTAAAGAGTTAAAGGCTCTCCACTGACATTAAGAACACTAACAGGAATAAACCCGTTCATTGGTGATGCGAGTGAGGCGCTGACAAAAGCAGAACACTTAATCGCTTTATCGTCATATGATTCAAAAATTAAATTTTGTTGACTGTCATATGGTTTACCAATCTTCAAATCAACAAATTTCAGACTTTTCGGTGCTATGATTGTTGTTGACTCTAAAACAGCTACTCCTTGGTGTTTGAGAGGTAATAATAAGTGTCTAGTTAATGGAATCTGATAGCTACCTAAATGTAAAGTGCTATTTTTCCAAGAAAATGTTATACTGTTAAAGCGACAAAGAAAGTCAGTGCCGAGCAGAAAATTAACGGGGCAACATTGAACGACATGAGCTAACAAAATCTCAGGAGATGATGAAGCCTCATAGTCCTTAAATCTCAAAGCTTTCCACACAGATCCCAAAATATTCGCTTCTTCATCATTAGCGAGTGAAACTGATTTTACTAGCAAAGCCATAAGTGATAGCAAAAGTTGATTTTGAAATTCTTGAGAAATTAGCGTGATCTCAGAGCCAGTATCGATTAAAGCTGTGCTGTATAATGAGTTATTTGGTTGCTGAGGATTATAAATGAGAATATTAATTTTTGGAGCTCGCTCTAATTGTTCAGCTTTTAAAGTGATAGGCAGCGATGAAGTTGTCAAAATATTTGCTCTATTTGCATTATTTATTTCCTCGGAATCTGACGGAACCGTGATAAAAGGTCGAAAAGCATTAGCTAAGAAATTTGTGAACTGATTATCTGAATTTGAATGCGGCGTGTTAATTTGTTCATTGACAGCTAGATTTTCAGAAAAAATCTCTTTTTTATTACTTTCCTGTAAAATTGATTTAGTACGCTTCTCCTTGTAAAATAATTTCGAAAATTTACAAAATCGCAAAAAAGGACGACACCAGTTTAATCCAAAAAGTGCTAAAGCAATGAATGCGATGATGAGTAAAACATTCAAAAATAATTGCACTGGTCCGGAAAGTATTTTATCTGCAGCACCAATCACACTATGCGTACCATTAATAAGTATATTCTCAAATGGTTTACTTATGCTATTAGACACTTCAGTGTAAAGTGATCCTGCACCTTTAAGAAAATTGCTCACGATGCTTGGGCTAAGTGATAAACTAGCTGTGTAATTGATAATGCGATTAACTTGCATTTCAACGGCAGAAGCTCGCATCATAAAATTTCTTAATAAAGTGAGTGAGTGAAATTGTTCATTCTCGTGTATATTATGAAAAAGAGGCGTAGCGTTAAATGTATACATTGACCAATTAGCATGCCATGCTACTTCGAGCGGTAAATTAGTTACATGAGTGATCCCAGATAAAGTTCTCCAATTTTTACTTGTTCGAAAAAACCCATGAGTAATTTTAATGCAATCTTGGGTAGGCGAAGAAGTAGTAATGTCTTGTGTACCAGGCAAAACAAATAGCAATTTTCCTTTATGCAAAATAGGTAAAAATTGATAGCAAGTAGTATTATATTTATAGTCCCAAAAAATATGTTCACTGACCACAGGTTAACAGTCCCAAATGATCAAAGCTTGGCCAGCAAAAGCTGCGTGAACATCACGACAATTTAATAAAGCGCGTTGCGCCTATCGTAGCATCAAGTTGCAATAATTGCCAGATGATTTGCAAATAACGATCAGCAGACCTACATAATTCGAGCCAAACATACCGAAAATTTTGCATTTCTAAATTTCTGATTTTTGTAAAAAGAAATTGCAGTTTCGAGTTGACTGGATCGCTGTCAAAAGTAAAATGCTCCGGTGAATTATTATGTGCAGCAAGATGTTCCGAAAATTGCAGCAAAACGCCTTGTGCAGTCTCATATGTATTTTGTAGATAACATTTATTAGTTTCACGAACAAGTGTAAAAGCCCCTTGAACACTTTCAACAGTTACATAGTCGTCTGAAATTTGCGCATAGTAAGTGCCTATTTTTGTAAATTGACAAACACTTTTAAAATAAACATCGTGCCAAAATAAAGTAACAAACTCAGTCATACAGAATCCGTGCAATGCTTTACAACCACCTGTGTCTCCCAAGTCACTGAGTATCGAAACCCCATCATAAGACGACACAATACCTATTTCTACAAAGAAGTTAGTCTGTGAAAAGCAATAATCTTTGCAGCAATATTTGAAAGAGACGGACAAAGTCTGGTTTGTAGACCATAAGCTATGATGCAAATCAAAAAGTTTTTGTCCTTTGTATTCTTTTATTTTCCAAGCAAGCTTGCAGTCTAACAGTGAAACGGCTTGCTGATTCGAAAAGTCAGAGATGATACCCTTAGAACCAAAAAAACTTTGATAAGTGCAAATGGTACGTGTTCGCTGATAACATTTCACTGCAGTGGCTTCAATAGGTTTGCTACGCGGTGCCCAAATATTTATTTTAGCTTTTTTAGCTAATGAGTCAAAAGTATCTGGCAAAACACAGTGAACTTTTTGAGGTACAGAAAGTGCATGCCCATTTCTATGTGTTCCACATGCGTAAAAAGTATCAATGTTCGGATTCTCTAACAAATTTACACACGTAATTATTGATAAATAAAACAGCAACATGTACAAAAAATAGAATGTTTTGATAAACGGGTACCCGAGTATTTTATTTGCGCGCTTTATGTGGTGCCATGAAATAAAATTAGAAAACTCTGTCGATAGTGAATGAGGAAGAGAGGCATCCCAGCTAGAATCACCTAGTAATGAGGAAAAATATTTATTTTCATCATAAGTCAAAACGAATAGGCTACCACCTTCCCTCTCTGCTCCTTCCAGACTAGGGCTGGGTACAATATCATTTGGGTTCATAAAAAAAATATTGTCGACAGAGCCGAACGAAATTAAATTCGTCCTCATGGAAGGAAATAATTCAGCAGGGTAAGAATTGAGTAATTGTGGATCATTACAGTTAAATGGATCAAAATCATGTTGATAAGTCTCAGTGGTTCCCTGCTCAGGGTTGGCTCCCTCATCTTCCGCATGACCTACCGTTGTGACACTTGCTTGCTGCCTAGGAACACAGGACCTATGTGTAGACAGTTGCAAGTTGCTCTGACGATCATTGCGCGACTGATATCGATTATTATTGTTAAATGATTGAAAATTCGAGGAATTATTGCGCCGAGTTGAATCATTAAAAGGCGATGAATTATTAGTAAACTGAAAACGAGGCGAGTAATTAGTTGATTGTAAAGAACGAAATTTTTGCCTACAATTTTCAACAGAATGTCCTGTTCGACCGCAAAAATTACAAAACGGTAAATAATGTGCACTGTCTCTAAAAGGTCGATTTGAATTTTGAAAATTATTCGGGTGAAATGACTCACCGAAATTCATGCGATATTGCAAACCAGGGTTAAATTTATTCTGAAATGAATTCGTGCTATATTTTTGAACAGCATTTTGATTGTCAAATGAGTCTTTTTTGCATTTTTGACAAATAAAGTTATTATTTTGACGTTCAGAATTGTGAAAAGTCGGATTGCCAGCAAAAAGGCTAGATGAACTTGCTTGTTGCTCCTCATACGCCTGATTCACTTCCTGCTTATAAGCCTCAGTGACTGCTTCCTCAAATGTTTTAGGCGACGCATTACAAACCCATATTCTTAATTTAGGCGATAGTTTAGAGATGAAATGGCTCTTAACGAAATCATTTTCATCATGACCGGTCCAGCCAGGTTGCGCGCGTTTAGCAAGACGTCTGATATCAGCAGCGTACTGTATAACTGATTCATTAGTTAACTGATGCCTCGCTACGAGCTGATCGCGCTTAATGTCGATATGTTGATTATCGGGAAAGCGATTATGAAAATATTGAACCCATTCAGCCCAAGAGTTAAGTGCAGGCTGTCTTTGCGCTAGATCATGATAAAACGTCAGTGCAGCTCCTTTAAGATAAGTTGAAAGTAAAGCGATTTTTCTTTCGTACACAGAAGCTCCTGCCAAAATTGCTAAATTAGTAAATTGTTTCTCCCACTCTCCCCAGTTTATATCACTGTCACCAGAAAATTGAGCAAGAGGCGGAGATGAAACAAATGTGACTGGTCTCTGATCATATAATTCTTCAATTTTAGAAACAGTTTGTTGTAAAAGTGCTATTGCAGCTGCATCCATTTCTTTTTTAATAATATCAGTATTTTTAATTTTTTTAGCCTTTTTACTAGTTATGTTAATTGTGTTAGCAACTGAAGAACGATCACCAAACGAAAAACTAGCTCTAGATCTCAATTTATCAGTAATTATACCTGATTTCGCTTGCTCAGTCGCTTCTGCAATCAATTCTTCGTATTCGTCAGACAGCGAAATTCTTGAAGCCGTCGCTAGCTACGTATATTAAATTAAATGCGACCGACAGGCTTGAATAAGCAAAGTTGCAATATGAATTTGTTAAAAGTTAAAGAAGCATCCGGCGTACATGGCACCACTTGTAGAAAATACGTTGATGGCAGTTTGGTAGAATGCGGGTTCTTATAGTGTATTACAAAGTTAACTGATATCTTTATTATGGCTTTAGTCAACTGAATATAAATATAAGGGTAGGTTGTTTATTAAGCAGAGTACACGAACGGCGGTCGGAAAAACGTGAATACTGAACCAAAATACTAAAGCAAATATAATTTTATAATAATTATTAGCGCTGCGTGGTCATACGCAGGCCAAAGTTCAGAAGATCACGAGCTAGCTGACGCACGAGCGTAGGATGCTAAAAGATGAACTACAAAATATGCAATGACGCACATTCAAAGTTCCGAGCGAGAAATCTTATTACATAATCTTATTTTCGAATCTTTATAAAAACTTACGTTAAATATTCTCTAAAATGCTTTTCGTAAAATGTTCTATGAAGAATTCATAATGTATAACGCATACATTGCAAATCAAGATGTAAAATGATTTCACTTTCGTTACAGTACTTTTTAATTTCTGTGGTAAAACTCGAACTGGACATGCATTAGCTATACCAGATCACACAGAATGTATTCCACCGGTAGTGAATTTGAGCTCGCATAAAATGAAAATCGATGTTTGGGTACCTAAGGATACACCTTATATAACTGAGGCTGTAAAATGTTACATTCGTAATCGCACAGTTTGCACAAACACAGGTTTCTTTAATAGTAAAGGCATAGTATACGACCAAATAAGCACACAACATGTTTCAGCTCTAGGATGCGAGGAAGCATGGCAGACTAAATGGTGGGAATCCGAGGCACTTCTTTCCTCTGAGCATGGATTTTGGTCAACAAATAACAGTCTCAATATCGAATTCACATGGTGTTGTCGTGATTTTTGTAAAAGTGCAATTAACTTTTTCATGGAACTAGGAACTGTAGGGACTACAGATGGAGTCACACTAAGCTCTGACTTAGGAGATGTAGGTGGATGCCACCCACAGATAGGTAAATGCTTAATCAGAGATGCCGTTATATTTTGGAATTCATATCCGTTGCGCACTACATGTAAATATGAGAAATTAGGAACACACATTGCTGAAGTGAATTTTCCTTTTCTTATAATTAGAAAACTACAAATAGGTCTCACTCTCACTCAAGAAACACACAAATGCGGACTTATCAGTACCTTTAAAACTGCACAAGGCTTACTCGTAAAAATTATAATGAGTAGAGATAGTTTTATGATTAGACAACTTTTTAGTAGACTACCTTTTCAAAACAGCACAAAAACATCACTCAAAAATGAAACATATCGTTTCAAGTCTGATCCTATGAATGCTAAACTTCAGTACCTTAAAGGAAAAATACTAGAAATTGAACAAGCAAATTTTTGAGAAGTTTGGTTTGAACTTTGTAGGTCATCTCAACGCCAGTTAGACATAATAAAGCAGATCATGAGAATTGACCCAACTGCAGGAGCTAGAATTTTGTTAGGATGCACAGACATACATGCATTATTTACTGGGGATGTTCTTATGATTTGGGAATGTAAAAAATTAAATAGCTCAAAAATCTTTGGGACTATCAAGTAAATGACACATGTTATGAAGAACTACCCGTCAAAATTAATTCAGACTTATATTTTGTTGCACCCGGGAGTTCAGACATTATAAAATATTCTAATAAAATTCCTTGTAAAGACAGAATTAAAGGAATTTTTGGTAAAGGAGACTTTTTTCGAACACAACAAGGCTCTACGCACGTCATGCACATCCCACTTCAAGTAGCTTGGTCTAAAAATTGGACCATGTTCACATTTGATTCACCACCACTCTCTCTGGATAAGGTTAGTACGATAGCAAGTCAGGAAAAAACACATACACAATTTAGCAGGAAAAATTGAATGTATCATGTCTTATACGGCTCAACTTTCTGGAAAATCCTGATACCGTTTATCAAATTCTAGCAGGCACAGGCACCGCATTAAGTAATGTAATGGATAGAAATGAACGGAGAGTAGAATGTATTTTAAGTGCTAGCGTAAATGATGCATCAGGGGCAGTGACTAATTTACTTAAGGGAGCCCACCAAATTTTAATTAACATTTCAGTTTTTGTTTTCATTATTCTCCTTCTCAGTGCCACAATATATTTTGTTTATCGTAAAATTCGTAAACAGTGTCAAACAAGGACTTACCGATGAGCATTTAAGCAAGCATTAAGAGAAGACATTGAGCTTAAGCCGATGCAAACTATCCCAAAAGCGCCAGAAATCACAAATTTACTGACTGAACCTAAAACACATGAGCAGAAAATTAGCGCTAAAAAGTCAGCACCCGTAGGCTCACGTTTCAAAGACTCGTTACAGAATTTTGTTGGTCTATTGCTACGCTCAAAACTTTCTCCAATTAATGATGATTGTATTATTAGGATACCAGCTATTAAAATTAAATTAGGCCAAACTGAAGTAATAGCATACATTGATAGTGGCAGCAGCAGTTTCCATATTAAGTAAGCAGGCTTTTGATTATCTAAACAAACAAGGAAATTATAAATACGCAGTTAAGGAAGCAAATCTAAGTTTATTTTGTATGACTGGCCATGAATTAGTGATAAGACAACAAGTAACAATACCATTCTCTGTAGGATCACATTTAGTCAGTACCAGTTTTGGTATTTATGATATCAAAACTTCAAACAAGCCTAACATTGATTGTCTACTAGGATGTGACACACTGAACCAGTTTGAGACGTTTTCATTAAATCTAACCAAAAACACCCTAAAGGTGAAAGATAAAATATTGTTCTTATTAAAAAATGAAGACATGTTACATGTTGGTACGCCCTGGCGAATAGAAAAACCGGATCCATTAAATAAGGACCTATCCGCAGGAATTTCTGACCTAACTCTCATAGATAAAGTTGATTTAAGAAAATCAAAATTCTGTAAGAACCGTACCAAGCACATACGTCTTTTAGCGTTAAGCGGTAATAGTTTTGCAGTTCCACCTTGTATTCACATTAAAGTTAATGAACACACTGTGGAAGGCATCATAGACACAGGTGCAAGCCTTTCAGTCTTATCTCTAAAACTTGCAAAACATCTAAACATAGTTAAAAATATAAAACCACTAGAATCCGTAATTAAGAGTGCAAGTAATAGTCCATTACCCGTATTAGGCTCTGTTTGGGTTCAATATTTGCTTAGGTACTCGCATAGAATTGCTAGAGATTTATATATTAGAGAATAGTTCATTTGACTTGATAATTGGAACCGACTTTCTGACACACTTTCAAAATGTTAATTTTAATTTTAAAAATAATTGGATAACATTTGATAATCACATGACTAAATTCACACGTGAGATAAATTCTGGCAAATTAGAGCACAGTAAGGTCACTCTCAGTACTAATATTGTAATACCCGCAAGGTCAGTTCTAAACATTAATGCGCTTATACCTCAAAAATTTGAAAATAACCTAACACTTTCTTTTGAACCGAATTACAAAATGATTGAGAAAACAGGAGTCACGCCTTTTGCATCTCTCACAAAAACAATGGATAATGAAATTTTTGTTCAGATAATCAATCCTTTAGCGATTGAAACTGAAATTGTATAAAGATTCTGTAATAGGTTATGTGAATAAAGTTTTCCTAGAAAATACTGGAAATATGGAAGACACAAAGCACTTAAAGACAACTGAGCGTCGCTCTATATCTAAAGTAGGTCACATAAATTGGGATGCTGTCATCTGTAAAAATTCTCTGACTCAATTTCAAATAGATAACCTTAAAGATTTTCTTTTGCAGCACCTTGACATGTTTGTAAAAGATGATCATGACATTGGTAAAACTGGCCTTGTTTCTCATAAGATTGACATGGAAAACAACGCACCAGTCCGCAGCTATCCATATAGAGTACCATTTAGCGATCGGGCAAAAATTGTATCACACATAAACAAAATGTTAGAGGCTGGGATAATAAGCCCCTCAACTAGCCCTTGGGCCAGTCCCATTGTCCTTGTTAAGAAAAAGGATGGTAGTGATCGATTTTGCGTAGACTATGGTAAACTTAATAAAATCACAAAAAAGGACACCTACCCATTACCACGTATTGATGACATTCTTGACACGATTGGTAAAGCAAAATGGTTTTCAACGTTAGATCAAGCATGGGGTTATTGGCAAATCCCGGTGGAACCCGCTGATAAAGAGAAAACCGCCTTTACCACTTTCAATGGATTATATGAATTTAATGTATTACCTTTTGGATTATGTAATGCTCCAAGCACCTATCAACGACTTATGGATGTAATCTTACATAATTTACAGTGGAAAATCTGTTTAGTCTATTTAGATGACATACTCGTGTTTTCTAGCACTTTTGATGAGCACATAGCCAATCTCAAGCAAGTTTTTAGCCGTCTTAAATCTGCAGGACTAAAACTTTGTCTAGAAAAATGTGCATTTTGTAAAACAACAGTCAAATTCTTAGGACATGAAGTAACAACCAAAGGATTAAGACCAGATGAACTTAAGGTTAAGGCCATAAAAGATACAAAAGTACCTAGTAATGTTGATGAGATCCGCACTTTTCTTGGCTTGGTATCTTATTATCATAGATTTATACCTAACTGCAGCAAAATAGCGTCACCATTAAGTAATCTTCTAAGAAAGAATAAAGAATTTATCTGGGATAACGTATGTACTAAAGCATTTGAGACACTGAAAACAGCATTAGTCACAGCACCTGTTCTAAAGCTACCAGATTTTTCAAAAGATTTTTATTTACAAACCGATGCATCTTCTTATGGCTTAGGCGCCGTACTTAGCCAAACACATGATGAAAAAGAACACCCTATCGCATACATCAGTAGAACTTTAACTAAAGCTGAAAAGAATTATTCTACAACTGAATGAGAAGCATTAGCTATAGTATGGGCAGTAAAAACTTTTCATCCTTACATCACTGGACATACCATACACATACAGACTGATCATGCCCCTCTGTTAGGACTTTTTAAGAAATATAATCTCACTGGACGCTTAGCTCGCTGGCAAGCCACTATGCAACAGTTTCAGTATGAACTTACATATAGACCTGAATCTAAGCATAAGAATGCAGACACATTATCTCAAATATGCACTATACAAGCTGACTCTGAGAATAAGACTATAATGGAAAAACAGAGAGCTGATCCCATTCTAAAATTCTTAATTGAATATCTTGAAAATGGAACAGTACCTGAGCACAAAATCTCTAAGGATCATATTATTCATAAATCGAGATATTATAAATTAATTGATAATTGCCTCTATCGCCAAAATGATAGATTAAAAAACGTCTTTACCTTAGTTGTTCCAAGTTTGTTAAAACAAGAAATTCTTGAAGCATATCATGATGACGTACTTTCTGGGCATTTTGGTTTTGATAAAACCTATGAAAAAATCAAACAAAAATATGTTTTGGGAAGGAATGATTTATGATATCAAAAAGCACTGCCAGGAATGCTTAGGCTGTGCAACAAAAAAGTCACCACACCAAAAAGCACCAGCATCTTTATGTCCGCTGCCTGTAGAAGGACCATTTGATAGAGTAGCGACCACACATGGGCATGGGAGGGTTTGAGGGGTATGCACCCCCAGAAAATGAAATACCCCCCCCCCAGAAATCAAAATACTGCACCCAGAAAATTTTTTTTGCTTTTTTAGCAATTTTTTGATGCCATTGGATAGAGCTTGATAAGAAATGTCAAAAAATGGTGTTTTTTTGCCATATGACCATTTTTTGACCTTTAAAAATTTTTTAACCCCCTCAGAAATTTTTTCAACCCCCCCCCTAGAATTTTGGTGCTGCCCACCTATGGTAGCGACTGATATCCGATGACTTACTTAGGTAATAAATATGTAATAGTTTTTACAGATTATCTGACAAAATGGGTTGAATGTTGTCCAATACCTGACTGCACTGCAAAATCCACTGCACAAAAATTTATAGAAGGCATCTTATGTAAACATTCAGCACCTAAGCAATTACTTTCTGATAGAGGTACAAATTATATGTCAAAACCACCTAATGAAATTTGTGAACTTTGTAATACAAAAAAATCAATACTAAGGCCTATCATCCTCAAACAGATGGGCTTGTAGAGAAATTTAATCACACACTCGCTAATATGCTTTCAATGTATGTTAGTCAAAATCAAAAAGACTGGGATGAGTTTTTGCCTAACGTCACTTTTGCCTATAATTCAACTTTTCAAACTAGTACCAAGTTCAGCCCTTTTGAATTGCTCTATGGGCGTACACCTCAATTACTGGTAGATATAGCTCTTAATTTCAAGCCCTCACGTTACATCATAGACTTAGATGATTATGCAATAAGTTTTAAGCAGTATCTTTCTAACGCATGGACTATAGCTAGAGCAAACATTCAGCATGCACAACATTTGCAAAAGTTGCAGAACAACAAAAAGGTTAAAAATGATAATTATAAAATTGGTGATCTAATAATGGTGTATAATCCATCTACTCAAGTAGATAAAACACATAAGCTTATGCATTTGTGGCACGAACCATATAAAATTAAGAGCATAAGATACCCAATCCTCTCTCTCAAAAATGGAAATGGAAAATTGTTACCCAACTTTGTACACATAAATCGTACTAAGTTATATAAGCAAGACGCAGGCACTGATATACTAACTTTATCCTCGGACACCAATAAGTTTAACTCCAAAATATCTAAGTTATCCAACTCAAAGCTAAACCAACATGCTTATAATCTAAGAAGAAGGGTAGTCGCCCCACCAAATGCACTTAATTTGTAGAATTTGAAGATAAAAATCACATTCTCAATTCCAATCACAATCTCCTTACAGAGTATGTAATGTTTAACGTTATAGTGATTTCCTGACACTTCTTAGGTAAAAGCACAATGTCTGCATCACAAACCAATTCCACATCAACTTCTGATTCCTTTGCTTCCACCACTGAGAACTGGAAGCAACACACAACACCAACACCAGAGGAAATGCAGCTTCCCGCCAATCTCCTGGAGCAGTGGGCAATGCGCTTTTGTCGGCAAGCCGGCACACTTTGACTTTTCCTGGTCCCTGATTAATTGCTGGCCGACATTGCATGTCAGGTGCTGACAAGGATCATGCCCTTCCTGGCATATTGGCTGTTGCGACTGATGCAAAAGAGGCAAATGTCGAAGAACATAGGCATCTCACGATTTTTTGCCCAGATGGATTGACTCCTCAGGTGGTTCACATCACTACCTGATTGAGTTACTGACCAACCCCAACATATTCTTCATTAGGTTTAACTTCCCCAGAAGCCTTGGCTGCCTCAACCACCGATTCTAACATGGTACCATCAACCTCAACATCAGGCAGAAGTTGGAGGAATTGGAGAAACTCGATCGCCTCCCAGTTCCACTTTAATAGCGCCACCAACATCTGTGCCTTAGCTCAAGATGTCTTTTGTCTGGACCCAGAGGTAATTAAAGATCTACTCAGCAACAACGGGGCTATCTCAACACTACTTTGGGCTGGGCTGTGCTTCAATATATTTGCGCTAGCTGATCAGTCAAACAAGGAGATCCATGGCACCGGAGTCAAATGGCCGACCCGTAAGGTTTGGCAGGCCACACACCCATCATTTCTAAAGTCACCACCACCGAGCACTGCTACATCCGCCCAAAGACCAGATCCAACTCCTACGGCCCACAGTTGACCAACAACACCAAACACCCCTCCGCAACACCTTAAAGTACCAACAACACCACTTCAATGCCGCAGCCTCTTAGCCACTTCTGTTTGGCCGCCACTACTACCACCTCAAGCAACTGTCGATAGCCGAACCATCAATGTTAAGCCTCACTTTGGGCGTCTCATCCAAGAAATGGTGACCAAATTCAGTGCCCGTTTCTACAACTGTCTGGATGCCCATTGGACGGCAAATCATGAGAACTTCATTGAGCAGTGGAAGCATAAGCTACATTGCAAATTTGCCATGCCACCCGCGGAACTCCAGGCTAAAGAAGCTCAAATGAAGAAGGTGATCGAATACTGCATCAACGCCAAAGCCGCAGGAGCCAGAAGCAGGCAAAATTAAACAGAGTATACATGATTCGGTAATTACACCACCCTCTCCTTTCACCCCAAAGTCCATTTAAAGGGGGAGGTATGTAATAGAATTTATTTAAGATAAAATAACCTACAATAAACACATAATATTATCAAATTATTTTTGTACCCTAAGGCTATTATTTTAACTCAAATATTATCAGACTACTTTAATCTTTGTAATTTTGGAAGACATACATCAAATTCAAACAGTCTGTTGTAACGCAGCTTCAGCATCCATTTACAGTCTACTAATTGCATGTGAACTCCCTAAAATCTAGTCAGTACAAAGGCAAGCCACCTCCAAACGCACGTGGAGTCATTAATTTACCATTTCCGTTTAGCACACAAACATACAAACTCAACCTCCTAAAGTATCCAAAAAGGCACGACTAGTTTTGGGCCCCAAGGCCTTTTGTCTCGTATAAAAGTTCTCCCCAACAACCCTCGGTAGGACTCTCTCTCTCGCCAGCATCGATTTTATACGTATTGTCGCACTATTGTTATCTGCCGCCTCTTATTATTATTCCAATTCCTACTGTTTTTTATCATTCTAAATAAAATTCCTAATGACACAGGCCAATCCTATTCCAGGTTAATCCAGCTTAATTGGCACTTTTGCTGCTGTAGATATCACTGTCAATGTCTTTTTGGCCCCCAGCTGTCATACTCAATCCCTTTGTTGTTGGTTCTATTTATTTTTTGGCCACCAACTCAATTAGCTTATCAATCTTGCTTGCAATTTCTCTGGCTTCTCAAGGAAATAATTGGCTAAGCAACATGGTTAGGGCATCATCTTGCTTTTCCCCAATAAAATATGCTTGATCTTTTTGTACAAATGAAAATATTGATTCATCGTAGACATCCATACTAAGCAAGGCATCCAAGGCTGTGTAATTGAGTTGTTTTTTGGTTACTCTTAGAGACCTTTGCATCAAATAAGTGCTTTCAAATTGACTGCATTCCAGGACAAATAATATCTAGGTCATATGAAATTTTAGGTACCCAGCAGCCCTGGCAGATGCTCAAGTTTGAAAGCCATACACAAAGATTTTAAAGTTGATTTATGATGCAATAGGAATTGGCCTGAACATAAACTGACTCCAACTGGCCATCAGTATTTGTTAGCTCCAATAAGTCATTGTAAACATTGAAGCAACTCCGCTGAATATTTGGGCTCTGCAACATTTCATGCAAACACAATTGTAGATGACTCATTTTTAATAAGTCAAACACAATTATACTGCCATCCGGATGTGCAGCCTGCACCAATCAAACAGATGCACCATGCTCACACATGGGCGTAAACCAAAAGACCCCCTTCCAGAAATCAAAAGACCCCCCAGAAATCAATTTTTGAAATTTTTTTTGTTTTTTTCGCAATTTTTTGATGCCAATGGATAGTGCTTGATGAGAAACGTCGAAAAATGATGTTTTTATCGCCATATCACTGTTTTTAAGGCCATTTTTTGACCTTCAAAAAATCGTGGACCCCCCAGAATTTTCTTGCTGCCCACGTATGACCATGCTGCTCAGGCCTGCAATACACAACAATAAGAAATGATTAAATTTTGTCAGGCCATGTGATCCATGGACTCAAACATGACATCTATCCATCAGGATGATCATCCATCATTTATAATTTGAAGTTGATTGCTAGTACTCCTTGTCAAATTAAGTCATTCAGCAAAAATTGACAGGCCTTGGCACATGATAGGTTGGACGGAGCAACAAGATATTCCCATTAAATGGCTCTGGTTCAAAATTGTTATCATAAAATTCCTGCATTTCAGTGCTGATATTTGTTGACTGCATGACACTTCTCCAGTTCCTCATTTTTAAAAAAAATAATTACACATCACAACCATAATGATAATAAATATGCATATACAGAGTATATGATTTTCCCAGCATAATCTCTTTTAAATTCTAATTTGCTGTGCACACTAGTATTTTTTCTTTTGTAGCAGAATTTGAATTTTCAGTAATTTTGTGAGAAAATGTGTTTACAATAATCCTAGAATCAAATTAAACACAACTTATATACACATTATATCATATAATCATTTTTTAACGTGATTTTTAATTTGACTAGCACACATGCATGCATACAATTAAGATAAACGACTTTTATATAACTATTTACATAAATTTGATTTAATTTATTGATTTAAATTATGAAAATTATTTTATTTCAATATGAACTTCTATGATTAATTTTTTGATTGGATTGATAGTTCAAAACCCTTTATTATGGGCCGTCCGGAAAACCGGATGCAACTTTGATGGCTCACCGCAGCCAAAATATAGTAGTAAGGAGTGTGATCCTGCAAACTAAGATACTTCATAGGTACTTAAACTTAATTGCTTATGCACTTTTACCACGAGCAATTGCCCTGGGTGCCCGCCTAGCTCAAAGCACAAGGGTCTCTATGTCGCGGGGGTACCCCGTAGCATTGCCTGGGATTATTTTGAAACCTTGATAACTTTGTACCTATTTAGATTGCACGAAAACAAAAAATCATCAAATATATGCGTTGCAGATAAAAAATTACTGTGGCATTTTCAACCCTGGAACAGGTGATACCTTGTGGCCCTTAATTAAGGGTTAATGATTAATTCTAAAATTTGTTTATCTCTATATATTTTTATGCAAATTGAGTTGTCTATTAGCTGATGTTTTCTGTATTCATTCCATTATAGTGGTTTTTTACAGGTTCAATGGAATTTAAATGCACCCACTCTTCTATTGCTTAATTCTTTTTCAATTTTATTAGTAGTATACCATGCGTCCCTAGGGTATCAATGTTATAACACACACAGTGTTATAAGATAGGCAGATCTGCGCCCTGGCCCAAAATCAAGGTTGCCCCAGGGCGCAAATGGCTGGGTAGGGCCTTCCCAAGCCAACCCAGTGGAAGGTAGTTGAAGTTGAGGGTGGGAGACATACCTGACCTGCCCGCCCAGGGCCAGGGGAGGGGATACAATAACCCAGAGGGTTATTACCATACATGGGCAGCAAGAAATTTCTGGGGGTGCAAGATTTTTTTGAAGGTCAAAAAATGGCCTTAAAAACGATGGTATGGTGATAAAAACACCATTTTTCGACGTTTCTCATCAAGCACTATCCATTGGCATCAAAAATTGCGAAAAAAGCGAAAAAAAATTTTCAAAAATAGAATTCTGGGGGGGGGTATTTTGATTTCTGGGGGTATTTTGGTTTCTGGGGTGCATACCCCCCCCCCCCAAACCCCCCCCCCCCCGCACGCCCAGGTGTGGTTATTACCCAGGGGGTTATTTTTGAAGAGGCGCAGGTCAAAAACTAGCAATTGGATCGGGCTCAAAATTTCAGAGTATGTTAAGTATATGTTAGGTATAGTATGTACAGAATTGTAGCCGCAAGCTACAGTATACCAGCATTAGTTTACACTTTTGCATATAGGAACGTAAATCAAGAACCAATAGCCGGATTTTGTTCAACTTTTCACGAAATGATTTATATAGACGAGGCATGCTATGTACAGAATTTCAGCGTGCAGTCTACAGTATTCCAGTTTACTTTACACTTCCTTGTATAGCACTATATTCCAAGAATCACTAGCCAGATCCTGATCAAATTTTCAGGATATGATGTATATAGGTAAAATATGCTATGTACAGAATTTCAGCACGCAGTCTACAGTATACCAATTTACTTTACACTCTCTTGAATAGCACTATATTTCAAGAACTATAGGGCGGATTTTGCTCAAATTTTAAGAGTAGGGTGGGTTTGTGTGGCATGTGTCATCTTATTGTTATCAGCATATAATCTACAGTATACCAATTTACTTCACACTTTCTCAAATAGCACTATATTTCAAGAATCACTAGCCAAATCTTAATCAAAGTTTCAGGATATTATGCATATAGGGAAGGCATGCTATGCACAGAATTTCAGCGCACAGTCTTCAGTATACCAGTTTACTTCACACTTTCTCATATAGCACTATATTCCAAGAATAAGTAGCTGGATTTTGTTCAAATTTTCAGGATATGATATATAAACCTTAGCTGTGCCATGTACTAAATTTTAGCGCACAACCTACTGTATGCTGATTTTTTATTTACACTGTCTTTAAAATGCTTGATTTTTCAGCAGTACTTGTCTAATGATGCCATTAGGGGTTATTTTTGCCCAAAAATAAGCAACCAGTATAGGCAAACATTGCTCAAATTTAATTATCAAGCTACTTTGAGCTTCTCAAAGTTTATCAGAAAACACCTGAAAAAGGGCAATCTTTGCCTGCTGTTCAACTAGTGGGAATTTTTGAACCCTGAGCTAGGCTTTACTTTACAAACCTCCACACAAAATGCATTAATGAATACGTAACTTCATCCATGTCATCAGTATTGATCTGAAAATTAGCAAAGTTTGGAATATTTTTTGTAAAGTTTGGAAAATTTTTTGCAGAGTTTGGAAAGTTTTTTGTTGAGTTTGGAAATTTTTTGTAAAGTTTTAAAAAATTTGTTGCAAAATTCAGAACTTTTGCTATTTAAAATGGCATTTCTCATGTATTGCTGAAACTATTTTATATGCAATGTGCAACTTGTGTTCTAGTTTTGCACCAGTAAGAATCATTTTTCCACTTGTAAACAGCAAAAAATGCTACATTTCGAAATTTGTATTCTAAACTAGAAAACAATTCTACTTTGTACATGCATTTCCCATTTACCATCTCATAAAATTTACATAGATTAATATGATACCCCAAATAAGCAGAACCCACAAAGAGGTGGCATTTGCTGATTTCTGAGGTTATTAAAATCATTCTTAAAGTGATTGAGAAAAATTTTTTTTAGTGATTTCAGTGATTCGAATTGAAGAAATACGGTATAATAAGCACAAAGTTGGCATAAAACTTAAGACTAATTTCAGCAAAATTTGATATGAGTCTTGTGACTTAAGTAAACAATGCATAAAGATTCCGAGATTTCTTTGAGCATACAATTAAAAACCGCTAAAGCTGTTCAAGTTGCGTACCTATGGAGGTGAAGTTATTGCACATAACGGTGACAAGCTAAAGTATAGCTTGAAGGCTGCGTATCTGCAAGAATAAACATGAAAAAGATGAAATAATCCAAAGTAACTGAATTTTGCACATATAACTTCCTAAAATTCAACAGTATTCATGCAGAGTTTAGAAACTGTCTGATTAGAAGATTTTGGGTATGCTTGATTCTTTACAATTTCCTATGTAAACACATGATTTTATTGATTAAAATTAAAGAACAAGTGCTCGTGATTTTTGTCTTATTGGTTTAATTGGAAATTGCTTTTAAAATAATATTTGTTAAATACAATAGAAGAATATGTGCTACACGAGTTTTAATTGTTTTTGTATAAGGCTCTTGAGAGTTATATTCTCTCAATATGCTAACAATATTTTTGATCTAGGTGAACAAATTTTTGTATTTTTTCGAAAAATTTTTTTAAAGTTTGGAAAAGTTTTTGTAAAGTTTGGAAACTTTTTTGTAAAGTTTGAAAATTTTTTGTAAAGTTTGGAATATTTTTTGCAGTTTGGAATTAATTTTGTGTGCTTAAGCATAGGACTTTTGTAGAGTTTAGAAATTTTTTTGTAAAGTTTGGAATTTTTTTGTAAAGTTTAGAAATTTCTGTCTAAAGTTTGGAAATTTCTTTGTAAAGTTTGGAAAATTTTTGTAAAGCTTGGAACATTGTTTTAAGATTTGGAATATTTTTGTGGAAGTCGGAACAAAACTTGTAAAATTCAAAACAAAGCTTGTAAAAGTCATACGAAAGTGTTATAAATGTTCAGATATCCAAATTCAGCCACAATTAAAGGGGTATATCTGCCCAAATTGCATCCAAAAGTCCTTGTTTTTATTGCCTAAGTTAATAAGGCAAGTTGTAGAGATAAGTATACTGTTAGGCATCTGAACAGAAATTTGTATTTGTGAGGCTGCATCATCTGGCTTATTGGGAAGGTGTACCATGATATCAAGCTAGTATTGCACTGTGCACTTAAAATTTTGCTTCTTAATTGATAACGATCATGATAAAGCTAGCCTAAGCACACACCAAATGTGCCAGAAATACTCATATTGTATACACAAAACTATTCAAATTCCACACTTTATTGTGATAGCTTGTGCTGCACGAGTTAGCTTACTTGTATTAAAACCTGCAGCATTAAGTGAGCAATTTAGCAAAATAACCAGCATCAGGCTGTAAGTGTTTTGTCTGTATCATAAAAAACATTATATTAGTACAAGTTTGTTATGGCATAGTTTCCCAAGGTCAAAACTATAAGGAAAGGGGTACAGTCCTGAAATTTGAGAACACTAATTTAGAGTTTTACCCATTTTTTGCGATTGAAATCTGAAAAATGATCAAAACATCCTATACAAAAGCTTATAATGCAGAAAGCTGCAATTCTTTTATCCAGTTCTGACTAGTTTTGTCATCTTTGTAAGTTGATAATATAATAATTCATTGCAAATTTTGACTTTTAAGCTCATTTGAACTTCATTCTAGTCATTTTATAGGTTAAAACAGAAATGTACTACTTGGCGTGACGGTTCGCTAAAATTGTCTAACAGTGTTTAACCCTGAGGAAGGGGGATTCCCCCGATAGAAGGCAGTGCTTCTCCTGCTGCTATGATGCACCCAAAAATAATGTGATGCTTAAAAAGAAGAGAAGCATTTATCTGCAGAATATATGTGAAAATGGACTATTTTCTATTATATCATTCAAGAGTCAATAGCAGGCATCATATAGTTGAGTCAGCCAGTAAAACAAACTGGGCAGTGCATACTGCACAATACTGACAACATATGCTTGACGTCAACAAGGTGGAAGTTTTAGTTAGTAGGGTGTTTGAAGGATGTCAAAGGATTTTTTAGTGAAGCTACATGGTCCTTGTCCTGTAAGATTGACTGACGTTTATACAGAAAATGTATCTTGTCTGCACAATCCAACTAATACTTTAAAGCTGCACCCTAGAACTCAGGGCATTTAGGAACTATAACATGATGAGAATCGAAATTTTCAGTAGTCAGTGTTGCAATTAATCAAATTTACTGAGGTATTGTTGATCTATTTGTGTAGCATAGCCTGCTGTACAGACTGTTTTAGATAAAATTGCTCTAAATATCAGAAAAAGCAGTGTGCATTAACTGTTCTGGTCAATTTTTGCAAAAAATGATTCTCTTGTTATTTTTCTCACAAGAAGGTACAATGCACACTGCTCACATGAGCAGTCCTGCATGCCTGAAATGGAATCACATTGCACTGCTGATCAAAAGCTTAACAACTACTTATCCTGCATGAGCCAAATATGCGCTGATCAGGGTGCTGATAGTGTTACAGCATACAGTATTATTATACACATAACTTAGCATCATTGCTGTTTGTTCTATGGTTGGTAGCAAGAAACAATTAATTTTACCTAATGGTAGGTGGTAGGCTGTGCTTCTCCTGCTGCTATGAGGCACAGCCTACCACCTACCATTAAGCAAAATTAATCGTTTCTTGATACCAACCATAGGGCAAACAGCAGATGATGCTAAGAATTTGTGTTGTATTCAATAATACTGTTAAAAATAGATTGTAACACTATCAGCCAGCACCCCTGATAAGCGCATATTTGGCTCACGCAGGATAAGTAGTTGTAAGCTATAGCTTTTTTGATCGGCGGGTGTAAGCTAATGTGATTCCATTTCAGGCATGCAGGGCTGCTCATGTGAGCAGGCATGCGCATTGTAGCCTTCTTGTGAGAAAAATAACAAAGAGAATCCTTTTTTTGCAAAAATTGACCAGAACAATTAATGCACACTGCTTTTTTGATATTTAGAGCAATTTTATCTAAAACGGTTCACACAGCAGGCTATGCTACACAAATAGATCAACAATACCTCAGTAAATTTGATTAATTGCAACACTGACTACTGAAAATTTCGATTCTCATCATGTTATAGTTCCTAGCAGGCATGCGCATTGTAGCCTTCTTGTGAGAAAAATAACAAAGAGAATCCTTTTTTTGCAAAAATTGACCAGAACAATTAATGCACACTGCTTTTTTGATATTTAGAGCAATTTTATCTAAAACGGTTCACACAGCAGGCTATGCTACACAAATAGATCAACAATACCTCAGTAAATTTGATTAATTGCAACACTGACTACTGAAAATTTCGATTCTCATCATGTTATAGTTCCTAAATGCCCTGAGATCTAAGGTGCAGCTTTAAAGTATTAGTTGGATTGTGCAGACAAGATACATTTTTTGTATAAACGTCAGTCAATCTTACAGGACAAGGAACATGTAGCTTCACTAAAAAATCCTTTGACATCCTTCAAACACCCTACTAACTAAAACTTCCACCTTGTTGACATTGAGCATATGTTGTCAGTATTGTGCAGTATGCACTGCCCAGTTTGTTTCACTGGCTGACTCAACTATATGATGCCTGCTATTGACTCTTGAATGATACAATAGAAAATAGTCCATTTTCACATTTATTCTGCAGATAAATGCTTGTCTCTTCTTTTTAAGCATCACATTATTTTTGGGTGCATCATAGCAGCAGGAGAAGCACAGCCTTCTTTGGGGGAATCCCCCTTCTTCAGGGTTAAACACTGTTAGACGATTTTAGCGAACTGTCACGCCAAGTAGTTACTTTCTGTTTTAACCTATAAAATGACTAGAATGAAGTTCAAATGAGCTTAAAAGTCAAAATTTGCAATGAATTATTATATTATTAACTTACAAAGATGACAAAACTAGTCAGAACTGGATAAAAAGAATTGCAGCTTTCTGCATTATAAGCTTTTGTATAGGATGTTTTGATCATTTTTCAGATTTCAATCGCAAAAAATGGGTAAAACTCTAAATTAGTGTTCTCAAATTTCAGGACTGTACCCCTTTCCTTATAGTTTTGACCTTGGGAAACTATGCCATAACAAACTTGTACTAATATAATGTTTTTTATGATACAGACAAAACACTTACAGCCTGATGCTGGTTATTTTGCTAAATTGCTCACTTAATGCTGCAGGTTTTAATACAAGTAAGCTAACTCGTGCAGCACAAGCTATCACAATAAAGTGTGGAATTTGAATAGTTTTGTGTATACAATATGAGTATTTCTGGCACATTTGGTGTGTGCTTAGGCTGGCTTTATCATGATCATTATCAATTAAGAAGCAAAATTTTAAGCGCACAGTGCAATACTAGCTTTATATCATGGTACACCTTCCCAATAAGCCAGATAATGCAGCCTCACAAATACAAATTTCTGTTCAGATGCCTAACAGTATACTTATCTCTACAACTTGCCTTATTAACTTAGGCAATAAAAACAAGGACTTTTGGATGCAATTTGGGCAGATATACCCCTTTAATTGTGGCTGAATTCGGATATCTGAACATTTATAACACTTTCTTATGACTTTTACAAGCTTTGTTTTGAATTTTACAAGTTTTGTACCGACTTCCACAAAAATTATTCCAAATCTTACAAACAATGTTCCAAGCTTTACAAAAATTTTCCAAACTTTACAAAAAAGATTTCCAAACTTTACATAGAAATTTCCAAACTTTACAAAAAAATTCCAAACTTTAGAAAAAAATTTCTAAACTCTACAAAAGTCCTATGCTTTAGCACACAAAATTAATTCCAAACTCTGCAAAAAATATTCCAAACTTTACAAAAAATTTTCCAAAATTTACAAAAAAGTTTCCAAACTTTACAAAAATTTTTCCAAACTTTAAAAAAAATTTTCGAAAAAAATACAAAAATTTGTTCCCCTAGATCAAAAATATTGTTAGCATATTGAGAAAATATAACTCTCGAGAGCCTTATACAAAAATGATTAAAACTCGTGCAGAACATATTCTTCTATTGTATTTAACTAATATTATTTTAAAAGCAATTTCCAATTATACCAATAAGACAAAAATCACGAGCACTTGTTCTTTAATTTCAATCAATAAAATCATGTGTTTACGTAGGAAACTGTAAAGAATCAAGCATACCCAAAATCTTCTAATCAGACGATTTCTAAACTCTGCATGAAATCTGTTGAATTTTAGGAAGTTATATGTGCAAAATTCAGTACTTTTGGATTATTTCATCTTTTTCATGTTTATTCTTGCAGATACGCAGCCTTCAAGCTATACTTTTGCTTGTCACCGTTATGTGCAATAACTTCACCTCCATAGGTACGCAACTTGAACAGCTTTAGTGGTTTTTAATCATATGCTCAAAGAAATCTTGGAATCTTTATGCATCGTTTACTTAAGTCACGAGACTCATATCAAATTTTGCTGAAATGAGTCATAAGTTTTATGCCAACTTTGTGCTTATTATACCATATTTCTTCAATTCGAATCACTGAAATCACTAAAAAAATTTTTCTCAATCACATTAAAAATGATTTTAATAATCTCTAAAATCAGCAAATGCCACCTCTTTGTGGTTTCTGCTTATTTAGGTTATCATATTAATCTATGTAAATTTTATGAGATAGTAAATGGGAAATGCATGTACAAAGTAGAATTGTTTCCTAGTTTAGATTACAAATTTTGAAATGTAAGATTTTTTGCTGTTTACAAGTGGAAAAATGATTCTTACTGGTGCAAAACTAGAACACAAGTTGCACATTGCATATAAAATAGTTTCAGCAATACATGAGAAATGCCATTTTAAATAGCAAAAGTTCTGAATTTCGCAACAAATTTTTAAAACTTTACAAAAAATTTCCTAAATCAACCAAAAACTTTCCAAACTCTGCAAAAAATTTTCCAAACTTTACAAAAAATATTCCAAACTTTGCTGATTTTTAGATCAATACTCATGACCATACGTGGGCAGCAAGAAAATTCTGGGGGGTGCAAGATTTTTTTGAAGGTCGAAAAAATGGCCTTAAAAATGGTGGTATGGCGATAAAAACACCATTTTTCGACGTTTCTCATCAAGCACTATCCATTGGCATCAAAAAATTGCAAAAAAACGAAAAAAAATTTCAAAAATTGAATTCTGGGGGGTATTTTGATTTCTGGGGGGGGGTATTTGGTTTCTGGGGGTGCATACCCCCCAAACCCCCCACGCCCAGGTGTGCTCATGACATGGATGAAGTTACGTGTTCATTAATGAATTTTGTGTGGAGGTTTGTAAAGTGAAGCCTAGCTCAGGGTTCTAAAATTCCCACAAGTCGAACAGCAGGCAAAGATCGCCCTTTTTCAGGTGTTTTCTGATAAACTTTGAGAAGCTCAAAGTAGCATGATAATTAAATTTGTACAATGTTTGCCTATACTGGTTGTTTATTTATGGGCAAAAATAACCCCTAATGGCATCATTACACAAGTACTGCTGAAAAAATCAAGCATTGTAAAGACTGTGTAAATAAAAAATCAGCATACAGTAGGTTGTGCGCTAAAATTTAGTACATGGCACAGCTAAGGTTTATATATCATATCCTGAAAATTTGAACAAAATCCGGCTACTGGTTCTTGGAATATAGTGCTATACAAGAAAGTGTGAAGTAAACTGGTAAACTAGAGACTGTGCGCTGAAATTCCGTGCATAGCATGCCTTGCCTATATGCATAATATCCTGAAACTTTGATTAAGATCCGGCTAGTGATTCTTGAAATATAGTGCTATATGTGAAAGTGTGAAGTAAATTGGTATACTGTAGATATCATGCCAATAACAATAACATAACACACCCCACACAAACCCACCCTACTCTGAAAATTCGAGCTAAATCCGCTCTATAGTTCTTGAAATATAGTGCTATTTGAGAAAGTGTAAAGTAAATTGGTATACTGTAGACTGCGCGCTAAAATTCTGTACATAGCATATTTTACCTATATACATCATATCCTGAAAATTTGAACAGGATATGGCTAGTGATTCTTGGAATATAGTGCTATACAAGAAAGTGTAAAGTAAACTGGTATACTGTAGACTGCGCGCTGAAATTCTGTACATAGCATGCTTCGTCTATATACATCATTTCCTGAAAATTTGAACAAAATCCGGCTATTGGTTCTTGATTTACGTTCCTATATGCAAAAGTGTAAACTAATGCTGGTATACTGTAGCTTGCGCGATACAATTTGTACATACTATACCTAACATATACTTAACATACTCTGAAAATTTGAGCCCGATCCGATTGCAGGTTTTTGACCTGCGCCTCTTCAAAAATAACCCCAACCCCCTGGGTTATTGCATCCCTCCCCTAGCCCTGGGCGGGCAGGTCAGGGTATGTCTCCCACCCTCAACCCCAACTACCTTCCACTGGGTTGGATCGGGCAGGCCCTACCCAGCCATTTGCGCCCTGGCGCGACCTCGATTTTGGGTCAGAGCGCAGATCTGCCCATCTTATAACACTGTGTGTGTTATAACATTGTAACCACACCTGGGCATGGGGTTTGGGGGGTGGTATGCACCCCCTCAGAAACCCAAAATACCCCCCCCCCAGAAATCAAAATACCCCCTACCAAGAATTCAATTTTTGAAAATTATTTTCGTTTTTTTTTGCAATTTTTTTGATGCCAATGGATAGTGCTTGATGAGAAACGTCGAAAAATGGTGTTTTTATTGCCATACCACCATTTTTAAGACCATTTTTCGACCTTCAAAAAAATCTTGCACCCCCCCCAGAATTTTCTTGCTGCCCATGTATGGTTGTAACCCTAGGGACGCACGGTATACTACTTTTATTGTTAACTTTACGTTCAGATATTCAACATCGACAACAGTAAATGGGCCAGATCTAGGATGCAAAAATTTAGGTGTAGTTTACATTTTATTGAAGGCCCAAAATTAAAAACTTGGTCTCCCTGTTTTAGGTAAAAATTGCCTATTTTTTCATTATAATGGTGAATTTACTTTTGCTGTGCATCAGAAATATTTTCTCGAGCTAACTGCCAAGATTTAGTCGATTAGCGTACCTTTTTCTGTCATAGGCAATGGTCCCAGCATGTCTATGACTATCCTTTGAGAGGGCAAGAGACAGGAATTGGGATTAAACCTGCCCTAGCCTTTTGTTTTGGTGATTTTCTCACGGCACAATTGATGCAATTTTTGCAATGATTATTAGTATATTCATTTAAAGTTCTCCAAAAACAATGTGATTTTATGTGTGAATAATATCGACTGAATCAAAAATGTCATCATGACAAGCCCTAAGGATCTCTTCCCTCATATGCTCTGGCACAACCAATTTAGGATTTCCTTCCGTATTTGTGTTGGGGTATTTGGGCTTATGGGGGATGCATACTCCCCAAACCCCACCTTCACGCCCATATATGGTGCTAAGCCAGCAAAAATTGAGCAGGGTGCATAGTGAGGAGGCTTAAATCCCCAGTCACTATACCTAGAAATTTTTTTGGAAAATGTCATCATCAATGAAAAATCTAAATTTTTCTGCAAAAGTGCCTGAAATTTATGATGTGTGTTTTAATGTAGTTTTGATAGTATTTTGCCATTTATATTAGTTTTTGGCTGAAAAAAGCTATCTAGCTGACCAACCCTGACTGGCCATGCTGTGCAACTATGTACAATTTGCGCAAGCAGATGGGGATTGTGCAAGAAGTTGGAGTCTAAAAATCACTTTCAACAAAGGGTAATGAGCATAGATGGCTCTGTAACAGCTGCTTATAAGCCAAACACAGAGAATGGCTGGTACATCTGAAATATCTCTTCTTGCAGACATCATTGAATTTTTCAAATTATTCCTGACATAATGAACATAAAGAGCCATGCTGTTGCAAAAATCTGGAAGATGTCTTGCATAAACGTTTATATAAGGCATAATTGTTTTTGTGATACATCTCACAGAATTGCTGCAGTCATTGATTTGCTTGTTGTTCTAACTGAACGATTTCATCTTCTGACCAGATATAGTCATGCTGAAAATATGTATAGTGTTCTATTATTTGCTGCCACAGTTGCATTTTCTCCTCAGGTAGCTATTAACCACGGAATTTGTATAAGTCTAAATGCTTGAATATAAGCATGTTTTGGGTTCAAACAGGGTGGGCCAATCAACCCTATCCAATCATTTTGAAGCTTAAAAATGTAAATTAATATGCTTATGATTTTCTAGACCAATTCTTTTGACCGTAGATTCTAATTGCTTGAGTAGTATGCATTTCTTCACATTAATGTGTGAGGCTAGCAAGTTGTTAGCTTCGTCCAAGCCAACAAGTTCCTGTACTAACAGCTTAGAAAGGGTGTCAGTACACTGCAGGAACCAATGCAGGATATCAATTATGTGATTGCTTGCAGAAACTGTGTAAAAAATATGTACTCGACCACAATTGAACTTTTTAATCAGTTTTTGGCAGTGACAATTTTCGGGCAATGCTTTCAGAAATTTGATATTGGAAAGTTTCAGTGACTGTTGAAAGCTTGGTCTTATGGATTTCATAGTAAAGGCAGGGTTGACTGCCTGCCACCCCATCAAGACCCAGTACCATTAGTAGGAATTTCATATTGCCTGTTATGGAGAAAATGACAGAAAAAGTTTGTATATCAAACAAAAATCTATTTTGTAATAGGTCTGCAATTTCATATTTTATGCACTCAACAGCTAGCGATATTACATCATAATTCTCTTCAACTTTAACAATTATCAAGGGATATGTTTGAGCTATGCTGTTTGTATTTTCAAGTATTAATGATGCAGCAAAGTTTACATGACTATGCTCTTGACCAATAATGGTTTCATCACCACCCAAACACGCAAAATATTGTTCTGCAATGCTTCTAGCTTGCATCTGAATTGCATGTCATATTTAAGCTTTAATGTCAGGATATCTTTCAGATTTATGTACGCGCCTTTATATCAGAGAGACAAGCAACACCATGAATGAATTTCTGGTGATCTCGGAAACACTTTATTGCTCAAAATTCAGGCAATTGGGATATTTTTGACAGCTTTTTGTAGGCACAATCAGCAATTTTCAAAATATTTCTCACTGCTACTGCTTTAGAAATTTTTTTGTCCACAATTATTGGTTAGAGTCGTCATTTAAATTGATGTCATGTTCCTTGCCAGTCGTAGATTCTTTAATCTTGACAAATTGGACTGTGAATGATCCTTTTTCCAGATAGTGCAGCAGCTTCTTTTGCATTATTTCTTATTTTAGCAATCATTTCATCATGCTGCTGTCTACTCTTTTAACTGCTGGGGTACCTCCATGGTACCTTTATTGGATATGATATATGAATCACACAGTCATCTATCTTTTCTAAGCCCAAGGAAGGTAATGCTGCATGATTTTCGATTTCTGTACAATAAAGTGAAAATGTTATCGGGTTGCTTTCAACATATTTTTCGAAATTCTTTACTGTTTTCCTCCATTGTTGCTCTTAGCTTGCCTCCTTTTCGGATCATGTAGAAAACATTGCAATAGTTTGCATATTTGGTAATGGCATTTTATTTGCCAGCCGTAAATTTTGCAAAATTCCCTGTCACTATGCATAACCTCCATACCAATTGCAGCATAAAAACAATTAATTTTTGAAGGTATTTCCATGCTAAAGCTTGTCAAATTGTCCATTATGTAGCAAAATTCAGTTAACAATGATCAACAAATTTGGAGTGTGTGGGCGGCCATCAATATTCCCACAATTTTTCTTTAAAAATCGTTTTGGTAAAGCTTTACAACCAAATGCGATCTTAAGTAATGAGGTTCCTACAGAGCAGATCTTGATTTGTTTGGTGCCGGTGTTGTTGTAATATGTAATTCTTTGTTTAGCAAAGCAAAAAATTATGCTGCCAAGCTTTACAAAAGAGAAAATGCCCATGGTATTGTTAATCCAAGGCCCACAAAAAATCAACAATAAGATCAGCTATTTGCTGGTATTTTAGCAAAAACCTTCCAAACTTTTCTTTCTTTGCTAAAGTCAGCTTAATGAGCTTGTGAAAGCAATCTTCTCCAATAGAAACCATGATAGTTGATTTTTCCCTCATGCTCCTTCCAAGTGACAACAATTTTTTAATGGCAAAATGAATTTGTTGCACAGTTTTCTCAAAACGCAGCACCAATTCTTCTTTGCTCGACTGTTAAAATTTTTGGACTAGCAAATCTTGTTTGCTAATCCACTGATTGGCAGATTTCTGGTAGCCTACCCAGTGTCACTGTCATTAAGCTCTTCAAGGACCTTAACATACTCAATTTTAAGTATGAATACAATGTATTTTGTGTCATATTTATGTTAAACATTGACTTGAAGCTAAACCCCATACCTGAACTTGGGGGAGGTTTGACTCCTCAGAATAGCAACTAACCCCCACAGAAATAGCTGCAACCCCCAAAATAGTCAATTTTTTAATAAGAAAAAAAATCAAAAATTTCCAAAATTTGTAGAGAATGTACTTTTTAAAACGTTTTTTGTTCGATTTTACTCAAAAATGCAATCAATTGGAAAATCAATGGATTGCACTAGACTAATATTGAAACATAATCTTTGCTGGAGTTCATTCTCCCCCTGTTAAATAATTTTAACCACCAGCAAAAAATTTGTTACCACTTCCAAATTTTTAATTTTCCGAAAAATTGTATGAAAAATGTTGTGTACGCGGACCTATTGTTGTTTTATACAAATAAAAGTTATCACATAAAAATAAACATGCTACATTTTGTTTGAACATTCACGTAATCATAGTCAAAATTATTACTGCTAGTCTGCAAGAGTGCTGAATCCAGGAATTTCTGCCGGGGAGGCAAAATCCCACATTTTTCAAATATTAATAAAAAATAGACCTTAAAATTTTTTTATTATGCATAAAGTATTGTTTTTTGCGGTCTTTGATAAATAAAATCATTTCTGATGCAAAAAAATCAATAAACTAAAATTTTGAAAGTATTTTATAAAAATGCGCAAAATTAGTGCTAAAATCGGAACAAAGGCCAAAAACGTTCACATAATCATAGTCAAAATTATTACTGCTAGTCCGCAAGAGTGCTGAATCCTGGAATTTCTGCCGGGGGGAGGCAAAATCCCACATTTTTCAAATATTTATAAAAAATAGACTGTAAAATTTTTTTATTATGCATAAAGTATTGTTTTTTTGCAGTCTTTTGATAGATAAAATCATTTCTGATGCAAAAAATTAATAAACCAAATTTTTGAAAGTATTTTATAAAAACACGCAAAATTAGTGCTAAAATCAGAACAAAGGCCAAAAATAAATCGCAAAACGTTGCTAAGACACTCAGCTCCTTTCTGTTATTTGCTTAAAGCTTGGAATTGAAAATGCGCTTGAAGAATTTGATGTGTATAAAAAATTAGGTTTTCAGATTGCCAAATTAGCCAACATGAGTCATTAATGAGTACGCTGGCCTTAAATGCTAGGAAATTTGACAAATCATGATAAAAATATCTAAAATTAAATAATACACATGCATTCCACACCTGGGCGTGGGGGTGGGTTTGGGGGGGTATGCACCATACATCAGCAGCAAGAAATTTCTGGGGTGGTGCAAGATTTTTCAAAGGTAAAAAAATGGCTTTAAAAATGGTGGTATGGCGTAAAGAGCACCATTTTTCGACGTTTCTCATCAAGCACTATCCATTTGCATCTAAAAATTGCGGGAAAAAAAGAAAAGATTTTCAAAAAATGAATTCTGGGGGGTATTTTGATTTCTAAGGGAGTATTTTGGTTTCTTGGGGGTGCAAACCCCAAACCCCCCCTCCTCACACGCCCAGGTGTGGTATGCACTACCCTGAGAAACCATAATACCCCCCCTTCCCCCCAAGAAATTAAAATACCCCCAGAATTAAAATTTTCTTCGTTTTTTCGCATTTTTTTGATGTCAATGGATTGTGCTCGACATAGGTGGGCAGCACCAAAATTCTGGTGAGGGGGGTGAAAAAATTTTAAAGGTCAAAAAATGGTCTTAAAAGTGGTCGTATAGCAAAAAACACCTTTTTTGACGTTTCTCATCGAGCACTATCCAATGGCATCAAAAAATTGCTGAAAAAGAAAAAAAAATTTCTGGGGGGAGTATTTTGATTTCTGAGGGATATTTCAACTTCTGGGGAGTGCATACCCCCCAAACCCCCTCAACGCCCAGGTGTGATGCTCGATGAGAAACATCAAAAAATGGTCTTTTTTCGCCATACCACCATTTTTAGGGTTATTTTTTAACTTTTGAAAAATCTTGCTTCCCTTCTTCCAGAATTTTCTTGCTGCCCGCGTCTGATGTATTTTCTATTGCACTCAATGACTGCAAGAGGGCGGCCGCCCACCTGCCCCTGGAAATCTACCCTTGGTCTGCACCACACCTGGGCGTAGGAAGGAAGAGGGGGTTGAGGGGTATACACCCCCCAAAAAAAACTAAAATACCCCTCCCCCCAGAAATCAAAATAACCCCCAGAATTCAATTTTTATAATTTTGTTTTGTTTTTTCCGCAATTTTTTGATGCAAATGGATAGTGCTCAATGAGAAACGCTAAAAAATGGTGTTTTTCGCCATACCACCATTTTTAGGGCAATTTTTTGACTTTACGAAAAATCTCGCACCTCCCCCTCCAGAATTTTCTTGCTGCCCATTTATGGTCTGCACCATTAATGCTCAAGAAAAGTATTCCGTAAAACCGTTCCAGATTTATCCGAAAATTTGAAATAAAAATCAGTGAGTTAAGTGCAAAAATATCTAAGCATTAATTTAAATAAGCATTATTCAATTAGGTTTTTAAATGACATTTGTACAGAAAATTGAAAGCACTGATATGTAGCGCAAAATGAATATTTTATTTAAAAAATATTTTAGAAAGAATTTAGGTTGGCTGCCAAAAGCACAAAAATGTTGGTCATTAATGTTTTAAAAATATTTAAATCGCGTACAACCAAATTCTAGAATGAATTTTTTAGGTCAGCCAAAAAATTTATAACAGTTCAAATCTCAGATGTTTCTCATATCGAAAAATCGCAAAAAAAACAGGATATTTTTTGAGAATATAATGCTAGGATCTGTCACCAGACTTTTGGTGAGGGGTTTAATTCAGGTGGATCTGATGAAACAACTGGGTGCCCGGTCCTACTCACAGTCTGGCTAAGTGGATCCCTGGCCTAAAAGGCACTGGGCCCATGCCTTTTATTGGCAGAGTAAATAAACACTGCATGTTGCGCTGCTACAATTAGGAATAAACCACCAGCAGACTAACACCTTTTTTACTGCTCAAGTAATTACAAGCAGAATTTTGAATTGGATGATTTATCGTGAAATGCATGCTAGAAACACCTAATAAAGTGGTAAATTATTTTTTCTTTCATGATGCTATGTATGTCTCTTACAATGCAAAAAAAAATTGTCAAGATAATTGAATATGGATTATTCAGATTTTTTGTTGAGACTAAGAATACATGGCTCCAAGAGTAGAAATGTCTATCTTTATCTTTGTTATATTTTCAAAGACATTGTGACAAAGAACAAAAACTCAGGTTTTTCTACATGATTTTAGTAAAAAATGCTCAAAATTTTTGGTGCTCAGTGCCAGATTTAGTAGAATACTGATTAAGATTATTTTCTATTAAATTTCTTGGAAAATAAAAGTATTTAAAAAGTTTTAAGAATGCAATCTGAACTATTCAGCACTTGTGATCTAGTTGTCAAAAAATGAGCTGGTAGCATGTATGCACACTCATTAACTCGGTAATCCTACGCCGCCCATATATTTGTAATACCTTTATTCAATAATAACCCTCTGGAATCAAATTTTGCGATTTTGTTGGAGTAGATCTGGATGTCAACATTGGTTGACACAAAATGTCTATTGTACACCGCCAGGTGACAAAATTGGATAACTGTGGATGAAGGAAAGAAAAATTAATATTAAAATGAATTGAATGATTATTTACATTAATTCGGAAGCCATGTGTATGTATGTGTGAAAATAAAATTCTTAATATCAGCAAATTTTTTACTCATTTTGTTTTATTGGAATTCCGAGCCTCCAATCCTAGAATTTTTCTCAAGATTGTCCATATTTAGTGGTTGATCTAGGATTTTTTTATTGGACGGTATCAAAAAGTGTCCAAAACAGTCAAAAATAGGTAGTAATTTTGCCCTTCACATGCAAAACAGCGTTTTTGGCCTTTTACATTGTCCACATTCATTTAAAATCACGTTTGATGCAACATTTATTCAGAGAGATTCCTTTGACTTTTGCAGAAGTCTGGCACAGAGCGCCGGAAAAGTTGAGAAAATTAGGCATGAGAAGCTTAATTTACTGCTAATTTCGTTGAAAAATTATATAGTTCTTTGAAAAATCTGAATATCACTAATATCACAAATGTCTATATACATTATTAAAAACAGCATTTAATAAAAAGGAACAACTGAGAAAGCAAATGAAGTGTGATTTTGCAGATATGTGGAGAATAATGAGCCATGAGTCAACAACTTATCAAGCAAGCAACGAATGAATCATTGCCTAGGAAGCCATTTAAGTGGGTTTGTTTTCAGACATGCACTTTGGGCAAGCAAAATTATAGTAAAAACAGATAAAGGCTTAATCTTCTCACAAAATACTTCATCTTGACCAAAAGTACGTTCATGGCAATAAGCCGGCCCATCTTATCAAAAGAAAAGCTCACACTGACCCAACAGACCAGTCCGACCTTGCAAAAAGGTTAATTAAGTGTTTCTGGGTAGGCATCACACATGGGCAGGGGGTTTGGGGGTATGCACCCTCCCAGAAGTTGAAATATCCCCTCCCAGAAATCAAAATACTCCACCCAGAATTTAAATTTTGAATTTTTATTTGCTTTTTAGCAATTTTTTGATGCAATTGGATAGTGCTCAATGAGAAACGTCAAAAAATGGTGTTTTTTTGCCATACCTCTTTTAAGACCATTTTTTGACCTTTGAAAATTTTTTCAGCCCCCCTCCCTTCAGAATTTTGGTGCTGCCCACCTATGGCAAGCACAGTTTGAATTAAAAAGTAAATTTAAATAAACATGATCAAAGTTTTGTCTAACTAGACCATCACAGATGCAGTACAGTTTATGCAATACGATATTCAGATATCAGATCAATACCATAATTGCAATCTGTCAGCTTACTGCCGCAGATAATTTTATAATTTATGACCAAGGTTGTGAGAAACAGACTATAGAACTTGCCGCTGCTGGTGATCACATATGGACTTGCTATGGCTCAAGGGGAGTAGTTCTCCAAGAATCCAAAATATCTGCACAAATTACTCAAAAATACACAATTCTCAAAAAATACTGCAATGTAAAACTCAGTGATTTCAAATTCTCAGTCCTTCACGCAGATAGATACATATGTAAGTTCATTGAAATGAAACGCCAATCTGGTTTCAAGTCATTGTTTAGTTTAGTTTTTTTATTGTTTAGTTCTCCTAACTTCACTAAAATGGACATATCATGCGAAAGAATGACAGTCGCACAAGATGATTGAAGACATTGATTCAATACCAAATATTATGTAATAAAAGTAATTATATTGGTTGTTTTCAAAGAATTTGCTATTACACACATAATTACTATTTGTTACTGTCATATCCGAACAATGTGGATTAATACACCTTTAGCCTCATTAGTCCTCCTCAAATTCGGGCTTGCCTGATCATTCCTCAGTATGGTAGCAACATGTTTTTTTTGTTAATTAAAGCAAATCGTGTATGCTGCCGTGCACTTACCTTTTTTACCTTCATACATTAACTGGAATCCTGTGGGAGCAAAGCCAATTTTTTCCTTTTTGCTCACTTCTCATTCAGAAAAAAAATTCTGGCAGTGAACAGTGCGCCTGCTACATTAGAGAATATCTGTACTGTGCTTTGAATATATGCCAGCACAAAAACCTTATAAAGTGTTTCCAGGGTTCCCACAGACTTCCACAAAAAAATTCCTGACTTTTCCCGGTTTTCCAGGTCATTTCCAAAAAAATTCCAGGTTATCATATATCATGCAGACTATACCAAAATAGAAAAATATCATCGCAAAACAATTATTACCAAATGCATTAATGTTTATTCACAAAAATTTCAGATTACAAGCAGCGTTTCAAATCGGCAATTTTTGATTGTAATGAATCCTTTTCAGAGTTCAGAGCCGATTCAACTTTTTCTTTTTCTGTTCTAGGTCTTTAATTTCGAGCAATATCTGTTTCCTTTTCTTCCTTCAATATCTTCAGCTAACTTTGCTCTTTTTGCTCTTGCAGGTACTGTTCGTAACGAGATCTACTTTGCTTCATGCTTTTTATCAATTCTGTAGAGATTCAAATTTCAGACATACCACCTGATGTCAATCTGAAGTCGTAAACAAGTCTCTGGTTTACAATTGATGCCCTTCGCAAGTTTTCAACCAGTAAATCGTCATTGACGCTAAAGCCACTTTCCACTGTAACATTACCGTGGGATAAAATTAGCAGCTTTTTCACAACAATGAACAGTTCACCAAACGAATTCTTTTCAGTCGTCCACTCTGACCAAAATTTGTCTAGCCGAGCATCCTTTTTATTGTAGGTTGATGCTGACCCCAAAAACGCTTCTGAGACTAGCAAAGCCTCGTACTGATAACGGGCTGCGTCCGCTACAGTTGAAGAAATTCTGTTGGATTCGTGATGTGCAGTGCTCCTATTTCTCAGACTGTTCTCTATCTTATCTTAGAGGCCAAGATATGGGGTGATCCCCGCTATGAGTAAAACAAATAGATAGCTGTTCAACCTTTACTTACAAATAATAAAGTATAGTCCGAGTTTGCTGAGAATAATTAGAAATGGCGATTTAACAAATGATTTGTTTAAATACAGAAATATAGTATCAAAATACGAATAGATGATGCTGACGCTAAGGTAAGTTAGCATTGGAAAATACGCCTTAGGAGCGCTACGCCGGAAAAAATCTACAAGATTTGAGCACAAAATCAGGAACTGGAGCAATTTTGGTAACCTAAGCTGTTTTTTATAATTTTTTTGACAATAGGTAGTTTAATTCCTTTCTTGTTCTACCAGATTTTGCATTTTTAATTTGAAGTTGAATTAGCACCAGCCATGGTCTTTTGCATTCCTGTTTCTGTGTTGTATCTATTACACGTTAATACTTAGTGTGTAAATTATGGTTGTTGTATCCTTTACATGTTGTATTTCTTGACGCGCGGGCATATACGACCTAATGAACTTATGCCCTTTTTACCTTATGGAATGCACGTGATTTCACACCTTGTGGTGGTGTCCCCTTTTATTTGCATTGTTTAAACCTGATACTGATACTGCCCCTGGCTATACCAGAAAAATCATTTCCAACAAGCCAAGCTTCATAATGGCGATTTAAATTCGCCGCTTCCAGAGCAGCGTAGTCTGTGTCGGAATGGTAATCATCATTGTCATCTGACTACGACCCCAATAGCTTGCCTAATGGCTCCGAGTCATTGAACAAAAATCGGATGTCGTCTGACACCACCTTGGAGTAAAACTCGGGCGAGAGCTCAAATCCGTTCCATCCAAAGGCATTGTCTGCATTTGAAACGAAATTCAAATTAATTTGCCCAAAACTGAAGGTTTGGGGAATCAAACCTTCATCTTCTATGTCTAGCAATTAGAAATTAGCAGGCCCTTGTGAATCCGAATTTTTGCCAAAAATATTGTTATTTGTTGATCTTTTTGAATTATCCCAAAATTGGACCCTTCTTTCATTATTTCTGGGTGCTTTGGGGGTTTGGGGGCGAGGTCCAGGGCTCCTGACTTCCGGTCCCTGTCCCAAAAACCCTGACTATTTTGGCGGTCCATTGACCCGCGCCTGTTTGTATTTTTCCAAAAATTACCATACACATAATATCTGTCATTCATAGGGCAATCTTCTTGCCTCTCATTATTTCTAAAATTCCAACATTGATTTAAATCGCGTCTGTTATAATTATTGCCTCCAAAATTTGCAGTTTGATTAAAATTTCATCTATTATACTCATAATTCCTATAATTGTAGTTTAAATTACCATTATTTAAAGGTTGATTACAATAATTACGGGAATTATAATTATTACCATTCACGGCCACATGATAATTTTCAAGCGGACAGCGGCTCACTTTGTTAGAATGACATTGTGTGGCCCAGTGGCCAATTCGACCACAATAGTTGCAAATCGCCCAAGGCTGCATTTGTTGCCTGGCCTCTTCAACCAGTGTATGTAATTCCTCAATTGATTTTTCTATTTCAGCTGAAGGTAATACGGATAAATTAGAATTACTTTTGAATATTGAGTTAGTAGAAAAATCCTGTATTTGCTCATGAAAAACTTCTTGTTCTGTATAAACAGCCTTTTTGATAGCATCTTTTAGAGTTTCAGTTTCTTGATATTTTAACCCCTGGTAAATTTTTGGTAGAAGCCCTTGAATAAATATCAGCTTTATGATGGATTCCCGGTCTCCTTCCAAAAGTTGGGGGTAAGCTGATTTGGCAAGCTATTTAACCTCTCAGAGAATTTGAGGACGGGTTCAGTCCTTTTTTGTGTTGAATTGTAGATGATACCCTGATAGATATCAGAATCCCGTCCCTCTGGGAACGCCTGCTTAAGCTCATAAATAACATCATCAAAATGTGGTTCTTAGAGTGTTTTTAAGTTTTTAAGATATCCGTTAAGATGGCTAGAGCAGTTCCCATGAAATTCGATTCCAAAAATGTTATTTTATAAGACCATACATTTTTGAAACTGTTTGAACCATTCTCCAAAATTTTCTCCAAAGGCGCCGGAAAATGGCTTAAGTGGTTTTGCATTCATTAAAGCACCTAGCCAGAGGACAGAGTCCCCTGCTGTGGCTGGAGCAGCAAAATTACCTTGTCCTACAGCGTCCCTCAGCTCTCTCATTTGTTGGTTGAATGGGGCGCCTTAAACTTCAAAAGCGCGTTTAAAAGCATTTTCTAATTGCTGATCATCATTTGCCATTTTTGTTGTAAAAGGTCTTTCAGATCTTTTGACCAAAAATCTTTTAATTAAGGGAATATCTGCCTGGGAAAACGCTGGTTCCCTTTCTTGCACCAGTTCCAAAATATTACTTTTTGACCTAGAATATTGTCTTATTAGAATATCGTCTTAAGGGGGTGCTCTGGACTACAGGGTGTTCTAGATCACTCTCAAAAAACGAATCAATAAAAGTTTGATTAGCTCAAGAATATTTTCAGGAGTCTTGGTAGAAGCAAGTGATTCTAAAAATCTCTGATGAGCCTGAAGAGTAGTTTGAAATTTGTGATCAGAAACTTCTGAATTTTCAACATTTTTTGCCCACTTTCTATTTCTTCTAAATTTTCTGAACTAGAATCTGTATTTTAAGCTTTTTCCGTTGGATTTTCTTTCCTTCTTTCCCATCCCTTTGAAAACTCGATAATCCAAAAGCTTGAAAATTGGTTTGCTGAAAATGCCAGCCAGACAAATATCAGCAGAAAAAAGTTATAGCGCCACCTTCTGGCCAAAATCACAAAAAAGGATCAGGAAAATAATTAAAAATATTCAAATAAATTAGCTTTTTTCATGCCTTCTTTTAACTTTAAGAAAACTATCAATTTCTGATCAATTTCAGATCAATTTCAGTTCAGCTTCAGTGATTCAGAGGCTACGCTTTACTCCCGAGTGTTAACGCAGCTTAATCGCCATAAAAAACCATTGCTTTAGCAAACCCTTCTTCTGATCCTTCACTGGACTACCAGAACAATATTTCAGCTCCTAAGAGTATCTCGGGTGGCAGAAAAAATATTAGCTAAAAGGTTCTTCTGTTTTTCCACTGGACTACCAGGACAATATTCCAGCCCCTAAGAGTGCCTCAAAAACAGAAAAAGACAATTATTTTTGTGATTTAAAATTAATTCAAAAATTCAAAATAATTTCAAATTCTTCACAACTTTGGGACGTTTTTTTTTTAAATTGGACGAAGGAAAAAAACATTTCAGTGGATTCAAAATCAGTTTTAAAAAAAGGCGATTTCCGAGAGAAAGGTGGGATCCTACTTTCTGCACCAAATGTTAGGTTCAGTGATGCGCAGTGCTCCTATTCCTCAGACTGTTGTCTATCTTATCTTAAGGGCCAAGATATGGGGTGATCCCTGCTATGAGTAAAACAAATACATAGCTTGTTCAAACTTTACTTACAAATAATTAAGTATTGTCCGAGTTTGCTGAGAATAATTAGAAATGGCGACTTAACAAATGATTTGTATAAATACATAAATATAATATCGAAATACAAATAGATGGTGCTGATTTTAAGGTAAGTTAGCATTGGAAAATACGCCTTAGGAGCACTACGCCGGAAAAATCTACAAGATTTGAGCACAAAATCAGGAACTGAAGCTTTGGTAACCTAAGCCGTTTTTTATAATTTTTTTCCACAATAGGTACTTTAATTCCTTTCTTGTTCTACCAGATTTTGCATTTTTGGTTTGAAGTGGAATTAGCACCAGCTGTGGTCTTTTGCATTCCTGTTTCTGTGTTGTATCTATTACACGTTAATACTTAGTGCATAAATTATGGTTGCTGTATCATTTACATGCTGTATTTCTTGACGTGCGGGCATAAACGACCTTATAAAGTTATGCCCTTTTTACATTATGGAATGCATAGATTTCACACCTTGCAGCGGTGTGCCTTTTTATTTGCATTAATTTAACCTCATACTGCAGCGGCGCCTTTGATTAGCGGCTCGCTTGCTCTTTTTACAGCTGGTCGCAATGCGTGTCATTATGCCTACTGTATCACTTTACAGTAAGGTAACAAACGTATAAGTATTTCTGGCTTGTGGCATCCTTGAGAGAAACTGGGTCACATTTCTAGGCTAATCTGTCATGAGTTAATCTGCACTTGAAAATATAGTTTACATTTTGCTATATTTTCTGTCTTAGACTCAATTTTATTTGTTCCCAGTGCACATTCCAGCTTTTTGCTCTTCCTCTTTGATCTTTGCTTAACCGACAATTCTTTACCACTAAACAAAATGCTACATCTAATACGTGAAATAATACATTCATTTAGATTCGATTTATACGTTTACACAGAAAAAGATAATACGTTGTCGTTTACCATGACTAACCATTACAGAAAATGTACTTTTGAATGTTTTGATAATGCGCACAATATTTTCCAATTTTAGATTACAGAAACGAGAATACTTTTCATAACTTTTGCATAATTAAGGCTTTATAAACAGAAAGTAAAACAAGTATGATCCGACGCGACATTTGGCAAAGTTTGCTAATTTGTTGATGTTGCAGATAATTAACAACCCAGCCTTGCAACCATAGGTGGGCAGCACCAAAGTTCTGGGGGGTTGCAAGATTTTTTTGTAGGTCAAAAAGGCCTTAAAAGTGATGGTATGGCAAAAACACTATGTTTTAAACGTTTCTCATTGAGCACTCTCCATTGGCAACAAAAAATTGCAAAAAAAACCAAAAAAATTTCAAAAATTAATATCAGGGTTTGGGGGTATTTTGATTTCTGGGGGGTATTTTGGATCCTTGGGAGGTGCATACCCCTCAAACCCCCTCCCCTACATGCCCAGATATGCTTGCAATGTTTTATTTATTGACGAGAAAAGTTCTGGTGACCTATTGTCTGATGTGGCAACATGAGACACCACTTCTATGTAGGGTGTGAGTAAACCAATAACTTTTCCAGTATTGATACAAATTGGCGCCTTTTAACTGTTACAAACATGCAAAGGAAAGACCGGGAGAGACGGATGATTGATCAAAGGGGCAACAAACAACAAAGTGTTCAGCATAAATTCGAGATTTGGTTCAAAAAGAGCAAGATTAGCATCAAAACAACCATGGCTGATGTATCCGGGAGTGACAACTTTGTTTCTAAATTCAATAACAATTGGTTCTGGCAGCAGCCCTTTATGAATGCACACTACAGTCCTTGATAGGATTAACCCAGAGTAGACCAGAACAACAGAAATCAGAACCTAAAAGCAAATATTTTGGCAAATGATGGATAATTGATATTACTGCATGAATCGGTTGATCGGTGATGGTTATATGCATATTGAACTTGAATCAAATAACAGCTGCCATTTCTTTTCTCCAACACCATGAACTACTTTGGCCATTTGTTTTGGTGGCATTTTAAATCCAAGACGTGAAAATGCAGCTGTAGTCATCATTGTGACTTGGGAACCTGTATCAATTAATGCAGGAATCTTTATGACATGAAGTTTTGCTACAATTGTGGGTAAATTGGTTCCAGCATGACTAACAACCAGAATTTTTTTGTCATTCATTTTTGTAAGTGAATTTGCCAAATCTTTTGTGAATTGCTAAATGTCATTGCAAACATCCATATTCTTTATGAAATTCTTGAGACGCAAATAATTTTTTGGATTCATTTGTTTTTGACATTTGCACTGTCACTGTATTTATGCCGTGTACAGACATAGGGGTAGGTTGCGGTGGGGGCTCTGGAATTGCAATGTATGTTACATAAAGACAATTAGGGGGAAACATTGGAAATATGATTAGTATTGTAGTTGGTTGTATGTTGTTCCAACAGAAAATTAACATACGGATTATTTTGGTCAAAAATTGTGAGAGGGATATTGATTGTCAAACGCTGATTTTGATAATTATTGCATTTATTATGCTGATAATTGTTATGATTTTGTCAAAATGATGGATGCAATTGCCTTGAGTCAAGACGTAAGCACACCTGGATGTGGGGTTTGGGGTATGCACCCCCAGAAATCAAAATACGCCTCCCCCAGAATTCAATTTTTGAAAATTTTTTTGTTTTTGCAATTTTTGATGCCAATGGATAGTGCTTGATGAGAAACGTCGAAAAATTGTGTTTTTATCGCCATACCACAATTTTTAAGGCCATTTTTTGACCTTCAAAATCTTGCACCCCAGAATTTTCTTGCTGCCCACATATGGACGCGAGTTATTATTTTGATAATTTGACAAATGATTTTGACTTTGATTACAATATTGCAATTGTAAAGGTTGGCAATTACAAAAGTTTGAACATGAAAGCAAACAATTTTGCTAATTAAATTAATGCGATTGACTGCAATTTTGCGCCACAGATTTGTTTCATTGTCAATCAGCGTAATTGTTTGATGAGCATTGCTTTTGACATTGACAATATTTGTCATAGATGTGTCCTGTTTGTTTGCAGAATGTGCAAAATTTTCGAGCAAAATTTTCATTGTTGTCCATGCAAGTCACGCAATACAATGTTCTGGAATGCGATCAATCAAAATTGTTATCATTTGTGAAGCAAGATATGTCTTTTGATAATGCACCTCCTATTGGAGCGGCTGTTACTGACACATAAGGGGTTACCACGTTTTTAGGTGTGAGTTGATTATTTGCATACTTTGCATATATTGCATTATGCAAGAATTTGTGAAGGGGCCTCGGGGCATGATGGTAAGCTTTGCTCAAAATTTCAGGAAGAAGACCACATCTTAACTGATGTCACAGCATTTGGTCAAATTGTGGCAAATCAAGTTCAATGTGAGGCTGTGCTAAAGTTAATTCTTTATGATTCATGAGGGACAGATTTGTTAGATTGCTGCTAAGAGTCTATGTAGCAATCACACAATGTATCATTGTTAATCAGACAAAATTCAGCAAATCACTGCATATTTTGTTTTCCTGTATGACTTTTGGATGTCTCATGGCAACAAGTGATATAAACGTGAAGCATATGGATCCAAAAATGGTGATAAAAATTCAATACACATAGCTTTATTGATATTATAGCCATTAGCAAGTTGTTCAAATTCTGCAAAGAATGCTTAATGTCCGTTTTTTGCCTTGAAAATAGCTTTTACTTGCAATAGGAATTGCATTTGTTGCAAAAATGGACCGCAATTTAGCACATTGGTAACTTGCATCATATTGTTTGAAGATAACAATGAATTTGAATTATGGCAATGACAGAGGCAAATTATGACTATGATGCAAGCGGCAAGGTAACATGCTATCAGAACTATTAGAGCCTTTGTCAGAAAATGTAATGCAATGCCAATTTGCTGAAGTTAAGGGTGATTGCAAACAAAAATTTTTGTCATTAGGTGGAGGATTATTTGCAAAAGACAGACTACTGTCCTGCAAAGATATGTCAACATTTAAAGGCTGTAAAATACAATCATTTGGCACACATTCTGTGTTTCAAGGAAAATATTGCAGCGGTAGGGGATTCAGCAATGGCAACAAAATCATATTCAAAAGACTAGATTTAAACTCAGGAGCACTTTGATTTAACAACCCCTGCAAAATCAATAACAATGGCTGCAAAATCCTTGGTAAATGTTCAGGCAAAATAGGTTTTGGCAAATGCTGCAAAAAAATGTTCAATGGATTATTTGCAAAATTGGCGGGCAGAGGCATGCGCTGGATCATTTATTTTCATTAAATGTGGGTGTGTTATTTAGGACTGTATCATCAGAAAAATTTTTGCCTAAGGCATCAGCAACAATTTTCATTACCCACGGTATACTATAAAATGTTGATTCATCATTGAATGGCAATACATTAGACAGTTTGCCGAAGCGGATAAATTGTCAGTCGTAATCAAACCGGAACTGATTTGCTTGTTCTGAGTCTGTTGAGTCACATGTGGCAGTGGCAAAGATTTTTTTGCAGGAGGCGTGTGCTGAGTTTTCTTACCTTTCATTTTCAAAAATGAAAATGTACAAATACAGTATTAGATATGCAAAATGTGACTATTTTTAAATTTTGAGGAAGATTTTTCAGAATCTAACCCCATAGAAAAAAGGTTTTGAAGTTTCAATGTCTGTTGTGCTCGCTTACACAACGTAAGATGTAACAAAAGTGAGATATGTATCTATTATGACTAAGCCTATGCAATGTAGTACTTGAAAACTAAGAGCAAAGAAAGGTGACAAACCTAAGTGGCAAAATGATTTGTCAAAGAAGAATTATGCGGAATTGTCACTGTAGGGTTGACGTATGAGAAAAATATGAGCATCCATGCCGTTGTTGTAGGCTCACCGGATTTAAAAATAAAGGTGAAAGTGCCAAAAATACAATAAATTTTTGCCACAAATGCTTACTTAATTTGCGCACTGCCGCGGCGCAGACAATTCAATGGCAGAGGTGAACAAAATGTTACACATATCCACATAACCAAAAATAATCATTTTTGGATAGGAAAATAAATTTTTGATGACTGACCAGTTTGATTGCAGCTAACAACCTCAAAGAGACTTTCCAGTATAAATACTGAGCTGCCCTATGTCTACACAATCAGCACAGGGACGGCTAATATTTACTTTTGGGACTTACTTAAGTATTTACACTACTCCCAGTGCTGGTCAGGTTGCTAGAGACACAAAGCTTGACTCAACCCAACACCCTCATTTCCTATGACTTCAATCTCTTTGGTCCTAAATATTGCTGACCGTGCTTTTGTGGAGAATCTTGGCAGCTTATACAGAACCTAACTCTGGGTACTTACCTAACTACAGTATGCTTGCAAGGACAGTTTGACCTATCTCAATCCCCGACCATTCAGAAGTTGATAATTTAACTTGTTTTCTACTTAAAAGCTCTTTCAGGAAGGTTTTGGTTCCTAAAAGCACTATGAAAAATAATTTCAACAACAGCAAGAGAAAAATACAATATCAAAAATATTCACCTTTTCTATACAAGTGGGATAATAATCATTGCTGGGGCCCAACCTTGGTTTACCCTCAATATATGCTATCACAATGCTAAGTTCATTTAACAAGTGGTGACCACACCTGGGCGTGGGGGGGTTTGGGGGGGGGGGGTATGCACTCCCCAGAAACCAAATACCCCCAGAAATCAAAATACCCCCCAGAATTCAATTTTTGAAATTTTTCGTTTTTCACTAATTTTGATGCCAATGGATAGTGCTTGATGAAATGTCGAAAAATGGTGTTTTTATCGCCACGCCACCACCATTTTAAAGGCCATTCCTTCAAAAAAATCTTACCCCCCCAGAATTTTCTTGCTGCCCACTAGTGCTGCACACTTTGCAAATTTTACTACCGGGTACCCGGCTATTTCGATACCCGGGTACCCGGGTAATTCGGGTACCGGGTACCCGGGTATACCCGGGTATACCCGAATGAGACCTTAGATGGAAGAGAATACAAGGCAGACATAAACATTGCGGTTGACAGTGAGATCTAGGGCAAGTGGTATCTTGTAGTAAAATTATTGAAAAATTAATGCAACATTAAATAGAATCGAAGCTTTATCTGAAGAATCCGTATGCATTTAATGAAATTTAAGTCATTTTCATAATTCAAAGCGAAAAATTGTGAAGTAATCTACTATACTGGTATACTATATGCAGTAAATTCCTTTGTCATTTTTCACTGTATTTAATCTAATCAAGAATATAAAACATATGAAGTTGCTAAGTACTTCAATTTCATTGATAATCCATAGCAATCCAGAAACGATTATTAATCAGTGAAGATATATTTGTTTCAGTATCTTACATGATATGCATATGAAGCAAAAATTTCCATATTTCTAATCATCTGAGTCACTGTCAATGGCGGCTGAGACTGGTTCATCTTCTTGCAGCATTTCAGCCGCTTCTTCAGAATAATCCGATGAGCGAAAAGTCACATTTCAAACTGCAATTTCATTAATTTTGCTTCTTTGAGATTTTCGTGTAATAATATGATTTTTTTCCGCAGTTTCGGGATTTAGGGATAAGCGCCGATTGCTTAATACATAGCCTGCAATGCTGAATATTCTTCGCTAGAGCACAGAACGTTACTGGTATATAAAGTATTTTCTTGCTAAGCGTGACAATCTCGTGTTGATTCATTCTCCTGCAAAATTTCAAGACATCTGAGACTTCCGTAGGTAACTTGGCAGCTTTTATATATGCATCGACTTCATCAGCAGCAGTTGAAAATACGTCTTCTTGAGATGCTTGGTAAAGCATCCCCAAAACGTTTGGTATGCAGATCTCTTTTTCTTTAAGACGGGCGCTTCATTTGGGTCAAAAACTATTAAATTTTCTTCACTTGGAAATTTTTGATGCTACCATTTCAATATTCGAGTAAACGATGTCGCGCATTTCATTTCTTAAAGCTGATCTTTAAAACGCGGATCTAAAGCTGTTGCTAGCATAGTTTTTCCCGACAATCTGTTCTGAATTATTCAGCAAGCGCTTTTCAATTTCTTGTTGCATTCGGCGTTTAAATTTCTAGGCTGCTGGAAAATCGCTTTCTGTAATGACTAAGTTGTTGTAAATTCCAAATAAAACGGGATAAACGAGAGAAGCACTGATATATGATTGACCACCAAGTAACTCAGTTGCGGCATTCAAAGGTAATAAAGCCTCTACTAAATTTTTCACAGATGGCCAGTCTTGATCAGTTGGAAATGGGGCTTTGCTTGACGGAGCTTTGATTAGTTTTTCAATTTTTCCTCAACTAGTATTTTAGCATAATATTTTTTTAAAACTAGATTTCTTTGTAGCATTGCTACTGTTGATCCCCAGCGAACTTCCATGTCCACTTTTGGTCGTAGTGGTGCTTTGCTTGATTTTTGCATTTCCTTTCGTAAAGCATTCCACAATGGATTTGAATTTTTGAACGTCTTTGCAATATTTCTTTGTCGCGTATTAAATTTGAAATGAAGCATCATTTAAGGCTGGCTTTATGCAGAGCTGAAGCGTGTGTGCAAAACAAGTACTGTTGTCGCCAAAATGAGCTTCTATTTCATCTGCTAAAGCAGAGCTGGCATTTACCATATTTCCAGCATTCTCGTGTACAACGTCGACGCATTGAACTTGCCATTTTAATAATAATGGCTTTTAAACCGCTTTTTATATTTTCTGCCGTGTGCCGTTCAGTAGGGAAAATGCTGAACTGCTAATAATGTCTTTGAGAATTAACTTCCAGTTTTTGTTATTGCATGATATGTAACTCCCATATATGAGTCACATGCTGCGATGACCATAAATCCGTTGTCAAAGCTCACTTCCGCATTTTCTTTCACAATTTAGCAATACGTGAAAAGAAA